>VDFB02105785.1:69900325-70107848 GCA_007258455.2 Sequoia sempervirens
TTATTGATGATTTCTCCAAGAAGACTTGGATATACTTCTTGAAGACCAAGGATGAGGTTTTCAGTCACTTCCAATAGTTCAAAGCTCTTGTGGAGAATTCAACAGGTAGGAAGATAAAGGTTCTTCGGTCGGACAGTGGAGGCGAGTACAAAGGGAAAGAGTTCTAGGAGTTTATACCAAGCAATCAAGAGAGAGTGGAATGTTCTTTATAACCTGCAGTAGAATGGGGTTACTGAGAGGAAGAATCAGTCTATGTTAGAGGTGAAAAGGCCTATGTTGCATGACCAGTACATGCACTCTTACTTATGGGCAGAGGCATGCAGTACAACAATATACATATAAAATAGAGTTCCACATAAGGTATTGGGAAAGATGACACCAGAGAAGGCATTCTCAGGGAAGAAGCTAGATGTCAGGCACTTCAAGATATTTGGGAGTTTTGCATATTGTCACATTCTAGGGCCTACACATTCCAAGTTAGATCAGACTGTAGAGAGAGGTTACTTTGTGGGGTATAGTGAAACCTCAAAGGCATATCAGATATTTATTCCAAGGACTAGAATGATTATAGTCAAGTGTGATGTCAAGTTCATGGAGGACAAGGCATTTAGGAGGTCTAGAGATTTTCCAGCAGATGATCAGAGTGAGAAGCTAGCAGAAGCTCCAAGGATCATTCAACCAAATCAAGGACAATGAAGCTCAAGTATAGTTACTAGTACAAACACAAGCTCAAGTGCTGAGAGTTCATAGAGTATGGAGCAGTAGATGCAGTAGATATGAGAGATGCATTAGAGAGATATGGAGGTTGATACTTCATCCTCTATAGTTGGTAGTGGGAACTAATATACACATAGGGATACTCAGGATTTTGTGGGATCTCCTAGAATGAGTAGTAGACAACGAAGACAACCAACCAAGTATAATGAATATATGGCATTAGTTATTTAGTTGGTAGATAGTGATCCTTCCAACTATTAGGAGGCCGCACAGTAGCAAGTGTGGCAAGATGCAATGGTTGAGGAGTATACCTCAATAATGTAGAATGATGTGTGGGAGGTTGTTCCTAGACCAATAGATAGGGTAGTGGTTGGATCTATAAGATCAAGCACGGTGCATTGGTAGTATCAAGAAATACAAGGAAGGTTCGTGGCCAAGGGGTTCTCTCAGAAGGAGGGAATTGACTATGAGGAGGCATTTTCTCCAGTGGCTAGGTATACTTTTATACGAGCCATGATCTCACTTGCAACATAGATGGGATGGCAGATCCATCAAATGGATTTCAAGATGGCATTTCTTAATGGTGAATTGAAAGAGGAGGTATACATAGAACAACCAGAGGGATTTTTAGCACACAACAATGAAACCCACTTGTGTAGATTGAAGACAACTTTGTATAGACTCAAGATGCTCCCAAGGTGTGGTATAAGTGCATTGATAGATACTTGCAGGGAATGGGCTTCGTGAAGAATGAAGCAGATGCTAACCTCTACTACTTGGTGATTGGAGGTGAGGTTCTCATTCTTGTTCTATATGTTGATGACTTATTTTTAACAGGTTCACTAGGGCTCATAGAGGAGTGTAAGAGGGACCTTGTAGTAGAGTTCAATATGAAGGATTTGGTTCTTATGCACTACTTTCTAGGCATGGAGATATGGTAGATAGATGGAGAGATTTTCCTTGGACAAGGGAAATACTGCATTGAAATCTTGAGGAGGTTCGATATGGAAGATTACAGAGCCATGTCTACTCCTATGATCATGAATTGGAAGAAGGTAGACACATCCAGGGAGAAGGATGTAGACCCCACCTTATACAAGAAGTTGATTGGATCTCTCATGTATTTCGTCAACACCAAACCAGATATATCCTTTGTAGTAAACTCTCTTAGTCAATTCATGGTTGAGCCGAAGAAAGTGCATTGGATAGCAGAAAAGCATGTGTTGTGGTATTTTTGTGGTACAATTGAGTATGGGATCAAATATACTAGAGGTGATGGTATTAGGTTGATAGGCTATACTGATGCAAATTGGACAGGTAGTACAATGGACAGGAAAAGCACTTTAGGGTGTTACTTCAATTTGGGATCAGGGGTCATCTCTTGGTACAGTAGGAAGCAGAAGTCCATGGCTTTGAGTTCTAAAGAGGCAAAATACATAGCTGTTAGCATGGCAACATGTGAGACAATATGGCTTTGGAAGTTGTTGGTAGCCTTGTTTGGTCCAAAGGTTGAGACTATGGTGATACACTACGACAATTAGAGTTGCATCAAATTGTCTAAGAATCCTGTGTTTCATGATAGGTCTAAACATATAGACATCAGGTATCACTTCATCATGGATTGTGTACATCATGGGATTATTCAACTACAGTATATACCTACATATTATTAGGTAGTAGACATTTTTACCAACCTGAATTGGGGAAGGTGAAATTAAACTTCTTTAGAGATAAGTTGGGTGTCATGCAGAACACCTTCCTTTCTAAGAGGGAGTGTTAATTTTAGTAGATTGGATAGGTGTCTCCATTCCCAAGAAATGTTTATTTAATAATTTAATTATTTTCTGGAGACTTCTAGAAAGGAGTGAGTTGTCTAGATAATTATGTAATTAATTAACTGATTTCTTTAGAGACTTCTAGAATCCAGTTAGTTAGGGTTTTTAGAGTCTAATTAATCTTATCCGTTGATTGAGATTAAATCATAGCCATTGGTTTTCCAATGAGAAAAGTATAAAAGGGGATCTATGGGCATTTGGAAAACACACTTCAGAACAACTTGTAGTTATAGCAAGTAGATTTGCAGTGAGAGAAAATAGTCTTGCAGTGATAGCAAGGGCACAGTGATAGCATTGGGGATAACAGCTGTGGAATTTCAGCAAGAGAAATTGAGGGAAGAATTTTCAGAGAAGAATATTACTGAAGCTCTACTAGTAAGAGGCAAGCAGTTTATGTATCTCTTGATTTGTTGAAGTTGAATAAAATTCCTCATTTGCAGTACTGGTTTTCCCTTCGGGGTTTCTCCAAGGACAATTTTTCTAAAAATATTGTGTTTATTACTATGCATGTTTTCTTCTCTATTCCTATGAGTTTATTTGTGAAGTTGTAGTTGTATTATTTTTCAATATTTGTTGTGAATTAATTTTTTGAAATTCAAATAATCTATATTAGATAGGAGATTTATAATCAGTAACTTCAATAGAATTTTCACATAATTCACCTAATTTATACACATAATTTCTTCTCAAGAGTGGAAGTTTGAACCTGATATTTGTTATAAATGCCTTGATGATTTATCACTTAAATATTAATTATCCTTGTTTACTTTTTAAGATAGATGCATTTATATGGAGAGTTACTATTTTACATAATTTGAATATATAGGATGCTTGTCGGGATTGTGGGTTTTAAAGGAGTCAAGGAGATATTTTCCATAGAGAAAATAGAGTATGAGAAAAAAAATAGTTACAGCTATTTATGAAACACAATCTGCACAGAAAATAACTTCAAATATGTTAATATATTCATTGATAACAAACAACAACTATAGCTGCACATGAAACTATATATTTCTCTATTCTGGACAAGGTTTTTTGTTCTCTTTTGACACAGCACAATACCCACAAAAATAATGACTTTGCACTTTTTTTCTAAACCTTTTTGGGTTCATGACAAAACAAAAAGTAAAATTTTTAATGTGCATCTACAACACACACAAGTGAAAGTAAAATCAAAATAATGAACATCTAATAACATTAATAGTGTGTCCTTTCAACTAGTGATATGAAATAAAAAATGATAAAATAAAATATTTGGACTTTAAATGTCCAGAAGAGCATAATTAAATACTCCCCCTTAATTATGAACTATTGGGGATTAACAAAATTTTGCATCAAACTTTTCCATAGTTGTATATGTTTGCATGATCAAAGACTCCTAAATAGCTCCATAAATACTAAAATTTCTCCTTCACCAATGGTTTTGTAAATATGTCTGCAAACTAATCATTAGACTTGCAATAATCGAGGAAAATTTCTTTGTTGTTGACAAGCTCTCTAATAAAATGATATATGGTATCAATATACTTAGTTCTCTTGTGAAAAACATGATTTTTGGACAATGCAATCACTAAGTTGTCATAAAATATTGTAGTCACTTCCTTTTGATTATGCATTAAGTCTTTCAACATCCTCCACATCCAAATAGCTTGACAAGCAACACTAGTGGTTGCCGCATACTCACCTTCAGCTAAAGAAAGAGTCACAATAGACTATTTCTATGAATCCCATGACACAACACTTGTACCAAAGTGAAAAGCATACCCAGAGGTGTTCTATCATCTATGTTGCCCCCACAATCACTATTTGTGTACCCAACAAGACTGAAATTATCTGAAGTGGAATACAATATGCCAAAGTCTTTTGTGCTCACATACCTCAATATTCTATGACTGTCCTGCCAATGAGAGTCTTTTGAAGACTCCATAAACCTTGAAATTAGGATTATACCATACATAATGTCTAGTCTTGTGGCTAGCAAATACATAAGGCTTCCAACTAGCCTCTTGAACAATGTAGGATCCACACATGGTCTATCATCCTCCTTGCTTAGCTTCAATCCCATCATGACGAGTGTTGGGGCTGCCTTGCTCTTCACCATATTAAATCTCTTCAAGATTTCATTTGCATATTTGGATTGAGAAATAAATATACCAACATTGGATTGATGGACTCAAATGCCCAAAAAATATCTCATAAGCCACAAATCAATCATTTCAAACTCATTCTTCATTGCTGATTTGAAATCATTTATGCTAAGATCACCGTTAATGATTAGGTCATCTACATACAAGCAAACAATTAGAATGCTACATTTCTTATTTACTTTGATGTACAAGGTTGGCTCATAGTTGCTTCTTTGGAATCCATCTTGAATGAGATAGGAGTCAATGCGACTGTACCTAGCTCTAAGAGCTTGCTTTAATCCATAAAGTGCTTTCTTCAACCTATATACCTTTTTTTCATGACTCTATATCTCATATCCTTGTGGTTGTTCCACATACACTTCCTCCTATGAATAGCCATTTAGAAATTTTTATTTCATCTCCATTTAGTACACAATCCACTTGTTGTGAGAAGCAATAGCCAATATAGTCCTAATTGTGTTCAACCATGCAACAAGAGAAAATATTTCATTGAAATCTATTTCGAGATGTTGTGTGAAGCCTCTTGAAACTAGCCTTGCTTTATGCTTTTTCACTTTTCTATTAGCATCTTGTTTAGTCTTATAAATCCACTTTACACTTATTGCATCCTTTCCTTTAGGAAAATCAACCAACTCCCATGTTTGGTTCTTCTCAATGGACTTAATCTCTTCATACATGGCTTGTGCCCATTTACCATCACTCATAGCTTCTTCAAATGTTAATGGATCATCTATATGAGAAAATAAAGAAAAATATAAAAATGAATGTGTTGTATCAATATTATACAACTCACTCAAACTCCTTGTTTTTCATGGCAACATACTTGCTAGAGTTGGATCCGAAGATGTAGAACTACTTGGAATGCCAGCTGATGTAGATGGTACTATGGTTACTTGAGGAGTTTGTTGTACTCTTGGTGTGGATGAAGGTGTAGCTTGAGCTACAACTTGTGGTGCTGCCCCAAGAGTGGAAGGAGATGTTGTTTGAGTTGTACTTGATGATCGAAACACTTCATCTACCATATCATCATGAGGAACAACAATTGTAAAATTTAGAGTCCTCTCTCTAAGACTTCCATCCCATGCTTCATCCTCCACAAGTTGAACATCATGACTGATTATGACCTTCCTATTGATAGGATTAAACATCTTATATTCCATTGTATCCTCTGAATAGACAACAATCAGTGATAGGATTAAACATCTTATATTCCATATCATCATGAGGAACAACAATTGTAAAATTTAGAGTCCTCTCTCTAAGACTTCCATCCCATGCTTCATCCTCCACAAGTTGAACATCACGACTGATTATGACCTTCCTAGTGATAGGATTAAACATCTTATATTCCATTGTATCCTCTGAATATACATTTTTTTCCTTTATTATCTAAATTTTTCCTAAATTCATCAGGAATATGTGCATATGCAACACAACCAAATACTTTAAGATGAGAAACACTATGTTTCATACCTATCCAAGCCTCTTGAGGGACTTTGTTTTTCACACTTTTTGTTGTTCACCTATTTATGATATAAATAGTAGTTGCAACTACCTCAGCCCAATATTCATTAGGTAAATGCTTGGCTACCAACATACTATGTGCAATCTCCATAATGGTTCGATTCTTCCTCTCTACCACACCATTTTGTTGAGGTGTATAGCGAGATGTAAATTGCTTATGTATGCCATGTGATGTAAAAAAATTGAGAAAATCATTTGAAAAATATTCACCACCTCTATGCATCCTCAAAACCTTGATATAGTAGTCACTTTGCTTCTCCACAAATGCCTTGAACTGTTGAATGTAAGAAAATGCATCAAACTTGTGTTTCAGAAAATAAACCCAATTTTTTCTTGTAAAATCATTAATGAAAGTAAGAAAATAAGTGTTTCCTCCTATAGACGGTGTTTTCATTTTCCCACAAATTTCTAAATGCACAATCTCAAGTGGTTCTCTAGCTCTATTTGATTTTCCAACTAGAAATAAGTCTCTATGTTGTTTTCCCAAGATACACCCTTCACAAACTCTTTCTAGTTTTTCAATTCATGGCAAGCCTTTCACCATGTTCTTCATATGTAGTAGTTTCAGCCCTCCAAAGTTCAAATACCCAAATCTAAAATGCCACAACCAAGATTCATCCTTTACAATTGATTGAAATGTTGTTTGAATTTCTCCACCACTAACTTTTACTTCTCTAGTGCTTAATTGACTTGTTTCAGAATTTACTAAATTTGTAGAATTCATTTCAATTTCTGATTTTGTATTTTCTTTCTTAAAGGAAGCTTTAGAATGTGCATTATTTATTTTATGAACAACTTGGGCTATTTTTCCTTTCATGTTTGGCCTTATCCTCAAAGGAAACATTTGGTTGCTAGTCATTTGCACTTTGGAAAGCAATTGGTTGCTTGGAAATCTATCCAGAATCACACACTTGTTGTTTTCCATGTACACTCTATAACCTTTTTGTACCAACTGACCAATACTCATTAAGTTATGTTTTAGACCAATAATATAATACACATCAGACATAAATTTTTGCTCCCCCTTTTTGGTTAGAATATTAATTGTACCTTTACCCAAAATAGTGACATTGTTGTTGTTACCAAGTGTGACTTTAGTTTGAACTGATTTATCCAAGTTGGAAAAAAATCTACATAACCTGTCATATGATTACTACAACCAGAATCCAAATACCATATGTCACATGGACTTTCTTGGAAAATATTGCACTCAACTAAAGAATTTGTAGAAATTTTTTCAGCTATCCTAGTGCATGCAATAAACATAGTGCTTGTAGAAGTGCTACTTGATTGATTTTGACCTTGCTTGTGTTGATCATTTTGTTTTTTTCTTACATTCATGAGCATAATGTCCAAACTTCTTACAATAATGACATTGAATGTGTGAATTGTCAAACCATTTTCCACTTGTGTGACTTAAATTTAATTTTGACCTCTACCACCAACATTTGTAGGAATATGGCTATGACCACCTCTACAAGAAATTCTCCCTCTACCTCTAGGAATAAATTTTTGGGTTCTTCTTCCACGATTTATAGATGACTGAGATGAAAATGCATTTTCTAATGAAATTTTTGTCCTATTTAGCATATATTCATGATTGATGAGAGGCATGAAGTTGATCAACTCTAAACTGACTGAATGTAAGACCCCGTTTCTTGTGACCTTATTGATCCTATTAGTTTTTGATGATTTATATGTTATTTCATGTTTATAGTACACATGAGTGTTGATTGTTGCTACACCATGAAGATTTTCATATTCTTGATTAATCATATATAATGATTGTTGTGAATTATTGTGATAGAGAGATGAGTTCCATTCTCTCTCTAAGTAATTATGTAATCATCAATATGCTCAATTATTGGTAATATTACTATGTATATTAAGTGGATTACATTATGTTAGGTGATTACATATCATAGATGTGGGTAGACCGTGTAAATATGAAGACAATTATTGATATTCAATATTACTTATAGTAGTATGCATTATAAGTTAAATATTATATTAACATAAGTGGTGATATTTTGACAACAAATAGTATTCACTCAATTGTTCCTTGAATCCATAACATGTATCATGTAAGGAGTGTTAAATTGTATGTTACTTTATAGATTAGTGGATCTAATTTCTTAGTTTATTACTATTCTTTAATTTTTAATTCATATGTCATTTCTTGTAATTATCATTATTTATGAGTAATACTTACACACATTCTTGGTTGAGTAAACATGTAAAAATTGGCCAATGTTGATAAGGGGTTCACATAGCTACTTTCAATATTGTATCCTTGTGAAATATTAATCTTATCATGGGCATGTGATTTAACCTTGTTTTGTGTGGTTTGGGTTGTGTGTATGTGAGAGTTGTTTTATTAGTTTATTGATTCATTTTATTTAAATAGTCACTTAATTTATGTTTTATGAAGTCCTTATGTGGTCTTAATTGTTTAAAATGTTTCTTAGGTAATAGGTTTATGGGTAAGAGGTAATTTTATTCCATAAAATCCTTTTTTAAAAGTCCAAAACCCACTCTAATTACTCACTTATGAGAAGTGACGAAAATTGGAGTTGAAAGGGATGTTGGGAAGTTGAAAAGGAGGTTGTATTTTCCCCTTCCATTTATTCTCTTTATTCATGTGGAGGAGGGGGTTTTATCTCTTTTATTTTTTTGGATTGTTCTTAAGTTCATGTTTGGTTTCTTCATTCTTCATTTTGAATTCTCGTCATGTTTGTGGAGGAGCAGTGGAAGAGAGTTCTTGGAAATATTTTTCCTCAAGTTGGATAGAAAACTTTCTTGCTGAGGTCTAACCTTTTAGTTATCTATCTTTGTTGATTTGTAATGAATTTTTTTTGTCATATTGGTCTTGCTTATAACAAAATATATGTGAAATTTGATGTTGAATTTCTTGTGTTGCTACAAGCAGTGTGTTGTGGTTTGCATTGGTTGAATCTCCCACCTTGTTTAGTTTATTTTAATTTATACTCTTTTGTGTGTTAAATAAAGAAATATCAATGTAAGATGTTGTGATACATGAAAAGGATATAAAGTATAAACTTTTATAGGAGCCCTTGTGATTAGTAGCTTTAATGTGTTAAGTTTAGTAGTGTGGATGTTTTATGTCACACTTTGGATTGTGGATCCTATGTGGGAAGTATTTTGTGGAAGTGCTATGTGACCCTAGCTCAAGGGTGGATTGAATCTCAATCCTATGGTTGGGTGGAGAGCCCATTAGCCCATATTATTTTTTATTCCTTGTGTATCTTTGTATTTCAGGTATATGCATTGAATCGGAAGGATAATCTTGAGACTTTCAGCCAATGGATTTCAAGATAGAGACAAGATGGTTTTGTTGAGGCAACAATATTGTTGCCCCTATGCCAAACAATAATTTGTTTTAAAGTAGTTTCATGTATTTGATCATAAAATTAATAAAAATTCTATTTAAGCATATAATTTAATGGGTTTTTCTATTATTAATCTCATAAAAACATATTCAAAAATTGCATTAACCCAGATCACCAATTATGATTTATCAAGAAAAAATTTACTTCCTTATCCATAATAAAAATATGCAATAAAACAGTCGTAA
Source organism: Sequoia sempervirens (assembly GCA_007258455.2). Taxonomy (NCBI): domain Eukaryota; kingdom Viridiplantae; phylum Streptophyta; class Pinopsida; order Cupressales; family Cupressaceae; genus Sequoia; species Sequoia sempervirens. The sequence goes on from VDFB02105785.1 coordinate 69,910,144, forward strand.
AATTCTATTCAAACAAAATTAAACACAAAGAATTAGATGATAAAATTTAAAGGGTTTCTATAATCTAATATTTGTAAAATATATCCAAAAATTAGAGAAACCCAGTAAACCAAATATAATTTATAATTAAAACATAACCATCTCCTACTTTGAAACTAAAATAGTAAATTGAAAACCAAAATAAATTGAGTGAAACCAAGTTATGGTATCATGTAGGAAAGAGAAATATCTGAAGGAAATATTCTATGAAAAAGATATAAACATGAGAAAAAAACCCTTACATGGATTCTTAAGTTAGTCTTAAAAAAAATAGTTTCTAGTTATCCAATAAGAGACTTAATAGTATAGTGCTTAGAAATATTGGTTCCAAATTATTGATTTTATTTATCCTCTTATTTTTAGGATTGTTTTCTTGTTAGAGAGTTCAATTACTTATTTGATTTACTATTGGATGAACAATATCTCTATTTAATCCAAGAATAAGAATATTTTAATTTATGTCACAGTGATTCAAACATCTTATTGTAGAAGCATCTAGGTATAGTAAGAAAAGTTGGTAATTGAAATCACCTAGGATTTTTAGGGTAGAGTTATGAAATAAAGAAATAAGGTTTGATTTGTGAAATATAACATTAAAGCTTCTAAATCCATTAAAGTATAGTTACAAACAAACATTAACAAACTTCAAATAGTCATGAATTATGTGTATATGTTTAGTTGTGCATGTTTATACTACAAATATACATAATCAATCTCAAGTTGTTGAGTTATTAGTCCTTTAACAATAGGGTGTTTAATATTGGATGGTATAGTTATTGTTAGCTTATTTCATGTATGCTTATGATTGTAATATTGGTTTAAAGTATTGTTTAAATTATTGTCTTCATTTCTAATGATTAGGCATTAATTAGCTCACTTGGAAAGGTAAATAGATTGAGGTTGGTTCAACACTTACGATGCATCTTTAGTATTTGATTCTATTACATATCTCAGCCTTTACACGTAATCTTGATTTTGATTTAATGTTAATAATATATTTGGGGGATAAGTTAATGTTATTGTGGAGATTTAATACTAACCATATCAAAATATGTTCCATTTTTTTTGCGTAATTTAAATGAATATAACTGATGTTGAAAATTAGTGTAAAGTTGGAATAGCAATGTCTAATTTGAAAAAAAAATGAAAAGTCATTCATTTTGTTTACATTAACATTGGGTATGTACATTATCAAAATCATCATTAAGTAATGATTGTGAAATTCCCTAGTGACAATATCATTATTATTTATTATTATTCCCTCTTGTAAATATAATTATTGAATTAGAAAAGAAAGTATCTAACTTGAAAAATATTCTTTTGGATCATCCAAGACTTCATCATTATTTATATCATTAGGAAAGTTATAAATTGAGTAGTTTATCTTTAATTATGCTATTTTATTATTTACTTCTCTTATTTAGTTACCTTATAGTATTATATTAGCTTCATCTTGGGGAGGGCATTATATTTAAGTCTTTAGTTTCCTCCAAAGCCACAACTAGAGGATAAAATTTAGGAGGGAGGCTTCTAAGCACTTTTTCAACAATTTTACTATCCTCTATGACCTCTCCATGTGATTTGATTTGATTAGTTAGACCAACAACATGGGTAAAGAAAGATTCTACTAAATCTAAGTCTCTCATTGATGAATTTTAAAAATCTCTTCTAAGAATCTAAGGAAGAGAAAATAGTGACTTCCAAGTATGAGCCCAACCCCAATTTTGTGCATTTATTGCTTTAAAAAAAATTAATACAATTTTAGGTTTTAGTATGTATTTTTTCAATTTGTATGGAATTTTTGCATTTTCATTTATCTACAATAAAAGAAATGGTGATTTGTAGAAATCAAAAGAAAACATGAAATGAAACCCTCAAATATTGAAAAGAAAAAAAAAACCTTAAATTGTAACCAAAGAAAAAAAATTACCTTTTGAAACCCTAAATTGTTTAATCAAACAAAAATTGCATTTGAAAACCTAAATTGAAATTAAAACAAAAAATGCATTTGAAAACCCTAATCACTTTTGAAACCCTAAATTGAAATCAAACAAAAAAATTGTATTTGAAAACCCCTAAGTTGAAATCAAACAAAAAATTTTGCATTTGAAAACCCTAAATTGAAATCAAACAAAAAAATTTGCATTTGAAAACCCTGATTGCAAGCTTGAATATTTAGGTTGATACATAACAAATTAGTGTCCTTGATATTGACAATGAAATAGGATTTGATAAATATTATACATTTAAATGTGTATTCATTAAGTTAGAGACATGTTGAGACACAATCAATTAAATGTTATGAACATATACATAATTAGATTAGATAACAATATGTTAAACCTTACTTGTGGGACTAGTGGATTGTTAGAATTGATATAAATAATGTGTTTCCATTATGGATTATGCTCAATTAGTTCATGCATTTATTACCATGTGATAAATTAATAGATCTAAATGTATGCATAATTTATGATGCTTCATTATGTTAGAAGGGACTTGGAGACTAGGAATATTGTTGCAATCAGGATGGTTGATCATTCATCTCATGTGTCTTCCTTTTCGCATTTTTCTTTAGAAGGTGATAATGTTCCTTTGACTACACCACACACTCCATCATTGAGTGTGAATCATGTTTGTGAGGAGAATTTTGGTCATCTACACCTTGGTATTATAGAGATCGGTGTTGAGCTTTCTCCACCTCCTACTTCTTTAGCTAGCAGTGCTTCTATTCAACAAGATGATCATAGTTTTTCAGATCTTGCTTTGTGGGATGAATATTTGATAGGTATTTCTAACTTGTTTATGGAGTTTCATACTGCATATTTGGAGGACACACTTGAGAGGATTTCTCTCCACTTTTATGATAGTTTCAACATAACTATTATCCCATCTATTTTTTCTTTGGAGATTGCCATTCATGAGTCTCCTCATTCACTTGATTTTCCATGTTTATTGGTTGAGTTTGACCATGATTATGTTGTGGCTCATTCAATCTTGGAGATTCATACTTAGTTTTCAAAGGCATACATGTGGAACATCCATTCTTCCTCCTTTCAGTTGGAAATGGAGTGGCTTCTTCATCAACTTATGGATTTGTTTCTTCCTAAGGGAAGTTGTGTTGTTTGCGGAAATTAGATCATCTTTTTTTTTAGGCATTCTTTATCGACATTTGAGATTCTTCATTATGGGGGCAATATCTTGTCTCTCTATTACCCTCTTATGGGGGTTCATTGATTATATATACATGATGGATGTAGTACTTGGGGGTATCATTGAGTCCTCCATAAATCATGATTTTTTTTTTGTTTTCTCTCTATTGGGGAGGAGTTTTGTCCCATTGTTTTGTCTCCTTTTCTTTGTTTGTGAGAGATTGATTTCGTTGTATTTTAATTTTCATTGTAAATGGGTACCTAACATGGCCTAGTAGTCGGGACCCATAGTCATTGTCTTTGCATAGTTTGCATAATAATCTTCTCCCTAAGTTTCACTTAAGGAGGGGTGTTGGTGTAAATAAATTTCTTGTACTTAGCTAATTCACTCACTAGGTAATTAGGGGACATATTCACATGTGTTAAGTTTACTTATGATATAAGGTTCTTTCTAGAATTCCTAGTTGTATTTTCTAGAATTTATCTTATCTAGCTAGTATTTCTTGATTCCTAGGTAGTTAGTTTGTTAGTTTTCTCATGTAATAGGATTAAGAAACTTGTCATGATCTTGTCTAATCCTATCTCTCTACCTTTCCTTTATAAGCAAGGCCTCTCATGTAAATTCAAGCATATTCAACCATTATTCAATATTGCATTCTTCAAGCAAGCTTTCTTGCTATTCTCTCTCTTTTGGAAGATATTTTGGTCTAGCAACTATTCATGGGGATGTTGGGAAGTCACCCTTAACTCCCACACTATTGATATGTTAAATTATTATTCTTACTTTCTAATGAAAAATATTTAACATGTACTTTGGTGTTTTATATTGTTTTAGAATGGCCAATTAGAGGGTAATTGTATGTGGTACCTTAATTAAGTTGATAATATGGGCCTTATACATCTATTGTGATTCATACTATCTTACATCATGATATCTACTATGCCATTATATGTTACAATTTAAACCATGATTGTTAAATTGAGTAGATAGTTAAATTTCCTCACTAGAGGAGTAGAGACCTCAACATAATTTTATGATCACTCATGTACTTATATGGTAGTGATATATTCTATTTTTTTATGGATATTCAATGAGTAAACATATGTGTGAAGCCTAGGCTTAAACCCATAAAGCTTGGTCTACGAGTTAAAGATCATTACTCAATAATTATATGGGAAAATACTCTTAAACTAACTCTACATTGACTCACCTCTTAAGGGTTTTGTTGACCTTTTTCCCAAGAATAATGTAGCTAGTTTAGGATCAATGAATCATTTTTCCCTAGATGCTTCAATGGTTAATAATCCTCAAATTTTCTATGGATGATTTCCTTGATCTAGATAGAAAATCAATCCAACTATGGTCATAGGTTATATTTGTTAAATGGCACAGGACAACTAAGATGGGGGGTGAATCAGTTGTCACCAAATTAAAATTCAAAACTTTAAATACTTATTAGCTTCAGAGCCACATTGTTATGTTATTAGGTGTGAACATGAAATGCAGATAATAAAAAGTAAAATCAACACAATGAACACCATATTTTATGTGGAAAACTCAATGAGGGAAAAACCATGGTCAGGATTAACTCACAATATAAAGTAATAGAAAAACTGATTACAAAGGCTCACTTCCAAGGGATCATTGTCCAGAAGAGGACTCACTCTCCAGATACAAAGGATCACTGCCTACTGATACAAAAGAAGACAAAAGATCCACATGCAGTAATTAACACACATCCACAACATTAAGCAGAATCAGAAATCTTTAGCTCACCGCCTTCAGGAATCTAACATAATGATGTTAGAATCCAAGATCACCTGCATGCAAGATGGATACCTGTCACATGCAAAAGATATGAAGAACCAAAAAATCTATTCTTTGAAAAAACTCTCTGTAAAAATGCATTAAGAGAATCAATTATTACAACATGATCAATCCTTATGAAGGAGATCAAGAAACCCTAAATGAAACCCTAGTGTGCACACTTAATAATTAATAATTAATTATTAATGTGCCTAAGTTTAGCTTAAGTAATAAAGAGGAATAAGTGACTTAATTAATTAATCAAACATGTGATGCAATTAATTAAGCATAATAACTTATTACTCTAACACCCCCCCTTAAGATGAACTTAGGAAGAAGCTAAAACACTAGAATAGGATGCAAGCAAAGATGGGTCCCAGCAACGAGGCCTGATCAGGTACCCATTTACAATGCAAGAATGGAGTAGAGAAGGAAAAACCCAGTGGGACAAAACCCCCCTACAATGTGATAACATGCTGCAAAGAAGCACTGGAAGAACTCTGTAGAGTAACACTGGAACCGCAATCTGACAAGCAAGGAAAGATATCTCTGTCTACAACTGAAACCAATACCGGAATCAAAATAATGTGACAGCAGACCCGATGCCACGGAACACTTGAAAACTCTAAATGGGAACAACCCTAGAATCTAAGAAGTAGCAAGCAATTATTGAATGATGTATTACTGAAAACGAAGTGAAAAGATGCAAGATGCACTCTCCCAACTGCCAAAATATCCAAGTAATCGCCAAACAACCCATTGGGCCAAATCTAGACTAACTGATAAACCTGGGATAGATACAAAAAAAGTGCATGGACAGCAACATAGAGCTCCTCAATACCTTTCCAACGCCGCAAACGAGGCGACAATCAGAGATCGTGGTAAAAAGTTATGAGCTCGGAAGTTCAAAAACAACATCTGACTTCAAACAGCAATAAATGCAGGAAAACAGTAAAATACTGCAAAATAAACTGCACCAAACGAAATTTCTCGGAATCAGCTTTCCGGCGATATCTCGTTTACCCGATTTCGATACCGTATGCCCAAGTTATGGCCAAAAGAAAAAAACTGCTTCTTTAGGAAAAACAAGGGTTAGGAGGGCAAAGAGGGGTGTCGTACGGCTGACATCATCCTGACATCATGCTGATGTCATCAAAATGTGAGCATAAATTTGACGGCCATCTGGCCGTCAGGGGAAAAAATTGGCCCCCTGCAGAAAAGAAAAAATTTGGGCCCCTGGTCCTATGAGCGACCAGGGGCTAAGCGTCGGGGGCTGGGGCGGAGATGGAGGCCGCCGGTTCTCCATATGACCACGGGCGGTGCTGGAGGCGGCCAGATCTAGCCGCTCTAGTTCTCCATAGGACCGACTGTAGAGCACATAAGCCCACGGGGGCTGGAGAGAGGGGATCGGTCCCCAATATGACCGCAACCTTCAGGAAAGGGCCCGTGGGGGCTTAGGCAGAGCGGCGGCGGAGGAGTGGAGGATCCCGGCGGCGGTGGCGGGCCAGTGGCCGCCTGGTGGCCACCGGGAGGCGGGATCGCTTAACATTGGCAGCACCGACACAGATTCCAAAAAACACATTTTTTGCCCTTTTTTAAATTTTTTGAGCCTCGATCAGCGTGCTGGGGAGGCCGTACGACCCCTTAGAGAAATTTTTTTTGCCTCCCGACCAACTTGCACCAAAATTGATGATTTGACAGGTGTTTCTAGGGTTTTGGGACGCTGCGAACGCGATGGCGGCATCCGTTTGAGCCCATTGTGTCCCGAAAAGATAGCTACCCCCAGATCTTGCAGAAAAGATGCCTGTGGAAACCCTTGCACTCGAAACTCACTGAAAGGTCATATCTTCATATCATGAACAGGCTGCTACAGGTCTGGAGCTCTGATACCATGTTAGAATCCAAGATCACCTGCATGCAAGATGGATACCTGTCACATGCAAAAGATATGAAGAACTGAAAAAGCTATTCTCTGAAAAACCTCTCTGTAAAAATGCATTAAGAGAATCAATTATTACAACATGATCAATCCTTATGAAGGAGATCAAGAAACCCTAAAAGGGAAACCCTAAATGAAACCCTAGTGTGCACACTTAATAATTAATAATTAATTATTAATGTGCCTAAGTTTAGCTTAAGTAATAAAGAGGAACAAGTGACTTAATTAATTAATCAAACATGTGATGCAATTAATTAAGCATAATAACTTATTACTCTAACAAATGAAGCATTGTTGCCTCAACTCACTTTTGCACACTTCTACTCTTTTAGTTTGTGGCTTACTTTGTTAGTAATTAATCCTCATAAAATTATTTGTAATTTGACTTGCATTTATACCATATTCAACCTTAGAAACTTTGTCCAAGGTCGGCCACATATGCCTCATTTTATAAATTCAAATTAGGTCAGCAACTCAACATTCTTGCAATGGAAAGGAATACTTGAGTGGATGAATAAAAATACTTAACCAAGACCAAAAATAATGTCTTGGATCAACCACATGCTTCCTTAATTAAATTTAATTCTTTAAATGAAGTGTAAACACTAGGTCAACCAAACCTAATGAAAACACAAATGAACATTGATGTACACACTTCCCAACAATAAGAAAGCATGTAAATGACACAAAACACTTCATTATGCATGAGAACATATCTCAAGTTCCTTCAGGTACATTTGTAGCAACTGCAACAATCTTCAAACATCAAACACCTTTCAAATCAGTCCATCCAGACTATGCAAACACATACAACTCTAAAACTTAACTTCTGGATCACCAAACCACACACATCTTTGCCAGAACCAAGAGAACACCATTATTAGACACATTCCAGATCCTCAAGATCTAAAATAGAACAATGGAGGAGTGCATAGAAGAAACATTTCTCCCAGTTACAGAAAGCTAACTCTACCAGAACGGTTCACACACCAGTGAACACAAATTTCACACTTCATCAAACTAGAAGCTACAAATCAATATGTATCACTAGAATATCATCAAAAATAACCCTTCATATCCACACAAGCATAGGATCAACATAGGAGAAACATGAAGCACATACCAGAGCACATTCTGAACACATTCATAACTCTGACTTCTCTCTTTATTAATTTTATCAAAAGCACTTGATGGCAACACATGATGTGAAAAACCATCAAAGACAATAGCCTACACAATATTCTAGGAGAACACCTTTTCTTCCTTTTCTTACTATTTTTCAAATGACTTTCTCTCCCCTTTTGACATCAATGGAAAATATAAAAAAATTCGATCACTCCCGCTTAGGAGTGCACTCATTCAACTCATATGACAACAATGAAAACCTTTTCTACTCCCCCTGTGGAGTAGACCCATTCATCAGTCCAGATAAATGAATAATTTTTGAATTCACTAGACTAATGCACCTCCATGTGCACCTAGTTTGGAGGGCCAATGACCCCCAATATCTCCCTAAGATACTCAAAAGTATCCTTCAGAAGAGCCTTAGTGAATATATACGTATTTTTTCCTTTGTTGACACATACTCCAGCCTGACTTCATTCTCTAACACTTTCTCTCTTGGGAAGTGATATCTGATAGATATGTGTTTTTTTCTTGAATACATATCACCAAATTCTTTTAAATGTTTATAGCACTTGTGTTGTCAAAAAAAATAGGAATAGGCTCATCACATATCATTGGACAATGTCTTTCAGATTTTGTTTCATCCACAAAACCTGTGTGCAGCAAGATGTTGTAGCAATATATTCTACCTCTGCAGTGGATAAATAAATTGAGTCTTGTTTCATACTCAACCGAGAAACCAATCTTCCACCAAGAAAGAAAGCACCTCCACTAGTACTCTTCCGGTCATCCACACAACCAACCCAATGTACATTGGTATAAGCACTCAAGGTGAAATCAGCACCCTTAGGATACCATAAGCCATAATCTAGTGTACCTTTAAGATATCTAAATATCCATTTAACTGTTGTAACATGTTCCTCTTTAGGATCGTCTTGAAATCTAGCAACTAAACATAATGCATGCATAATATCTGGTCTAGTAACAGTAAGATACAACATCCCACCAATCATATATTTATATTTTCTCTGATCAAATTTAGTAGATTCACCATCTTTACTCAACTTGCATTCGGTCACCATAGGAGTACTAACTGATTTTGAATCATCCATTCCAAACTTCTTCAACAACTATTTCACATACTTAGATTGTGAAATGAATATCTCCTTACCAATTTGATTTTCTTGAAGACCAAGAAAGAAATTCAACTCACCAATCATCTCTTTCAAATTCTTTTTTCATTTCTTCTACAAATATTTTACACATGCCTTCATTTCTACCAAATATGATATCATCAACATATACTACCACTATTGACATTTTGTTACCTTGCACTTTGAAGTAAAGATTGTTGTTATCAGAGCCTTCATTGAATCCTTGCTTTGTCAAATATCTATCCAATCTTGCATACCAAGATTTAGGAGCTTGCTTTAGCCCATGCAATGCCTTCTTCAACAAGCCATATCCATTTTTTTAGATAACTAAAATCCTTTAGGTTGTTCCATGTATACTTCTTCCTTCAATTCACCATTCAGAAATGTTGACTTGACATCCATCTGATATAATTTTGAAATCCTTGTGGGCATAAAATTCCAAAAACACTCTAATAGCTTTCATTCTAGCCACAGGGGCAAATGTTTCTTCAAATTCTATGCCTTCAACTTTTGAGTATCCCTTGCATAAAAGTCTTGCCTTATTTATTATAACTTCACCATTTTCATTCAACTTATTCTAGAACACCCATTTTGAACCAATTGCATTCTTATTCATGGGTCTAGGAACTAATTCCCATGTATAATTATTTTCTATTTTCTGCAAGTCTAATTCTTTTCTATTTGATGCAACTCTTCTTTCATAGCTCTCATCCAACTCTCATCTTCACATGCTTCACTCACAGACTTAGGTTCAATTTTAGAGAGTAAACACATATTTACCTCACCTGTTACTTTAATTCTTGTCTTCACACCTTCACTCCTATCTTCAATTATGTGTTCCTCCAAATGATTCCTCTACACATAATTAGGAGTCTTAGAAATAGTTTTTGGTTCATTTTCTTCTTCTTCTTCAATTTGTTCTTCTTCCTCTTCTTCTTCCTTCTACTCATTCTCTTCAGGTACTTGTCCATATATAGGATCATCAGGTTCAACTTCACTTATCTCAATAGTTATGTGCATGTCTTCATCAACTTTCACATTAGTACTTTCAACAATCTTCCCCAATCTTTTATTGAAGCATCTGTATGCTTTGCTAGTAGTAGAGTACCCAAGAAAAATTCCTTTATCACATCTAGCATCAAAATTCCCAATATTTTCATCATCTATTTTATTGTAACATTTTCTTCCAAATACTTTGAAGTACTTCACAATAGGAGTCTTACCAATCCATAACTCAAAAATGGTCTTTGTTAATTGTAAAATATTTCTAGATTAGATTTATGAAGTCTTACCAGTCCATAACTCAAATGGAGTCTTTATGTTGTTGCCTCTAATCTAAACTCTATTAAGAACATAAAAAGTAGTGTGTATTTCCTCTCTCCAATACACACCTGATACATTTGATTCTTTCATCATGGTTCTTCCAGCTTCCTGTACCATCCGATTTTTCCTCTCAACTACCCCACTCTGCTAAGGGGTTCTCAAAGCAAAAAACTATCTTTTTATGCCATGTTGTTCACAAAATGTATTAAAATCACTAGAAGTGAATTCTCCACCTCTATCAGATCTCAAACATTTGATTCTCAAATTCACTTCATTTTCCACTCTTGCTTTGAACACTTTAAACATATCCAGAGCCTAAGTCATCTCTCTAATAAAATCAACCCATGTCATTCAAGAATAATCATCAATAAGGAGCATGAAATACCTATCACCATTCAGGATTCATGTTCTAGTCGAACCACAGAGGTCAGTATGAATTAACTCCAGCATTCTGGTAGTATATTGCTCTTTTCCCTTAAAGTTCCATCTTGTATGTTTCCCTAACTGACAACTTCTACAAATAGTATTAGAAGGCTTTATGATTCTAGGTAGACCTTAGAAAACATCTCTTCAAATGATTCTAACCAAATTATCAAAGTTTACATGCCCCATTCTCCAATGTCATAACCAACTTTCATTGATGATGATGCATTTTTATTTTATGTGATATATGGATTTATGATGGTCATGTATGATGAGATGCCTTAGTGCTAAGGATGATGCTACTTTATTTACGATGGTTATTTTATGATGATGATGATAATGTCCTATATATGCATAATGTTTTTGTCACGAATGGATGACATGCTTATGATTATGAATGCATTGATGTATGATTGTGTATGGATTATGTGACATGTGATTCTTTATTTTATGATCCTAAATCTATATGCATTAATGATATGAATGATGTATGAAGAATGTTTAATGCACTTATATGTTATGTTAATGAAAATGGATGAATGTAAATGATGTATTTATGCTAAGGATGTAAATGCTAATATGTAAATGGATTTATGTAAATGTGTAATGTACTAATTCAATTTCTATATATGATCATGTATGCAATTATATTTTTGTATGTCATAGGATATCATCAGGAGATGAAAGAAGAGAAATGGCAAGAATAAAGGGGATGGATGTTAGTGTAGAGAAATAATCCTTCAATATATTGCCAAAGTACTAATAGGTGTTGCTTTAATCATCATTGGGTGGATTATTGTAATGTCCAACAAACACCATGATATTTCACAAATTAATGGTGTGCATGGTTGTACCATCACATAGAACAAGTAGTTGCAGATAAGGATGATCATGACTCATACAAGGAACTCAATTGCCCTAGTATTTTTGTCACAACCAACCACAAACAAGAAAGATGAGCCATGAAACATTGTTTCTCCTCTAAATCCTATGCAAGACATCCTCAAGGAACTAGTAGCATGATAGTATGAAAAAGCAAGATAATCACCATAATACACCATTGCTCCTTTAAATCTTGATGTCAGGACATCCTTGAGGAACTAATAGGACATGATGAAAAATCAAATGACAAATGCCAATATTAAAGAGTGTTTTCCAAAGTGTTTGCCAAGTATATTCAAATTTCAAGTGTTTTCATGTCAAGATGTGAGGTTTAAAGAAGTCTAGGTTTGTGTGTGACAGATGCTAGGTAATGCTAAATTCAGGAAGGACATATCCTAAGTGATGTCGATGTCGAGAGGATCGATCCTCAAATGTTAAGAGAATCACTCAAAATGCCAGATGACAGATTCAATGCTTGGGAAAGACATATCCTAAAGCATAAATAAATGACAAGAGATGTTCTTTAGAGAGATGTATCCAAATAATAACCAAGAGTTGATAGGATGACTTGTTATGACAGTTTGACCAAAGTTGACTAGATGACCAAAATGACTGCATGCCAGTGTTGACATCCTAATATACTTGAAATGTCACTTAAATGATTTCCAAAGTTTGTTTAAGAGTTGTATGATTTAAGGAATTTGTGAGAAAAAGACAATTGACTCAACAAACCCTAAGGGACTAAACCTAGGGGGCCTTGGGGGTGCATCAATGATGGCCTTGCCTATGTCATACACTCAGAGACCATGTAGTTTGACAGGGATAGGACTGAAAAGACTGACTGAAAATGAATTTTCTTTATTTGAAGATATTTGATGTGTGTGAGAGTAAATGTAATAAACCCTAATGGATTGACCTAGTGTGGCCTTGGGGGCTCATCGATTGATGGCCTTGCCTATGTCATGCACTCAAAGACCTCATAGTTTGACACAACCACTAACTTTGTCTTATTGATCAAAGATTGAGTCATAATTTTATTTGGACAACCTAAAAGGACTAACCTAATGCCTTGGGGGGGCATTGACAGATGGCTTGCCTACGTCCAATCACAGAGGCAACATAGTTCGATGATGACAAAGACTAACATAACTAACACGATAGACTTGGCCTCTATTTTAGGATTTTTTACTGCTATTTGGATGTTTTTGTGTTTTTGAAATGTTTTGATTTTTTGGATTTTCTTCAAGACATTTTGTGATTTTTTTTAGGACATTTTTTTATTTTTATGGATTTTTTCAGGTCATTTTTTTATATTTGTAATGATTTTCTGAGGACATTTTATCATTTTTATGACTTTTCTCATGACATTTTCTAATTTTTATGACTTTTTTCAAGACATTTAAGGTTATCAGGACCATGTGCAAGACCCACTGCAGTCAAGTGTTAAGAGTGTTTCCCCCAATCAGGTCGAGGACTAGCCAAGTTGAAGGAGATGAAGAAGGACGTGCTCAAGATGAAAGGTGGAGGATATGCAAGACATGATGTCAACCATTGTCAACCATGGAAAGAAATAGCAGGAATTTATAATGAATGTCATGAGGGTGTCAGAAGATTAGACATTTATTAAGGACAAAGGTAGATGGAGTTATAGTAGATGGCGAAGCAAAGACTCACTACACATGGCACCTGTTTGCCAGGGTTTCACCATAGTACTTATCCAAAGCACCACCAAATTGGTTTTCACTATTGGATAGATTATTTTTCTTTACTATTTTTGATTTTTTTTTTTTTTTTGTGTCACCAAGATGCTTGTTTTCCAAGTTTCCATTAGGGTGACGATTTTTTTGTATTTTTCAATTTTTTTGTATTTTTTGGTTTTCAGCCAAGCTCTCTAATGCTATGTGTATAATTTATGTAGATGCAAACTGTTGATAAGTTCTATCAATTGTTCCCCATTTGGAGTAGCTAACTAGTAAGCACTAGAACCAAATACGATAGTGATGATGTAAGGTCCCAACCAATTAGGCTCAAACTTGTTGGGCTTCTCATGGTTAGTTTGATTCTTTGGATTTTGCATCAAGACCAAGTCGCCAATGTCAAAATTTTGAACCATAACTCTTTTGTTGTAACTTCAAAAAACATGATTATGATATGTGTGTAAGTGATTCAAGGAATTTTGTATGTGTTCTTCTAACAATTCAACTCATGCAATTGATATTGTTAGCATTCTTCTTCATCAATCAATCTATTCATGGAGACCCTTAAGGAGGGGATTTCGACCTCAATGGGAAAGATAGCTTTCGATACAAAGACCAAGGTGAAGGGGGTGTCTCCAGTAGGCATGTGGATGTTTGTATGATAAGCCCATAGAGCAGGATTAAGTTGGAGATGCCAATCATGGTGAACATCATTAATAGTCTTCTTAAGAATCTTGATGATTTTCTTGTTAGACACCTCCTCTTGATCGTTACCTTGTGGGTAATAGGATGTGGAGAAATAATGTTGAATATGGAAGCATTCACAAAGCTCGCGGACATCTTGATTTTTGAAAGGATGACCATTATTTTTGATGATGGAGTGGGGAACACCATACCAATAGATGATGTAGTTAAGGATGAATTTAGAAATTTTCTTACTGGTTATGTAGGTGAGGGAAATGGCTTTGATCCATTTGGTGGCAATGATAATGAAATTGTGGCCATTGGATGAATTTGGGTGGATTTTACCCATGAGGTCAAGTCCCCATTGTGTGAAGGGCCAACAATAAGTGATTGGCCGAAGTTCTTGTGTGGGTGCATGAATAAGATCACTGTGTACCTAACATTGGTGACATGTTCTCACAAACTGAAGGGCATCTTTTTCCATTGTAGGTTAGTAGTACCCAAGTCTCATAACTTTATTGGCTAAGGTTGGGCCACTTGAATGAGATCCACATATACCCTCATGTACCTCATGTAAGGTTGTTTGTGCTTCATCAGTGTCGAGACATCAAAGAAGGGTATTGTAGGAGTTGTGTTTGTATAAGGTATCATTGATGATGGTATAATGAGTGGCTTTGTAGATAAAGGATTTACATTGGTTGTTGGAAAGGTTTGGTAGGAGGGTTTGAGACTAAAGGTAATCATATATGTCTTGATACCAAGGTGAATTGGGACCAACGAGCTCACAAACCATTTCTGACTCAAGAATATCATAAGCGGGAACTAACACTTGTTCCACTAAGAACTTAAATTGTGGCATGTTTTTGGGAATGGACCTAAGAGAGATCCAATTGTAGCCATTACATCAATTGCCTTGTTTTGTGCCCTAGAAACCTACTCAAAAGTGACCATGTGGAAAAATTATAGTAAGCTATCAACTATGCATTTGTAAGGCACCAAATTTTCATCCTTGGTGTCGTACTCATCATTGACTTGGTCGATAACCAACTAAGAATCTCCAAAGAATAGGAGTGTTTTGATTTTCCATTTTATGGCCATTTGGAGTCTTGTGACGAGTGCCTCATTTAACAATGTTATTAGTACATGGGAAGGCTATCATAAATGACTTTGGAATAGAGTCTCCTTTTGTTGTGATGAGCAGTATGCCTACTCTTGATCCATGAACTGTATGGGACCCATCAAAATAGAGTTTTCAAGGTGATTTAGGATCCAAATCAAAGATGGATTTTTTTGGGAAGTCAGTTACCAAAGGATGATCACCTTGTATGAGTGCATCAATGAGTTGATCAACCATCGCCTATCCTTTTATAGCTTTGTGTTCCATGTACTGTAGGTCATATTCTCTCAATATCATAACCCATTTTTCCAACCCACCTGTTAGCATTGCCTGATTGAGGAGATACTTCAATGGATCAATCTTTGCCACTAATTATGTTTTATGGTTTAGCATGTAGTGGCTCAACTTTTGAGCGGTGAAGACAACTACGAGATAGGCACATTCAATGGACGTATAGTTGAGTTCATGTCTAACCAAGGTGTGACTGATGTAATATATAGCTCTTTCTTTCTCATCATGGTCATTTTGTGAAAGCAATGACCCCAGTGCTGAAGTGGTTGCCAAAATGTACAATATTAGAGGTTTTCCCTCAATGGGTGGTGTGGAACCACAATCCTAATACTTGCAAAACACAAGAAGCAAACACATAGTTATATCAAATGAAAGTAAGAATCAAGATTCCCCATGAAATCCATTAAAAATGCTCCAATTAAGAAATAGAATGAAGAACACAATAAGAAAGCAATGAAATCCTAATTAAACATGCAAAATCTTGATCCCATGAGGGAATTGGTGCCAATTTGATGTGAAAATTGGCCCTTTCCTAACTCCTATGATGCAATGTTGATGAGTGATGAAGGTTGATCCAATTTGTTGAAGATTTTCTTGAGATCCATGATGAAAAACTTGCATAACCTACATAAAAATTGATGAAAATGGCGATGCTTGAGGATGAAATTGAGTATAATAAGTTTTCTCGAATTGTGGATGATCAAATGATGAGAGAAACCTCTTATTTATAGAAAGACAAGATGGAGAAATGTCCAAAATGAAGCAATGTGGGACTAACTTTCAACCAATGGCCAAATGGCACATTTCAAGAGATGAATGGGCCAAGGATGTGCACATTTTGATGAAAGTGCCCATAAATGCAATTAGGTGGAATTTGAAAATAGTGAAATGACATGTAAGAGGGAAAAGGAATGACTTAAATGCCACTTGGGTCAATGCACAAGGACATGTAAGAAGGAATGAATGTCTTGTTGGAAGGACAAAGTCCACTTGGAAGGATTTCGAATTTGAAGGAATATTCTTTAAAGATGCCAAGTTGAGAGAAAATAGAGATTTAACAAATGAATTAAATGTATTTTCATGTGCAAGTGGCAAAAGCTAGAGCATGGGATATGAATTAAGATTAGATTTAAGTAGGATTTGATTAAATGAGAGGAGATTAGGTGATTTGATAATTTTGACTTGGGTTTTAGGATTTAAATAAATCAAATTTGAGAGGAAAATGATTTAGAAAAGTAGTTAAATAAATATTTTGATTTATTCAACTAAAGGGAAGGATTGTTAGATTAAATCAAATAAGGTTTAATTTATTTAACTTAATAAGATGACTTTAGAGTTTTAATTAAATAGAGACCTAGGGTTAACTAAATCAAATTGATTAATTTAATTAACAAAAGAGAATGTCTTAATCAGATAAATAATGATTTATTTAATTAAGGGAGGAAAATTGATGAATTTAATCAAATAAGGGTATTTAATTAAATGGTTAGACAGAGGGATGATTCAGGATGAAGTAGTGTTAGTAATCAGGATCAAGTATGTTGGTTTATTTTCCATGTCTATAGGTGGCATTAGGATATATGGTGTCAGTGGATAGTCTTTGATCTGTTGGAAAGCCACTTGACACTTGTCGGTCCACATAAAGGGGATTCCTTTGCATAGTAGATATTGGAAAGGTTGGCATTTTTCAACTAATTGTGCAATGAAGTGTCAGATGGACTATAGTCTACCTTGTAATGTTCTAAGTTCACTGATTCCTTTCAGCAGAGGCATGTCCAAGATTGCTTTCAATTTAGTGGGATCAACTCAATGCCTCAACGAGAAACTATATACACCAAATTTTTTCCTAAAGTCACACAAAAACACCGAGAAACTATATACCCCAAAAAATTTCCTAAAGTCACACTGAAAACACACTTCTTTGGGTTCAAATGGACCTTTTACTCTTCCAACCTTTTAAAGATTTTATCTAGCACTTTTAGATGATCATTGTTTGTCAAGGACTTTGCCAGGAGGTCATCAATGCAGTCTTCCATTAGCATGTGCATGAGGTCATAAAATATTGTGGTTATGGCTCGTTGATATGTAGGACTTGCATTCTTTAGGCCAAAAGGCATAACATTCCAACAATGTGTACCCCAGGGAGAAGTGAATGTTGTTTTGTGTTGATCTTTTGGGGCAATGTGAAACTGATTGTATCCTGAGAAACCATCCATGAGGGACAACATCTTGTATCTTGTTGTAAGATCCACAATGATGTCTATGTTTAGAAGTGGAAAATCATCATTCGGGCATCCCTTGTTTAATTTGGGAAAGTCTATACAGATGCATATTTGACTATTTGGCTTAATGACAAGCACAAGGTTTGAAATCCAATCAACATAGTCTATTGATCTTATGAACCATGCATCTAGTAACTTTTTAAGTTCGGCTTTGACTAGCAAGGAAATTTGTGGATGCATCTTTTAGAGCTTTTGTTTGACTAGTTTGGCATCTGGAAACAAGGGTAGATGGGGCAAAACTAATGCTAGATCCAATCTTGGCATATCGACATATGACCATGCAAAATTGATCTTATGTTTTGTGAAGAATTTTTGAAATTCAAGCTTTTCCTCTTTTGTCAATGGGGTATGTGTAGGATCATGATGGGCCAAAAAGTGGTCATATGATGGGTATGTGTAGGTTATGTGGCTAACGACTTTTTGTTTTACCCAAAATTGATGAAATGAAAAGGGTTTTTAAAGGAGAATCTCAGCTTTCCACCAATATAAATTATGCTTTACTTTGAATTTAATAAATAATTATTATCCATTTTCTATTTGAATTATGACTAAAGTCTTGATTGATAGGTTTATTGAAAAACATCTATAGCTTTCAAATGATATCACATTTTTGAATCTAAAACATGTGTCACATTCTATGATTTGCATACTATAGGATTAAAAGAAAAATTGAATTTCATGAAGTTTTGACCAAGTTAAGGTGGTCAGACATATGAGTTTTTATATTTTTTAAAATTTGTAATGAAAAATTCATTATTAATTATTTACTTTGGAAAAAAATTACAAAAAAATATGCATCACATTGAGACATGAGTCCTCTACTTATAACTAAAATCTTATAAAAGATATTATCATTTTATTGTGGTTAGGGTGGTCAGACAGATGCCTACGTCTTATTTTCTCCCTAAAATTTAAGTACTACTCCATTTAAATTTTAAATTTTCATCAAATAGATTTTATTAAAAAATAAACCTAGTAGTTTAGAAACTACATTCACTTTGCTACAGATTCATTTTTACATATTTTTGAAATAATATAGATAACTTATTCAAATTTAAATTACATCAAGTTTCCTAACTCTGATTTTTAATGAATTTTCATCACCACTTAAGGGCCTATTTTTTCCATGATGATCCTACACATACCCAATGATGTTGCAAAGAGAACATTTTTTGGATCCTCTAGTGTGGCTATATTAACTTCTATGGTGTCTTCAATGAGCATTGCTGATTTTTCTTGTGTAATGGGAAGAAAGTCCAATCCTCCATCCTTGGGCGTCTGAAAGAGGTTTTCACCCTCGAATATGTCCTTTCTTTTTACTTTTGTGTTGTTATAAGGTGCCTTGTGGTTTTCACCTAAAGACATGTCTTTTTTTGTTTTATTTTTATTACTTTTGTGACTAAAGTATTAAAGAGTCTCCCCTATGTAAGCTACATAATCAAGATCTATAGTGAATCCAACTTTATGGTCCTCACTCGGTATTCCTTCATGGATTCCCATGAATTCTACAATGGCCTTTTCATTCTCAAAATTGTCCATGATAGGTGAGTCTTGTTGGTCCCATTCAATGAGTTGTGGGTAGGTAAGGGAGATGCTATCATCAATGTTGGTGAAAGGTGGGGATGATGTTGAAAGCATGCAAACTGAGGCTGAAAGGGTAAAGAAAAAATTGTCCTCAAAGTCCCAGGAGGATTCCATCCAATCATCATCTTCGTTAGACTCAAGAAAATTGGACTCATGGTCATAATAGGGGACAAAAAAGTGGGAATCATGGTCAATATAAGGGACAAACGCATCAGAATCATGGTCAATAGGGTCAAGTGATAGTTTATATTTTTCATCTTCATGAGGCAAAAAGATTTCTATCCAGTCTTCTCTTTTCAGTGGGACTTGAGGAGGATATTTAGAAGGCTCAATGTTAAACATTTTTCCAAGTTTTTCATCGAAAGAAGGCTCACCTAGTTCTCAAAACATTTCATCAAGCTCATAATCACTTAGGGATCTTTTAGAACCATATTCCAACTCATAGGAATCAGTCTCGATATGGGAGTACTTGATTTTCTCAACACTTTTAGAAGCATTTACACCCTCACTTGAAAGTAAATGGGTATGTGGACCATCAATCTTGATTGGATCAAACCCTAACCCCAAATTCTTTGGTCTTCTAGAAGGAATTATGGGTTCTCTTCTTCATTTCTTGTTTATACCAAGGCCACTAGTTCCATCATAGCCTTTGCCATACTATTATACTGGTAACAAAGGTAGTTCTTCCATATCTGTGTGAATCCAAGTTGATATATCTTCAATGTCTTCTTTATTTAGTTCTCCCCAGTTTGTGAAAGTCATTATAGGAGGAACTTTAAAGACCTCTTTGGTCTCTAGCCTGAAACAAGGCCTACCATAATATTTTGGAGACTTGAGTATCTTGGTGATACAATAGAAAATTTTTAACTTGTACTCACCACAACCTTTTTCCTGGATCTTGATCTTAGGATTGACACTTGGGATGGTGGAAGGAGATGGTACGGTGGAAGACAAAGGAATGGATGTGGATGGTTTGGTGAGTGTGGATGTCAAAGCTTTGTGATTAATGGGAACTTGGTATTCAAAAATGCCTCTCAAGTTGGTGCAATACTTGAAGGGATCAAGATCTCCAGGTATGGTAACTGTTGACACCAAAATTTGATGAGATAATAGTGCCTTATGGGAAACTCAGTTCAAGGGGGACCCTTTTGCACCAAACTGAGTGACCTCTGGGTTTTAAAGAAGTTGACTTCTTCTATAATAATTTTTTGGAAAGGGAAAAAGAAACGGATATTCTGAACCAAAGTCTAATCTAAGGTGATGCGCCAAAATTTGCTGATGGGCAGGATAAATCATAGATTTAAGGGCCTGAGTGGTGTTATCACGTTCCAAAATGTCAGAGACTTAAAGGTATAGCATAACAATTCATTTATTGACATAAAATAATATTGCATACATCCTTACCACTAAGAAGAGTCATTTAGACATGATTTAGATAAGCAAGCTTGCATTCAATATATAGAAGTCCTGTCAAATGAAATGCTTAAGACAATAAAAAGCACAATTTATAGTTTAATCAATACATGAAAAATGGAAAGGCCAAACAGTTGGCACAGTCTGAAAGTTTCTTGAAAATAAACATATAAGAGAGACTTGGTGTCTCTTGCTATAACCATTATCCTTTTTCTTAAAACTCTTGGATCTACCTATTGTTGGACCTTTTTCCCTTGGAATTTTGGCCCTTTCTCTCATTGACAGAGAGAGTATATATAGCTAGGGACAAAAACTCCCACCTCTTTGGAAAGTTGTAATAGAAAATATCCCACAATCTTCAGTAATGATGCCAGAATCAAAAGATTTCCAATGCCGTTACAATGGCAACAAGTTAAAACATGGCATCTGGATATTCAGGCGCAGGTGCACCCCTTGTAATGATGGCGGCGGTCCCAGCCAAGCTTCGAGGTGACAAATGCCATCCATCGCTTCAAAGAACCAAGATGAGTAGCACCCAATAACACAATCCCACTCAGCCATCCCATCACCTGCCTCGATGATCAGTGTAAGGCACGTGGCAACCCGTTGCGGCCTGAATGAGAACTCCTCCTACTGCTGCCGAGAGATTACGAAGAAGCGACACGTGTTCAAGGGGCTAAGGGCTATCTTCAAGTGGGAGAAAGCCACATGAATCGGGTCTGAAAAGATGCTTGACAGCATTTTGCAGCCCGCTATGTTTACCTCCTTGCTATGTTGAAAAGGCTGCAAAAGGTTTCCACCTGGCAGAAGGTAGGGTCCGCCAAAAATAAAGAAGGCCTTCGGAAGCATTTCGTAGCTCACAGCTGCTTATTTTATCCCTACAAGAAAAGTTTACGATACGCTACCACGTACCAAGATGTGGGCCCCTTTGACAATCCCAGGAGCGATGGCCCATGTGGAAGGCTTTCGCAACCCGAAGAGACCACAAAGCAACAAGAAATAAAAAATCTTCGTAGGCGAGGCACATGGATGCCCAGCACAGCATTTCAGGACCCGAAAGGGACGCAGCTATCCGAAGTTGCGAAGTGAGAAATGCGCAAAGGGGAAGATCAAAAATTGTCAGAAAGTCAAATGAATTCGGTGACGCATAGGCCGGCACACGAACATTTACAAAAGGAACCCGAAGGGGGCTGTTTGAATCTTTATTTTAATAGTAACTTTGGGGCCATTGAAAGGAAACTGCAAGCATTGTTGGTAGGTCGACGATATGGAATTCAGTGCATGAATCCAAGGTCAACCAAGTAGGATGTTGTAAGGTAGCTCAAGATCTAGGACCTGACATGTGGTATCTACAATTACTGGCCCCACTCAAATAGGAAGTGTGATAATGCCCCTAGAAGAGTGTTCCTCATCATCATATACCTTTATGACTATGCTTTTGGTAGCATCCACACACACATCAGAGAAGCCTAGTGCATTGACTAGTTTTAAGGAGCATATATTCAATCCAGCTCTGCCATCTACTAAGACTCGTCTAACCTTGTGTTTATGGATGAATACTTCAATATGTAGTGCATCATTGTGAGATGGTTTAGGTGAGGAGTAATCTTGGTCTGAAAAGGTGATGTGATGGGGATTAGTCAAGTATCTAACCATGGATTCGAAGTGGTTGACATCAATGTCGGTAGGTATGAAAGACTCCTATAAGACCTTATCAAGTATGGTTTTTGTGTAGGAAAGATGTGTATTAGCTCGAGTATGGAGATTTGAGCAGGAATTTTACCCAATTGGTCAATAAGATTGAATTATCCTTTGGGTTGTGATTGTTTGGAAAATGGACCAGGTATTGTGATATTTGGTTGGCTAGCAAGAGGACTAGCTGTTGTGACCTTGCCTTGATGGGAGGTGACATTACACTCCAAAGTCTTTTGAATGGTGATAGTATTAACATATTCATCAGCAGCCCAGAGGTGATTAATTATAGGTCCACTAGAATAGTCAAAATTAGTGTGAGTGCAATTGGCTTTGTTATTAGTTTTTGGACCTAACATAGACAGATTACCTGAATCATGATCCTACAGTGGATTTTTATGAATGATATGGCCTAATTTTCAATAAAATTGTTGATCGTCTATTTTAATGGTATGACTTTATGTGAAGCAAGATTCCAAACCTACACAAACACAAGAGACAAACATTATATTAGATCAAACGCAAGTTAGTCTCATGATTCCCCAAGAAATCCATTTATATGAAAAGGAAATGAAATGAAGGGCATAAACAAGCATAAACAAAAGATAGTAAATCCTATTCAAATGCAATACAAACTCTTGATCTCTTGGGGAAGTTGGTGCCAATTTGATGTGGAAATTGGCCCTTTCCCAACTCCTATGAAAGCTTTTCTAATTGTTGATGAAGAGTGATCCACTTTTTTTATGGTTGAAGTGTGCCCCAAGATAAAATATGTATAACCTAGCTATGAAACTCAATGATCAATATGGATGAATATTGCTATGAATTTGAGTATAGTAAGTTTACTCAAGTTTTGGATGATCAAATGAGGAATGAGACCTCTTATTTATAGATTGAAAAGTTGGAGAAATGCCCAAAATGAAGTAATGTGGGACTAAAATTCAACCAATGGCAAGGTGCCACTTGTCAAGATGAGAATGGATGAGGAATGTGCACATTTTGATGAATGTGCCCATAAATGCAATTAGGTGATATTTGAAAATGGTGAAATGACATGTAAGAGGGAAAAGAAATGCCTTAAATTCCACTTGGCACAATGCACAAGGACATGTAAGATGAAATGAATGCCTTGTTGGAAGGACAAAGTCCACTTGGATTTTGAATTCAAATTTGAGAGAATATTCCGCCATTATGCCATGTTGAGGGAAAATAGATATTTAATAAATGAATTAAATTTATTTTCATGTGCAAGTGGCAAAAGCTAGAGGATGGGACATGAATAGAGATTAAATTAATCAAGGTTAATTAATTTAATTGGGAGATTAGATGATGTGACAAATTTGACTTAGATTTATGGATTAATTTAAATCAAATATGAGAAGAATATGGTTTAAAAATGAATTAAATAAATATTTTTTATTTTATTAATTGAAGGAGATGAAGTTAGATTAAACTAAATAAGGTTTAATTTATTTAATTTAATAGATAGACTTTAGGGATTTAATCAAATAAAGGGAATTATTTTTAAAATTAAATATGGACATAGGGTTAATCAGATCAGATAGATTGATTTAATTAACAAGAGAAAAAGACTTAATTAGATTAAATGATTTATTTAATTAAGAGAGAGAAATTGATGAATTCAATTAATAGAGATATTTGATTAAATATCTAGACTGAGGGATTATTTAGGATGAAACAGTGTTAGTAATTAGGATCAAGTATGTCGGTATGTTTTCTATGTTTACACTTCCAATAAGGTCTTGTGTGAGATTTTTCAATTGTCTATAGGAAGAAGTTTTATGCCCTTTTATTTGATGATAATCACAGAAGGCATTATCATCCCACCAAGATGGTTTGAACTACCCTAGGTCATATGGTTTAGGGTCTTGCAATGTTATGACATTGTTTTGGATGAGCTTCTCGAGGAAAACTTCAATTGGTTCACCCAAGGGGGTGTATGTGTGTCTTTTTAGAAATTTTCAAGTTTGGCATGGTTGCCCTTGGTCTTGATTGTTCTAGATGGTGTTTTTTGTAGGTTTTGGTGTAGCCAAAGGAGCGTTTTTGGGTTGAGTTCCACTCAGCGTGATTGTAGGACCCATTTTATTTACTGCTTTTGCATTGACAACCCCATCATTGGTGATATTTTTTTTCTTAGTACAATATTTATTCTTATCATTGGTTAGGTTAGGGTTTTTGTGGACTTCTTGGCATATTTAAGTTCTCCTTTTGAAATTAGAGCCTTTTCAAGTTTAACTCCTTTTTCAACGAGGTCTATGAAAGTGGTGCAACAGTGGAATTGTAAATTGTATCTCAATGGTCCAACAATATTTTGAACAAACATGTTTACATTCTCCTTTTTTGGTTTCTCAACAGCACATTGACTTGCTAAACCTTGCCATCTTTGGAAGAATGGAATGAATGTCTCGCTAGTGTCTTCTTGAGTAGTCTTACATAATGTGGCAATTTTGATGTCGGTGTCAATGTTGTAGGAATAATTTTCTACAAATTTATTAGCCAGTTCATCCCATTACTTTATTCCATTGGGTAAGAGAGAGAACCAATCAAGTGTAGGACCCATGAGACTTCTAGGGAAGAGTCTCATCAAATAGGTATGATCATATGCAATGTCCACACAATTGGTCATAAATTCTCTTATATGCTCAAGGGGATTCATCTTTCCTTTGTATTAGGAGAAATTAGGTACCACATATCCTGGAGGGAACAGTGGCATGTGTAAACTCATGTCGAATGGGTACAGACATAAGTGATAGGATGTGTGGGTCTTCTTGTTGGAAAATTGCATGTTCTCCACTTGTTTTTGCAAGGAAGCAAGTTGAGCCATGAGTGCATCTACTATAGGGTTGTTTATGGCATCACACATGATGGTAATTGATATGCCATGGGTTCCCATTTGGTATGTTTTGATTTTGGATGTATTATTGTGGAACGTATGAAACATTTGGAATTTATTAGTATTGAGAATTTTGAGTGGGAATGTGTTGTTGTGTATGGATATGGGATGAGTATGTGGGAATGTGTGTTCCAATAGTGTTAGTTTGTATTTGTGAAATTTGTTGGCCTTGAATGTTTTGATGACCAAATGGAGTCATGTGTTGTGTTACTTGGTTTCCTTGCCCAAATTGGTAAATGTGGCCATGTGGGATATTTATGTTTTTCCTTTGGGGAACATTAGTGTTGGTATTGACTTGTGATCTTGATGTTAGGGTTGACACTTGTGATGGTGGAAGGAGATGGTACGGTGGAAGACAAAGGAGTGGATGTGGATGGTTTGGTGAGTGTGGATGGATTGATGCATTTGGAAGAGGTGGATGTTAAAGCTTCGTGATTAATGGGAACTTGGTATTCAGAAATGCCTCTCAAGTTGGTGCAATACTGGAAGGGATCAGGATCTCTAGGTATGGTAATTTTGGTGCCATTGAAAGGAAACTTCAAGCATTGGTGGTAGGTGGATGGTATGGAATTCAGTGCATGAATCCAAGGTTGACCAAGTAGGATGTTGTAAGGTAGCTCAAGATCTAGGACCTGACATGTGGTATCTACAATTACTGGCCCCACTCAAATAGGAAGTGTGATAATGCCCCTAGAAGAGTGTTCCTCATCATCATACACCTTTATGACTATGCTTTTGGTGGCATCCACACAAACATCAGAGAAGCCTAGTGCATTGAACAGTTTTAAGGAGCATATATTCAATCCAGCTCTGCCATCTACTAAAACTCGTCTAACCTTATGTTTATGGATGAATACTTCAATATGTGGCGCATCATTGTGAGATGTTTTAGGTGAGGAGTAATCTTGGTCTGAAAAGGTGATGTGATGGGGAGTAGTCAAGTATCTGACCATGGATTCAAAGTGGTTGACATCAATGTCAGTAGGTATGAAAGACTCCTGTAAGACCTTATCAAGTATGGCTTTTTGTGTAGGCAAGATGTGTATTAGCTCGATTATGGAGATTTGAGCTGGCATTTTACCCAATTGGTCAATAAGAGTGAATTATCCTTTGGGTTGTGATTGTTTGGAAAATGGACCAAGTATTGTGATATTTGGTTGGATAGCAAGAGGACTAGCTATTGTGGCCTTGCCTTGAAGGGTGGTGACATTACACTCCAGAGTCTTTTTAATGGTGATAGTATTAACATATTCATCAGTAGCCCAAAGGTGATTAATTATAGGTCCACTAGAATAGTCAAAAGTAGTGCGAGTGTAATTGGCTTTGCTATTAGTCTTTGGACCTGACATAGAGGGATTACCTGAACCATGATCCTACAATGGATTTTTATGAATGGTATGGCCCGATTTTGAAGAAAACTGTTGATCGTCTATTTTAATGGTACGACTTTCTGTGAACCAAGATTCCAAACCTACACAAACACAAGATAAAAAACATTATATTAGATCAAATGCAAGTTAGTGTCATGATTCCCCAATAAATCCATTTAAATTGCAATGAAAAGGAAATGAAATGAAGGGCATAAAAAAGCATAAACAAAATATAGTAAATCCTATTCAAATGCAATGAAAACTCTTGATCTCTTGGGGAAGTTGGTGCCATGGAAATTTTCCCTTTCCAAACTCCTATGAAAGCTTTGTTGATTGTTGATGAAGAGTGATCCACTTTGTTGATGGTTGAAGTGTGCTCCAAGATGATATATGCATAATCTAGCTATGAAACTCAATGATCAATATGGATGAATATTGCTATGAATTTGAGTATAGTAAGTTTACTCAAGTTGTGGATGATCAAATGAGGAATGAGACCTCTTATTTATAGATTGAAAATTTGGAGAAATGCCCAAAATGAAGTAATGTGGGACTAAAATTCAACCAATGGCAAGGTGCCACTTGTCAAGATGAGAATGGATGAGGAATGTGCACATTTTGATGAATGTTCCCATAAATGCAATTAGGTGATATTTGAAAATGGTGAAATGACATGTAAGAGGGAAAAGAAATTCCTTAAATCCCACTTGGCTCAATGCACAAGGACATGTAAGATGAAATGAATGCCTTGTTGGAAGGAAAAAGTCCACTTGGATTTTGAATTCAAATTTGAGGGAATATTACTCCATTATGCTATGTTGAGGGAAAATAGAGATTTAATAAATGAATTAAATTTATTTTCATGTGCAAGTGGCAAAAGCTAGAGGATGGTACATGAATAGAGATTAAATTAATCAAGGTTAATTAAATTAATGGGGAGATTAGATGATGTGACAAATTTGACTTAGATTTATGGATTAATTTGAATCAAATACGAGAAGAATATGCTTTAAAAATTAATTAAATAAAGATTTTTATTTAATTAATTGAAGGAGATGAAGTTAGATTAAACTAAATAAGGTTTAATTTATTTAATTTAATAGATAGACTTTAGGGATTTAATCAAATAAAGGGAATTATTTTTAAAATTAAATATGGACATAGGGTTAATCAAATCAAATAGATTGATTTAATTAACAAGAGAAAAAGACTTAATTACATAAAATGATTTATTTAATTAAGAGAGAGAAATTGATGAATTTAATCAAATAAAGATATTTGATTAAATAGTTAGACGTAGGGATTATTTAGGATGAAACAATGTTAGTAATTGGGATCAAGTATGTCGGCATATTTTCCATGTCTACACTTTCAATAAGCTCTTGTGTGAGATTTCTCAATTGTCTACAGGAAGAAGTTTTATGCCCTTTTATTTGATGATAATCACAGAAGGCATTATCATCCCACCATGATGGTTTGAACTACCCTAGGTCATGCAGTTTAGAGTCTTGCAATGTTATGACATTGTTTTGGATGAGCTTCTTGAGGAAAACTTCAATTGGTTCACCCAAGGGCGTGTATGTGTGTCTTTGTAGAAATTGTCAAGTTTGATGTGGTTGCCCTTGGTCTTGATTGTTCTAGATGGTGTTTGTTGTAGGTTTCAGTGTAGTCAAAGGAGTTTTTTGGGGTTGACTTCCTCTCAGTGTGATTGTAGGACCCATTTTATTTATTACTTTTGCATCAACAATGCCATCATTGGTGATATGTTTGTTCTTAACCCAATATTTATTCTTATCATTGTTTAGGTTAGGGTTTTTGTGAACTTGTTGGCATATTTAAGTTCCCCTTTCACAATTAGAGCCTTTTTAAGTTTAAATCCTTTTTCAATGAGGTCTGTGAAAGTGGTGCAACAATGGACTTGTAAATTGTATCTCAATGGTCCAACAATATTTTGAACAAACATGTTTACATTCTCCTTTTTTGGTATCTCAATAGGACATTGACTTGCTAAACCTCACCATCTTTGGAAGAATGGAATGAATTTCTTTCCAGTGTCTTCTTGAGTAGTCTTACATAATGTGGCAATTGTGATGTCGATGTCAATGTTGTAGGAATAATTTTCTACAAATTTATTAGCTAGTTCATCCCATTACTTTATTCCTTTGGGTAAGAGAGCGAACTGATCAAGTGTAGGACCCATGATACTTCTAGGGAAGAGTCTCATCAGATAGGTATGTTCGTATGCAACATCCACACAATTAGTCATAAATTCTCTTATATGCTCAAGGGGATTCATCTTTCCTTTGTATTTGGAGAAACTAGGTACCACATATCCTGGAGGGAATAGTGGCATGTGTAAACTCGTGTCAAATGGGTATGGACATAAGTCATAGGATGTGTGGGTCTTCTTGTCAGACAATTGTATATTCTCCACTTGTTTTTGCAAGGAAGCAAGTTGAGCCATGAGTGCATCTACTATAGGGTATTTTATGGTGTCACACATGTTGGTAATCGATATCCCATGGGTTCCCATTTGGTATGTTTTGATTTTGGATGTATTATTGTGGAATGTATGACACATTTGGAATTTATTAGTATTGAGAATTTTGAGTGGGAATGTGTTGTTGTGTATGGATATGGGATGATTATGTGGGAATGTGTGTTCCAACAGTGTTAGTTTGTATTTGCGGAGTTTGTTGGCCTTGAATGTTTTGATGACCAAATGGAGTCAGTGTTGTGTTACTTGGTTTCCTTTTCCAAATTTGTAAATGTGGCCATGTGGGATATTTATGTTTTTCCTTTGGGGAACATTAGTGTTGGTATTGACTTATGATGAGATATTGACATTAGGTTGAGGTCCTTGAATAGTAATTTGTCTTTTGTTTCTCCCAAAGATGTTTGATGAGATTATTCCCATAGCATTAATTGAGGACCCAAGTAACAGGTCTGGTGATGTCATTCCCATGTCATTGGATGAGGACCCAAATAAAAGGTTTGATGAAGTTATTCCCATTGTATTGGATGAAGATCCAAATGTAGCCCCAACAATTTGTGACAAAGTTGTTGATATTTGTGGGATCGATTGTGATATGGCTTGTGCTATGGTTGATGTTCCCACAATAGATGTAGTGTTGACTATGTTGGATGTGTTTTGAGTGGTGGTGCCAATGGAAGTAGTGTTGATTGTGGCATTTTGATTCATGGCACTAATGGAGGTATTGTTTGCATTATGTTGTGGTGTCGAATGTGGTTGACTATTTTGTGCACCATGGTTTGGTGATGTTGTTCTCAAGGTATTAATATTGAATCCTCATGGAAATTTAGCCCCTTGGTGTAGAAGGATGGCTAAATATAGCTTGAAATCTTGTAAGAGTAGTTCTTCTACAAAGGAATCCATGTTAGGGTTTTGGGCAGTAGCTTCTACGTCTTCCATGAACACTTTCCTGTTTTCATCTCTATGTATGAATTGTTCGAAGGGGTTGTGTGAGGAAGATGTAATGTTCATGTCACTAAAAGGATTGATGAAAGATTTCCACATGACTGTGTTTAAGTTCATGTCATTAGGAAAGTTGTAAGGGTGGTTTCCTTGTCTGAAGGGGTCCATTTCTCTTCTCTTTGTTTGCAATCTAGTCTCAGCCATATGAGATTTGCTCAAATGGATGGATGAATGATAACCAAGTCTATGTATGGGAATGGTATGACACTATGGGTTTTTTTTGGATTTTTGGAATAAGGAGTGCAATAGTGACAATATTGTCTAAAGGGGATGTCAAATGCAAAGTGACAATGAGGACTAAAATGAATGGTGGAAAACCAAACTGTTTTGAGGTATGTTGTGCAAGGTGCAATCAATTTTGGAAGAGTCTTAGGAAAGGTTTACTAACCATTCAAATTTTGGTCAATGTCTCAATTATTATTATCAAAGGACTATTTGTAGGACTAAGTAAAATGACAAAGTGAGAAGGTGAGGTTTCCAAAATACACTTATGAGGACAAAGAATAAAGGAGTGATTTTGACTTAGTCCAATGACAATATAATTTTGAAAGCAAGGGTTTCACAAAATATGGAGAGTTTTCCTATTCTAAAGTCTACAAAATGAGGACCTAAGAGTTTGTCTATGCTGAAAAATGACGTTGAATCCTAGGATACAACTAAAAATTGAAATGGTAAAACCTAAATGCAAACTAAAAGGTGCAAAAATGGGAAATTTGAGCAAATCTTTTTCTGGTTTTTGGACAAAGACCACTGAGGAAAGATGTTTAGAAACAGATTGAAAATTTTTTGTTTCAAATTTGGATAGTGACAATGATTTTCCTAAATGACAAGCAAATGTGTTGTTTTAGGTAGAAAATGTGTTGTAGAGTCTCAAATTCATTGTAGTGTTATCAAATGCATTGCTTTAGATAGCAGATGTAGTTCAGCAGGTCAAATGCTTTGTTTTGTGTAACAAATGTGTTTTAAAAAGTCTTAGATGTGTTGCAATATAGTGAGATGTGTTGCAGTATAGTCATATGTGTTGTGTAGATTCTTGGATGCATTGCAGTTTGAAAAAAGTCTCATTGTCTTGCAATTTTTGGCAAATTTGTGAAATTGTTTTAGTTTGACTATGTTTTTCTAGATTTGTAAAAGGTGTTTTACATATTTATTGATTCAGCAAACACTTGGAAAACACATGATTTTGTCTTGAATTGTTGGAAACAAGCACCTTGAAAACAAGCACAACCCTATGGATGGAAAGGACTATATTCATTGGATTCTCACTTGGATTACTCTAGCCACAATTATTCTTAGTAGATGACTTAGAAACTTGGCCACACTGGCTCCCCTCCATGTCACTCACTTCTTCAGGTCAACTAAGATTTGAGTTCTCATGACTCTCCCTGACAAACTCTTCATCTCTACTAAGAACCATGAGAATGTGGGATGGCTTGGTAATAACCATTGCTACTCAAGCAAATAGAAAGAGATTTTGGCAACTAAACAAATGGTTTTTAGTTAGGGCACCTATTCAAGTGGCTATGCATGAGGCAAGATTAACTTGTGTGCATAACAAATTTGCACCTGTAATGCTAAGTTTTCCATTAGCATTCACATTTGTATATCGATTGAGAGTAGTTTGGCCTTAGCTTTGTTTTCGATTGGAGTTGCCTTGGGGTGAGTACTTTTTCCCACCAAGGAAGGGATAATTCCTAGAGTCAATAACAATTTCTATTACATTCAAGATCACAC
The DNA here is from genome assembly GCA_007258455.2 of Sequoia sempervirens. Lineage (NCBI taxonomy): Eukaryota > Viridiplantae > Streptophyta > Pinopsida > Cupressales > Cupressaceae > Sequoia > Sequoia sempervirens. The sequence continues at coordinate 69,942,262 of VDFB02105785.1, forward strand.
AAGTGCATAAGGAGAGTGGATACTCTTATTAGTAAATCAGCGTTACACAAAAGTGAAAACAAGATTGTTCATTTTAATGCCCAAATTGAAAAATGTGAGTGGTAAAGCAACAACCCCTAAGTATTTTTGTTTCCCCGGATCATATCAAGGCACAAGAGAATTGCATACACACTAAGAAGTTATCATGACACCACAAGACACATCAAACACTTATTCATTTTAACCCAACTTATTGTGAGACAAGTAAATTCCTTTTAAGCCAATGCTATGAGAATGAAAAAAAAAATTCTTGATGATTTTAAATGCAATTTGTGTTCATTTTAATCCCATGAGTGAATGCATGTTCATTTTAAACCATGAAGTTTAAATGCAAGTTGTAGTTGTGAATTTTTATTTGTTTGTTACTTTAGGATTGAAAATATTTATAAAATCATCAAAAAACAATGGTTAGTATCTCCTTCTAGCTTGCCACATGCTGCAAACAACCGATTAGTAACCCAAAAGCACTAACCTATTGAAACTGAAAAAAATAAAAAATGGAAAATATTATCAAAAATTGAAAGTATACCTATAATAGGAAAATGCATCGGTTTGCCTATCAAATGCATTGCAACAATAGATGTGTTGTTCATGCTAGCAAATGCATTACAATAAGTCAAATGTGTTGTTTGGGATGTCAAATGTGGCTCGTTATTGTGGATGCATTGTTCATGAATGCAAATGCACTATGGCACATCAAATGCAGCTTAGAAAGTCGTGTTTGTAGAATTTTGTACCTGTACCTACAAAAAATGACAAAAAGGTCATATAGGAATCTGCAAAAAGTGTGTTTGGTGTCAAGTTCACCAATGTAACTAAGGAAAAAAGTTAGGTTAGCATGAAAACAAATGCATAAATGAAACCCTAGCTAAACAATGAAGTACAATGGAGCAGAATAGCATAAAATAAAGGAAAAACTTCACCAAACAACCTTTATGACCTCCATGATTGACCTTCATTTCCCTTCTCCCTATGTTGTAAAATGATGTTTTCCCTCAAATTTTATGGAGCAACAATGACCTATGAGTAAGACCTAAGAAAATATTGAAGGATTTCTACTCAAGAATTTGTAAGTATGCAAGTTTGAAGCTTGAAATCATGAAGTCAAGAGGTGTCCAAATGAGGTTGAAATTGTCTTTTTATAGAAAATTCAATTTTGGATGAATGGCCAAGATTGGAAGTTGAGAAATTCCCTAAGATCAAAGGTTGAAATTGCATGTAACAAGTAGCAATTAGGGTTAGGGAAAATTTTGAAATGAAGGGCTGAGATTTGATTTTTAGACAAATAAAATCAAAGGTCAAGAATGCATGTGACAAAGAGATATTTAGCACAAAAAAAGAGGTTGTTGGAAAATAAAATAATGATTTAAAATTATTTGATTTAAAAGGTTGAGTTAACTTCTTGAATTAAAAATTAATTTAATTCAAAAGTGGTGGGGTCATGTGATAGGAAATAATGATTTTAAATTATTTACTTGGTGAGAAAATAAAAAGTAGGGAATTTAAAATTAGAAGGAAAGTTGATGTGGACAATAATTAAATAAATTATAGGAATTTCTTTAATTATAAGACATAAGGAATTAATGACGTATTTAAATACATAAATAAATTTTATTTATTTAAATAATTAGGAAGAAATAGTGGACAAATAATAATTAAATAAATTTAGGAATTTATTTAATTATAGAGGGACATAAGAAATTAGTGACGCATTAAAATAAAATAAATATAATTTATTTATTTAAATAGTAGGAAAAATAAAAGATGTGAATTAATTAAGTAATTGAGAATTATTTAATTAATAGTTGAATTTGGATTATAGGACATAATTAAATATTTTAATTATGTTGAGAAGAAATATGGAGAAAATAAAGTTCGGAGGCCTTGGTCAATTTTATGTGTCTACAAGAAGCATTTGACAAAGCACCCAGAGAATTTACAAGAAAATTCAAAAAACTCAATCCTTTAGCTTTAGATCACCTACAAATTTCATGCCAAGAATTCATGCCAAGGCTTCTTGTAGAGGTAATTTTTAGTTCACTTGTAAAGGTAATTTTTAGTTCACTGTAGATCCTTGTCTACTTCAAGAAGAAATAGAAATCCATTATCCCCTCCATGAATACCTATAGATTCCACAACATCATCCCCTAGAGCATGACCTACACCTCCTTTCAGTAGATCAACATAGCCAAGAACACCTATTATCTTGATAAACATAAATCTATTTCACAAGGTTTTCCCTAGAAATCAATGAAGCAAATGCCCAATTCTAAAATTTTAGTATGTTTGAGCCTCTCAAAGAAAGTAATGGCCCTTGTTAGTATTGTTTTAAGTGGGATAATTAATATAAAGAAGAGGCTTTTGTCATATTTAATATTCAATATTTAGTTATTGAATTTTGAGAAAAACTATAGACCTCACAACAATATTGTAGAGGAAAAAGTGTTTGTGTGATGTTATTTGGTTTTATGTTATTTTGTGATGGTGAAATAAGTAATGTCCATGCAAATTTTCATTTATTTTAAGGTCTTCACTTTGTTGGAATGACTTAATATAATTATATATTGGTAAGTGGCACAATCTTGTGTTAATCAAGCAATACAAAAAAATGAATATATAATCTACTATAATTCTAAATATCAATTCAAAATCAAACATAAGTTGTGGCAAAAGAGTTAACATTAAAGTAAATATAAGGTTGATAGGGTGAGTAAAAGATAGGCTTAGAAGAAATGCCTAAACCTAAAAGAAAGATATATAAGTGAAGAACAAAGACAAAAGGATAATTTGGATCTAAAAATTAAAAAGGAATAAAAATTATGCTACTCAAAAAATGCATATAAATAAGAACAATTAACCTATAATAAATTGTAGATGGAATAGATTAAATCAATTCCTAGACATTTAGGTAATTATACAATTATGTTTAAATATAAAGTAAATTAGATGATAGATCACTTGGCTCTATGATTGATGAATGAATGTCAAATAATGAAGACTCAAAAATCAATGTGTTTTGGGATCTAAAAAGCTCTAAAACAATCACCACAATAGATTAGAATCAAAATATTGTCTACGATGTTCTAAATTGAGTTTAGTAGAATGAATGTAATTCATGATTGTGAAGTAAATCCTTTACTAGGAACTTAACCTTTGTTGTGATTCATTAAAAAATCTATATCTTAAGATTTTTAAAAATAAATATTAATATTTAATTTTTTAAATACTTATTTGATTAGTTGAGAGTTACCATTATTATTAATTAATTGAAACCTTTTTAAAATATTGATTATTGCTACCATAACAAGAATTAATAAATAACAATTATTAAAAACATCATTTTAAATTGTTGCTTATTAATCCATCTCCTATTTAAAAATAATAATTAATAATTTAAGAGGCTACAAAACTTCTCACTAGTTAAAGAAGTTACAAACTTGAACTTCAAAATAAAATTGTATATGATAACAATAGAAACTAAACCGCCATATCTTTTATTAAATAAAAAAATAAAATTCTTTTAGTTGAAAGAAAAATATTTAATTTTTAAAACTAAATAAATAATATTCACTCTTTTATAAAAACAATTATGTATACTAATTCTACTCTAAAATTTTATCTAAATTTTCTCTCAAAATACTGTAGGCGTCTTATGAAATACAATCTAGACTATACCTTATATCTTTAGGAAGTAAAAACAACAATTTCAAAGAAAACTCAATTTATAAATGATATAAAACACCCGCACTTTTCCACTCTTCACCTCTATATGAACCCTTATTGATATAACCTATCAACAATTGTATGTAACAAACTCACACTTTTCCCCTCTTTACCTTTCTTCACCTTTACCCAAAACCCTCCCTTTATTATTCCTTTCCGACTTAAAGCTACTTTATCATACCATTGTGAACGGCAACTCTCTTTATCATTTGCCACCATTGTAATTATCCATTCTCCTTCACGCAGCTTAAGCCAGGGAAGGGATTTATTTATATCCTCTGCCGTAGTAGTGCTATCAACCACAACCACATAGCATCCAATAACTGCTGCACTCAAATCTGACCACTCGGGAGAAGTTTTGTAACTACCAATTTCAATCACTCCAATTTTAGCCATCGAAAACCTATCATCGTTTAAACTTGACTCCGCTCCATCCGCTGCTCTTCCAATCATAAGCATTTCTGACGGCACAATCTGAAGTAAAAGACAAAATACCGTCGGTTCATCCATGGTAAATTATTTTCATTGACTTACTTAACAAAATATAGACTATCTTGTACGAACAAATGACAAAACAAAGCTAAACGTCAAAAACGAAGTAAAGAACACTCCAGTAAAAAATGATATTTATGATTGCCTGTTAAGGAGTATTGAAATCATTACCTTCAACTTGTGAATGTAATTCCGTATTACTGCATTGCTGCAATGACCAAGTTGCAACCATTGTAATGCACGCAACTCTTCAATACCTGAAATTTTCTCCGGCTTTTCGCAAGAGTTAATCCAAATCTTCTCCACACAGCTCAGTTTGGAGGGACTCGGCAACTCCTTAAGCTCAAGACACTCAGTAATAATCAGCTCTTTAAGTTTTATAAGATCATCGGATCCTACTACTCTCTGCAAGATTCTGCAATTATGTACAGACAGACTGGTGAGTGTTGTTGGCAGTGTAATGTTCTGTAGCTTCTCACAAGAGTGAATCTTAATCTTCTCCAGGCAGATCAGTCTGGAGAAAATTGGCAACCACCCCTCAAAATCAGGACACTCACTAATAGTCAGCTCTGTAAATTTCAGAAAATCATCAGATGGTGTTACTCTTTGCAAATCTCTGCAATAGCGTACAGACACACTGGTGACTATTGATGGTAGCATAACGTTCTGTAGCTTTTCGCAAGAGTGAATCTTAATCGTCTCCATGCAGCTCAATCTGGAAAGATTTGGCATCTCCTCAAGCTCAGGACACTCACTAATAACCAGCTGTGTAAGTTTGATAAGGTCTCCACTTCCTGATACTCTTTGCAAATCTCTGCAACTTTGCACAAACTGATGAGTGTTGTTGGCAGCATAATATTCTGTAGCTTCTCACAATCGTGAATGGCAATATTCTCCATGCAGCTCACTCTGGAGAGACTTGGCAACTCCGCAAGCTCAGGACAGTTGGTAACAAACAGCTTTGTAAGCTTTATAAGGTCACCACTTTCTGATACTCTTTGCAAATCTCTACAGCTTTTCACAGACAAACTGATGAATGTTGTTGGCAGCATAATATTCTGTAGCTTCTCACAATCGTGAATGTCAATATTCTCCATGCAGCTCACTCTGGAAAAATTTGGCAACTCCTCAAGCTCAGGACACTCACTAATAACCAGCTGTGTATGTTTGATAAGGTCACCACTTCCTGATACTCTTTGCAAATCTCTGCAACTTTCAACAGACAAACCGATGAGTGTTGTTGGCAGCATAATATTCTGTAGCTTCTCACAATCGTGAATGGCAATATTCTCCATGCAGCTCACTCTGGAGAAACTTGGCAACTCCGCAAGCTCAGGACAGTTGGTAACAAACAGCTTTGTAAGTTTTATAAGGTCACCACTTTCTGATTCTCTTTGCAAATCTCTACAGCTTTCCGCAGACAAACTGATGAGTGTTGTTGGCAGCATAATATTCTGTAGCTTCTCACAATCGTGAATGTCAATATTCTCCATGCAGCTCACTCTGGAGAGACTTGGCAACGCCGCAAGCTCAGGACACTTGGTAACAAACAGCTCTGTCAGTTTGATAAGGTTACCACTTCCTGATACTCTTTGAAAATCTCTGCATCTTTTCACAGACAAACTGCTGAGTGTTGTTGGCAGCGTTATGTTCTGTAACTTGTCACAATTGTCAATCTGAATATTCTCCATGCAGTTCAGACTGGAAAGATTGGGGAACTCCTCAAGCTCAGGACAATTTTCAATAATCAACTCTCTAAGTTTGGTGAAGTCACCATTTCCTGATACTCTTTGAAAATCTCTGCACCTTTTAACATACAAACTGCTGAGTGTTGTTGGCAGCGTTATGTTCTGTAGCTTGTCATGATTGTCAATCTCAATATTCTCCATGCAGTTCAGACTGGAAAGATTTGGGAACTCCTCAAGCTCAGGACAATTTTCAATAATCAACTCTCTAAGTTTGGTGAAGTCACCATTTCCTGATACTCTTTGAAAATCTCTGCATCTTTTCACAGACAAACTGCTGAGTGTTGTTGGCAGCGTTATGTTCTGTAGCTTGTCACAATTGTCAATCTCAATATTCTCCATGCAGTTCAGACTGGAAAAATTCGGGAACTCCTCAATCTCAGGATAATTTTCAATAATCAACTCTCTAAGTTTGGTGAAGTCACCATTTCCTGATACTCTTTGAAAATCTCTGCATCTTTTCACAGACAAACTGCTGAGTGTTGTTGGGAGCGTTATGTTCTGTAGCTTGTCACAATTGTCAATCTCAATATTCTCCATGCAGTTCAGACTGCAAAAATTCGGGAACTCCTCAATCTCAGGACAATTTTCAATAATCAACTCTCTAAGTTTGGTGAAGTCACCATTTCCTGATACTCTTTGAAAATCTCTGCATCTTTTCACAGACAAACTGCTGAGTGTTGTTGGCAGCGTTATGTTCTGTAGCTTGTCACAATTGTCAATCTCAATATTCTCCATGCAGTTCAGACTGGAAAGATTCGGGAACTCCTCAAGCTCAGGACAATTTTCAATAATCAACTCTCTAAGTTTGGTGAAGTCACCATTTCCTGATACTCTTTGTAAATCTCTACAACTTGTTGCTAATTGATGCCCATAAGGGAAAATCTGCATGGAAAGATTTCAAACTCTATTTTAAGAATTATTTTTGGTTTTTTTTTTTTTAAGATACAAGATCTAATTTTAAAGACTTTTTTTTATATTGTTTAAACAGTTTTTTAATACTAATAAAACTGCATGTAAAGCTAGGCTTTTTAAGCTTTTTCTTACTGTTTTTAAGAATTGCAATCTCTTTAAAAAGGCATTGCCTCTTGCTGTATTATAAGGACAAAACATACAGAATTCACAGTGTATTTTTCTGCAGTATAGTGTCAAGATTTTTTTAGTACATGTTGATTGGTTTATGGCTCAATGTGGTTTATCATGATGATCATATATGTTATTAGTAATTAAGTGTTTCTCTTAAAAATGGTTTTAAGTTAATTCAAAAAACAGTCGGGTGTTAGTTTCAAAATCTTAACAACTTAATTCAAAAAACAGTGGGTGTTAGTAATTAATTGTTTCTCTTTAAAACTGCCACCGTTCACAAGAGCCAATCTCAATTTACCCCACACTACTCAGTCTGGAGAGACTTGGCAACTCCTCAAGCTAAAGACAATTATTAATAATCAGCTCTCTAAGATTTGTAAGCCCACTGGTTTGACAATGGATAGAGGCGAAACCAGAGAGCTACAGCTTTTCTATTCAAAATGCTTTCTTGCTCTATTTATAGCGATCTTTAGAAATTACATAGACTATTCTAGATCATAGGCTGACATGGCAGTTTACTAAAATAGCAATCCTTGTCTCTATCCTAGCGGTAAAAGTTACCAGAATCTTCGAACATGGTTCCTGCTACTCTCTACAATTCTCTGCAATTTTGTATGGCAACTCGTCAGCTTAGGACAAGACTAATATCCAGCCAGCGACTCTTTTAAGTTACCTAACACACTTTTCAAATTATGAGAACCATCCAATAGAACATATTTACATTTCATCAATCAATTATAATCCTCTCGAGTCAACTTGGACATATAAAAGCTGGCAAATCCTCAAGCCCCCGACAGACCCGAATACTTAATTCTACAAACTCTTCATAACAAAATTTATTGTTTCCAAATTTTGACAACCATGTAACTCAAAATATAATTTTATCTTCGCGTTTCCATCAGAGGCTATGCTCTCCAGACACTTCCTCACCCTGAGACACAAGTCTTCAAACTCAAGGTCTGGACATTCAAAAACGTTTAACAGGTCAAGATTTGTAAGATCATATGTTCCTATTAGTCTTTTGAGCTTTTAACAATTTGTAACTAAAAAACAATTTGATGTCTTTTCCCTTGTTAAATTCACTTCTATAGATTTTTTATGGCATTAAGTTCGATAGATTTAAGGCTGGGATAGTGAATTGCACTAGTGAAGATCTTGGATAAAAAAAATTCAGGGCTAATTTCTAACTTTTCAGGGCCACTCACTAGGTTCTTAACACTACTAGATATTCCTCACTCATTCCAATCTACTTCCCATTAAATTTGAAATTCACGATAACCAAAGATTCGGAGAGTACTCCCTTTCACCTGAAGCCTGTTTCCCCTCTGATTTGGAAGACGAGAGACATAAACTACAAAGATTCATATTGAGAGATTATAGTAAAGACAAACCCTCGATTGGCAATCTTTGGGCATCTAAGAACAAATTTTCTAACAATCTGATATTCCGATTAACTCTGGAAAGCCTTTCAAAGAGGTTTGAAAAATCACCAGCCCTTTCAAGTGGGAGGTCGCCTAAAATTCAATATTTTTTTATAAAGCTCTAAATGATAAAAATAATATTCCAGAGAAAACCATAACATAATGCATTCCACTTTATAGCTTTACTAAAGATTTTTTTTTTGGTGGAAAAGATCAAAATACCTGTATGCGATTCTCCGACAATTTTTTGAATCCTCCACCGCAGATTTTCTAAAACTGCAAATTTTGAAGAGGAATCCATGAAGGGATGCTTGGTTGTTCTGTCATATCGTCGTCCTCAAGCTCGAGCCATAGTAAGGAAGCTGACGTCTCAACACAACTATCTGATTGGCCTAAAAAAAATGTAACTTGAGAGCCCAGGGAATCATCAAAAATGGAATGGAAACACCTGGCATTGGTTTTGGCGAGGATAGTTCTGAAACCCATCAATTCCTGCACACACAGCAACAAACAGTGCAGTTTTCAATTTATGTAGTAACAAATGAACATTTGGAATATTATAAAATACTAACGACAAATCTGGAGCGGTAACAAGCATACCAAAGATTCCAAATGTCGAGGATGCCACAGGCGATGAGGAGAGCTGAGCTCAATCACCATTTCTCGTCCCAAGTCCCTCAGGTGGTCATGCATTCTCAATACAATTTCTCCTTCTTCACTCGGATACGAAAATTCATTTTCTTCCTCTACAAGACATTTATCTTTTAATGTCTGCAGAGCATTTTGAGCATCCCATCCTGATCCCTCCAATATTCTTTCTGCCTTATGCTTCTGTTTGCCTAGGAAAAAACAAGAAATATCTATGAAAACCTATTTTTTGAAGGCTAGAGGTAGAGGAATTTTCACTGTAAAAATAAAACTTAAAAAATATTTTCAACAGAGAGTTGCTACACATTAATTTTCCGTATGCTCACATTCACATTAAAATTCAAAAGTAAATTACATATACAAATATAGGTAGAAGAAAAAAGTCATGTGAAAAAAATATTCACGGAAGAGAGGGAACGAAAAAACATTTATTACAAATTACCTAACCGCTTTTTCCTGGTCAAAACACATTAAATAAAATGTCCTTTACATAAAATTAAAATTTAAATATCTATTACCGTATTATGAAATTTCCTTTGGCGTGGCGACTTAATTCATGGTTCCCTGCAGTATCGCAATGGGTAACTACCCATATTGTGATATCGCGGGCAGCGGTTTGTTGACGGCATGGCAAACGGCTGGTGGTAAAAGATAAACAAAAATGCTACGAGAGTCTCCCACAGTATCGCAATGGTTATTTTCTTTATTTCGATATTGTGGGCAACGGCTGGGGGTGACGGGAGCAGTTAGGTTTTATATTCCAACACTCCCCCTTAAACATAACTGCACTATCCACCATGCCCAATCTATTTCTTTGAAAGATGAAATTATCTCTTCCCAGTGCCTTTGTGAAAATATCTGCACTTTGCTCTTCTGATCTGCAAAACTCTAAAAATATGCCACCATTGTTAATTAATTCTCTGATGAAGTGATACCTATTATCTATATGCTTGCTTCTCTTATGGAAGACTGGATTTTTTGAGAGAGCTATGGCTGAATTGTTATCACAATAAATTTTTGTGGCTTCTATTTGTTCATTTTGCAATTCTTTCAAAATTCTTCTCATCCAGATTGTCTGGCATGCTACACTTGTGGCTGCCACATATTATGCTTCAGCTAATGAAAGACAGACTATTGGCTGCTTCTTTGAAGACCATGAGACAACCCTTGTCCCAAAATTAAATACATAACTAGACGTGTTTTTTCTGTCATCAATGCTACCAGCACAGTCACTGTCTGTGTATCCTATGAGTTTGAACTCATCTGAACTTGAATACTTAATGTCAAAATTTCTTGTTCCACTTGCATACCTTAAAATTCTCTTCCCAGCTTTCCAATGGGTGTCTTTTGGTGTTTCCATAAACCTGAAAATCAAACTTACTCCATACATAATGTCTGGCTTTGTGGCTGTGAGATACATGAGACTTCCAACAAGCCTCTTAAACAAAGTTGGATCAACATTAGACCCTCTATCATCCTTGCTTAGTTTCAGACCTGTCACTGTAGGTGTTGGTGCTAGTTTGCACTTCATCATATTAAACCTTTTCAAAATGTCATTTGCATATTTTGACTATGAAATAAAAATACCATTTTTATTTTGATTCACTTCAATGCCCAAAAAATACTTCATCAGACCTAAGTCTGTCATTTCAAATTCTTTCTTCATGTCTTCCTTGAACAGATCAATTGACAAATTTCTAGTGAAGATTAAATCATCAACATATAAGCATACTATCAGTATTTCACCTTCTTCATTCATTTTTGTATACAGTGTGGTCTCACTGCTACATCTATTAAATCCATTCAGCAAATGATAACTGTCTACTCTGCTGTACCAAGCTTTTGGGGCTTGCTTCAATCCATACAGTGCCTTTTTCAATTTGTAAACTTTGTCTTCTTGACCCAAAATTTCATACCCAGATGGCTGATCCACATAAACTTCTTCTAAATAACCATTTAAAAAGGTTGACTTTACATCCATTTGAGATACAGACCACTTATTCTGAGCTGCTAATGCTAAAATCATCCTTATAGTATCCAATCGTGCTACAGAAGCAAATGTTTCATTGTAATCAATTCCAATCTGTAGTGAATAGCCCTTTACAACCAATCTTGCTTTAAACTTTTGAACTTCATCTTTTTCATTCAATTTGGTTTTATAAACCCATTTTACTCCAATGACATCTTTATCTTTTGGAAGACTGACTAGATCCCATGTCTGATTCTTTTCAATTGTTTCAATTTTTTTATCCATAGCACTTACCCATTTATCATCTTTGACTGCATCTTCAAAATGAACTGGATCTTCTATTTGAGAATAAAATGCAGTAAGAGAAATATGATATGAGTTATTCTCACCTTCATTTTGCTCATATATATATCTCTTATGCTTCTGATTTTCTGTCTTCTCAGACTTGCCAATGTAGGATTTGACATATCACTTGAACTTGTGGAATGTGGACGTGATGGTCCTGCTGTAGATGGTGTTTGTTGTCCTCTTGTTGGACTGCTTCCTTGAATGCATGAGGCTGTTCTTACAGTCGATGCTGGTGTCACTTGTGGACTACTTTGTTGAGCTTGAATGGGAGTGGTAGGAGTCACAATAGCTGAAATATTTGTTGATACTAAAACTTCATTCTCCTTTTGAGGTATACTAGCTTAAATATTGACTGTCTTCTCTATGTTTCCATCCCATGCTTCATCTTCTACAAATTGTACATCTCTGCTAATTATAACTTTCTTTGTTGTTGGATTATAGAGCTTATAAGCTTTGGATTCTTCACTATATCCAACAAATATACATTTTTCTCCTTTGTTATCTAGCTTCATTCTCAATTCATCAGGCACATGTGCATATGCTACACATCCAAATACTCTCATGTGAGTAACATTATGTTTTCTTCCTGTCCATGCTTCTTCAGGTACCATATTCATGACACTTTTTGTTAGACACCTATTCATTATATAGGATGCACAAGATATTGCTTTTGCCCAATATTTATTTGACAAATGTTTGGCTTTCAACATGCTTCTAGCCATTTCCATGATTGTTCTATTTTTCCTTTCAGCTACTCCATTTTGCTGAGGTGTGTATCTAGTTGTGAACTGTTTGTGAATTCCATGCTCTTTACAAAAATTAAAAAATTCTCTTGAAATATATTCACCACCTCTATCTGTTCTCAACACTTTGATATAATAACCACTTTATTTTTTAACCAAATTCTTGAACTGACGAAATATATCAAACACTTCATTTTTCTGCTTTAGAAAATAAACCCATGTTTTTCTTGAATAATCATCAATAAATGTTAGAAAATAAAAACTACCACCTATTGAAGGTGTTTGCATTGGTCCACACAAATTTGAATGTATAATTTCCAAAGGGGCTTTTGCTCTAGTTGACTTTTCTGCTGGAAATGATTCTTTATGTTGTTTTCCTAAAATGCACCCTTCACATACCCTTTCTAGTTTTTCTATTAAAGGTAGTCCCTTGACCATGTCTTTCCTATGAAGTAAATTTAAACCTCCAAAGTTGAGATGCCCAAATCTCAGGTGCCATAACCAGTTTTCATCTTTTATCTCAGCTTGAAAGATTTTATGCACTATTGTTGTAGTTTCTTCTCTACCCATTTGTGAATTCATTAAGCGTTGTGCTTGAGCATAATTTATATTCAAATCTGGCCTTATCTTTAAGGGAAACATTCTATTGTTTGTCATTTTGACTTTTGCAATAAGCTGGTTGCTTGGGTAGTTGTCTAAAATTGTGCATAGACCATTCTTGAAGGTTACTCTATACCCTTTTAGAACTAGTTGCCCTACACTCATTAAGTTATGTTTCAGACCAGGCACAAAATACACATCTGAAATATACTTTTTCTCTGCCATGTTTAGTTAAAATATTGACATCTCCTTTTCTCTTGACTGACACTTTGTTGTCATTACCCAATGTAATATCAGACTTTACATTCTCATCTAAACTTGAAAACATTTCTAGATTCCCTGTCATATGATTGCTATAGCCTGAATCTAAAAACCATACATCTTTTTCATTTGCTTGAGCAACATTACAAACTAAAAACATTATGCTCTTGTCTGAATTATGATTTTGACCTTCTCTTGAAAAATTTGCATTTTGTCTATTATTATCATACTGCTTCTTTCTACACTCATTCATATAATGCCCATATTTTTTACAGTAGTGACATTGGACTTGAGATTTATCATACCTTTGATTTTGTGATTGATTCTGTGTTGGATTTTGGCTTGAGCCTTGATTGTTGCCTCTTCCACTTGAACTTGATAGACTATATCTTTCACCTTTGTAAGAGTTTCTTCCTCTTCCTCTTGATCTACCTCTGCCTCTTTCTTGACTAATTGAAGCCTGAATTTTGAACGCATGCTCCAGTGATATATCTGCTGACCTTTTCAGCCTGTGTTCATGAGAAATTAGAGATGCATATAGTTCATCAACTGAGAATTGTGAGAGATTCTTTGTCTCCTCTATAGCAACTACAACTGGTAGAAATTTTGTGGGCAAACTCCTTAAAATCTTTTCAACAACTTTGGTATCTTCCAGATTCTCTCCATGAGACCTAATTTGATTAACCACCCCAATGACTTGGGTGTAGAATGAATCTACATATTCATTGTCCTTCATACATATTGTTTCAAAATCTCTTATCAGCATTTGTAGCTTTGTTGTTTTAACTTTTGTCATGCCTTGATAGGCTATTTGAAGTATGTCCCATGCTTGTTTGGACTTTGTTGCTGCTGAAATCCTTGGAAAAATGTTCTCATGTACAGCTTGAAATAGATAAAATAAAGCCTTTGAGTCTTTCTTCCTTGTGTCTTTTAATAAGTCTTTCTAGAGCTGCTTGTGTTAAAGCATTGTATGCTACTGCATCTGTTGGCTCTGGAAATCCATTCTCAACTAAATCCCATATATCTTGTGAGCTAAATAGTGATTTCATGGTAATTGACCAATACTCATAATTCTTCTCATTAAACTGTGGAATTTGTGGGTTTGTCAAGCTTGTGCTTGCTGCCATTTTTGAAATTTACCCAGATAATCTACTTTGATAAAATTAACTCTGATAATCAAACTTTCTCTGATACCACGTGAAGGCCAGAGGCAGAGGAATTTTCACTGTAAAAATAAAACTTAAAAAAATATTTTCAACACAGAGCTGCTACACATTAATTTTCTGTATGCTCACATTTACATTAAAATTCAAAAGTAAATTACATATACAAATATAGGTAGAAGAAAAAAGTCATGTGAAAAAAATATTCAAGGAAGAGAGGGAATGAAAAAACATTTATTACAAATTACTTAACCACTTTTTCCCGGTCAAAACGCATTAAACAAAATGTCCTTTACATAAAATTTAAATTTAAATATCTATTGCCGTATTACGAAATTTCCTTTGGCGGTGGCGGCTTAATTCAAGGTTCCCCGCGGTATCGCAATGGGTAACTACCCATATTGCAATATCACGGGCAACGGTTTGTTGACGGCACGGTAAACGGCTGGCAGTAAAAGATAAACAAAAATGCTATGAGAGTCTCCCATAGTATTGCAATGGTTATTTTCTTTATTGCGATATTGCGAGCAACGGCTGGGGGTGACGGCAGTAGTTAGGTTTTATATTCCAACATTTTTCATCATCTTCCAATGCGTCAAAACTTATTCTCAATCTTTGCTTTACATCTCGAGGCAGCGTCTCTCTGCCTTTAATCAATTTTAACTCCCACTAGTTGTAAGCTCTACCACGAACGAACCGACCTAGAACCTGAAGAGAAAGAGGTAACCCTCCACACATGTCCACGAATTGGTAAACCAGTGCCTCATATCCGTGACGTGGAAGGGGTTGATCAAATGCATGCCAGCAAAAGAGTTGCCTCCCGTGGTTTCTATCCATTCCTTTTAAAGGATAACCAACAATAATCCCTGCGGATATAACCACTCCAACGTCACGGGTTGTAACAATAACCAAACTAGTACCTGATTTATTGAAGATATCCATGATCAATAGAGCATCTAACTGCTCCACATGATCGATGTCATCTACAACTATTAAGAAGTTTAAAATGGGGCTCCTTTCTAAATGATCTTTGAGACAGCTTGTTCCTTCCGTTATATTTGTAAAACTCTTTTCTTCGTGGAAGAGGTCTTTGAGGAGCTGACTTTGCAAACGAGTACTTTGTTCACTTCTTAAATAGGCTTCCTTCCAGTCGTTGAGCTTCTCCAGGTACCTCCCCTTTTCTTCATATTTCATGAATGCTTCAGCGTATACTCCCTTTTCAGTGTGGTGGAGTTCCCATGGCTCCACTTCATAAAACACAGGAATAATTTTGGCGCTACTTGCTAACATGAGAACCAATTTAGCCAAACACCAAGCTGACTCTGCACATCTTTTGGAAAAGATAGCTATGTGTACCTTAGCAGAGTGGATGACTGTCTCAATAGTAGAAGGAAACGAATTTCCAAGTTCCTTCTCTTGGGAATCAAGAAATGCCTGTATTCCCAATTGCCCAAGAGAGTTGTAAAGGTTAGTCGCCAAAGATTGTTTGACATTGTCAGAAAAACTCAAAACTCCTATGCCAGGCAAAGAATGAAAACATGCACAGCGGAAGTGTTTCAATAGAAGGAGACAGACAAAAATGGAGACAGAAATATTTGCAACATTTTCAATATTCTATTTCACTGAGAAAAAGATTACAGTAATAAACTGTTTACATATAAAATATTCAGAGCAAAAGCTCTGTACAACTATACTATTGAAACTGTGCGTTTTCCAGCACACTGGCGCTTCTGCGCTGCTGCTCCGGGTGGGATCACTTCTGGCGCACGGGCGCAAGACTCACTGACTCTCTTCTGCTGCGGCAGATGCTCCTGAACTTCACTGTTCAATATGTTCTACTGAACATTCTCTTTTTCTATCTCACCCAGGAAACTATCTGTCTCTTACACAGAATTAATCAATCATTCTTACTTTTGGCTTTACAGCCAATACCCAAAAACTGGCGCTCAAAATTTGAACTTACCTACCAATAATAAATTGCTGTCAGAAAGTACTTACTGGATAGCAAGAAAGTCAAGCACGGCAGAGGGGGAAAGAAATCCAAATTGATTTCTACTGACAGTGCAATTAATGCACCTATCGTTGGCTACTCAAGATTATAATTCCAACACTCCCCCTTAATCTTGAGTCTTTCTGCTCTTCATCATTATTTGGAAACTTTCGGCGCAATGCTTCCGGAGCAACTTCCGGAGCAAAGTTTCCGGCGCAAAAGTTTCTGCTCTTCAATACTCTGCGAAACTTCCGGCGCATCGCCACAAAAGTTCCGGCGCACCGGCGAAATGTTTCCGGCGCAAACCTATTCTTCAACACTATGCGAAACTTCCGGCGCATCGCCACAAAAGTTCTAGAGCACCGACGCAAAGTTTCCGGCGCAAACCTGTTTTCCTTTGATCTGCATTCTAGAACTGTCTGCTGAAGTTTCGACGCACCTGCGCTTCTCTGTGTTTTCCAGAACTGAAGTTCTGGAACATTCCTGCACACCTAGCCTATATCTTAGGCGCTCAAAAGGTTCTTTTGACAAATCCTTTGTAAAAATATCTGAGAGCTGCTACTCTGACCTGCAAAATTCCATTTTAATTTCATTATTTTCAACCAATTCTCGGATAAAATGATACCTGATTTCAATATGTTTGCTTCTTCCATGAAACACAAGATTTTTGGTCAAGGCAATTGATGAAACATTGTCACAGAAAATTACTGTTCCATCATCTTGTTCTTCTCTCAAATCTGCTAAGATCCTTCTTAGCCACACAGCTTGGCATGCTGCTGCATTCGCTGCTATGTATTATGCTTCTGCTGTGGATAAAGCAACAATCGGTTGTTTCTTGGAAGCCCATGAAACTGCTCCTGAACCCAAGTGAAAAAACATATCCGGATGTGCTCTTTCTATCATCCACATTTCCTGCCCAATCACTGTCATTGACATACCTAAAAATCCTTTTACCTGCTTGCCAGTGTGTGTCCTTAGGTTGCTCCATGAACCTAGAAATCAGGCTTACCGCATACATTAAATCTGGTCTTGTAGCTGTCAAGTACATGAGGCTTCCAACCATGCTCTTATAGAGGGTTGGGTTAACATTATTGTTGTTGTCCTCTTTACTCAACTTCAGACCTGTAGCTGTTGGGGTTGGGGCTGCTTTGCTGTCCAACATCCTAAATCTTTCCAAGATTTGTTTGGCATAACTTGATTGTGAAATAAAGATGCCATTATCCAATTGTTGGACCTCTATGCCTAAAAAATATCTTAAGAGTCCTAAACCTGTCATTTCAAACTCTCTTTTCATGGCATTTTTAAAATCAGCAATGAGGAAATCATCTACATACAAGACAACAATTAAAACCTTACCATTTGTTGCCTTGATGTAAAGAGTGGGCTCACCATCGCTTTTACTAAAGCCATTGCTCATTAAGTATAAGGCAATCCTGCTGTACCATGCCCGTGGAGCTTGTTTCATCCCATAAAGAGCTTTCTTCAGCCTATATACCTTGTGTTCTTTACCTGGAACTTCATATCTAAAGGGCTGCTCCACATATACCTCTTCTTTTAGGACTCTATTGAGAAAGGCAGACTTCACATCCATTTGATAAACCTTCCACATGTGCTGGGCTGCAATTGCAATGACTGCCCGCACGGTCTCCATCCTTGCAACAGGGGAAAAAGTCTCATCATAATCTCTCCCAAACTGTTGTTTGTACCCCTTGACAACTAATCTTGCCTTATGCCTTTCTATTCTTCCTTCGACATTATATTTGGTCTTATAGACCCATTTGACACCAATAACTGATTTCCCTTTGGGTAAATCAGTGAGCTCCCATGTCTTGTTTCTTTCTATTACATCTATCTCCTCATCCATGGCTTCACACCATTTCTGTTCTTTCACAGCCTCCTCAAAATAAATAGGATCACTATGAGAAAATAATGCAAAATTTACACTCTCATTAAACACTTCATCATACCTTTCACCTTGGTAGATCTCCCTTAGACTCTTAGTCTTTCTTGGCACTAGGGAGGCGAGAGTGGGGTCTGAATTTCTGAAGCTGCTTGGCTGCTGGCCTGATGAAGAAGTCTGCTACTGTAGGTTTTCGGAGCAACTTTCCTGTTGAAAGTTTCCGGCGCATCTTCCCTGCTGGAAGTTTCTGGAGCATCTTCTCTGCTGGAAATTTTCGGAGCTACTGCTGCTATTTTCTGAACTGTCAGCTTCCTGTAGGTTTCCAGCACATTTGCGCTCTGTAGCTTCTTCATCCTTAAGGGGTATGGAGACAGAAATATCAATATTGCTGTCAACTTTTCCATCCCACAACTCATTTTCTAGGAACTCCACATCCCTACTGATGATTATCTTCTTGGTGACCGGATTATATAGCCGATAGGCTTTGGACTCTGTACAATAGCCCGTGAAAATACACTTTTCACCCTTGTCATCCAATTTCTGCCTATTTTCTTTAGGCATGTGTGCATAGGCTACACACCCAAACACTTTTAAATGCTCAACTGACCATTTTTGTTTTGTCCATGCCTCTTGAGGGATTTTATCACAGACTACCTTTGTTGGACTTTTATTTATCAGATAAACAGCTGTTGCTACAGCCTCTCCCCAATATTCAATAGGGAGTCCCTTTGCTTTCATCATGCTCCTTGCCATCTCCACAATGGTCCTGTTTTTTCTTTCAGCCACTCCATTTTGCTGCGGAGTATAACTGGTTGTGAGCTCCTTCTTGATGCCATTTTTCCTGCAGAAATTGACAAATTGATTGGAGGTATACTCTCCTCCACGATCTGACCTTAGGACCTTAATAAAGTGTCCACTCTCCTTTTCAGCCTGGGCCTTAAATAACAAAAACTTATCAAATGCTTCAGACTTATGCTGCAAAAAATAGACCCATGTCCTACGGTTGTAATCATCTATAAAGGTCATAAAAAATCTACTTTTGCCAAAAGACAGATTTTGCATAGGGCCTACCAAGTCAGTATGCACCAACTCCAATGGTGCTCTGGCCCTTGTAGAGTTGTCTGAATTAAAAGGATGCCTATGTTGCTTGCCCAAAATGAAAGCTTCACATCTAACATTAGGCTCTACGATTTTTGGCAAACCATCTATCATATTTTTCTTGGACAAAAAACTCAAACCAGAGTAACCTAAGTGTCTATACCGAGGTGCCATAGCTTGGAGATATCTTGAATGGCTGCTTTGAAGGCTGATTGTTGCAGGTCTTTTGACTGTGCTGAGATTTGCATCTTGAGAGGAAACATTCGGTTATGTGTCATTTGAACCGCTGCCATAACTCTTTTGCTTCTATCTTTATCATAGATGATGCATTCCCCTTTCTCCATCAGCACTCTATACCTGTTTTGGACCATCTGTCCAATGCTCAAGAGGTTATGTTTCAAACCTGGGGCATAGAAGACATCATATATTTGTCTTTCATCACCATGCTTGGTTTGTAGGCATACAATGCTTTTGCCCATGACTGGAACCATCTCATTGTTGCCCATTTTTATTTCAGACTTCACGCTGCTATCAATGGAGGCAAACAAGTCTTTGTTACCACTTATGTGGTTGCTGCAGCCGCTGTCCAAGTACCAAACTTCAGCGCTGCTCTGTTCTGCAAGGTTACAAGCAATGAACACTTGTGACTGTCTTTCATTTCCAGCCACATTTGAGTCAGCAACATGTGCATTCTGACTCCCTTGGTCACGTTTTTGCCTGCAATCACTTGCATAGTGACCATACCTTTGACAGTTGTAACACTGTACGTTTCTTTTATCCTTTTTCTGATAAGAACTGCTGTTCTTCTTTCCTCTTTGAGAGCTGGTCGCCCCCTCATGACTACTTGCTCGGACTGAGCTTTCATCACCGTCATTTCCACGTCTAGAGTTTCCTCTACCACATCTAGCACTTTTTCTACCTCTCCCCCTTCCTCTTGCATTCAACTGAGCATTGAAAGCTTGCTCTTGGGAGGAGGTTGCAGACCTATTTAGGCGCTGCTCATGGGTTTGCAAAGAACCCATCAGCTCATCAACTGACAAAGTTGTGAGATCTTTTGCCTCTTCAATGGCAATCACCACCGGATCAAACTTTGTGGGAAGGCTTCTCAATTTCTTCTCCACAATCTTCTGTTCTTCCAAGGTTTCACCACTTATCCTCAGCTGGTTAATCAAAGTGGCTGCCCTCGTGTGAAAATCTATAATGGACTCACTGTCCTTCATCTGCATGGTCTCAAACTCTCTCCGTTGCAGTTGGAGTTTGACTGATCTAACTTTCTCAGATCCTTTGCAGGTGGTTTGAAGTGTTTCTCACACTTCTTTTGCATAGCTAGCTGCTGCTATTCGGGGAAAAATAGCCTCTGTCAAGGCTGTCTCAATCAGACTGAGGGCTTTTGCATCATTCTTCCGTGTCTCCTTCAGCTGGTTCTTTTGAGCATTGCTCAAAGCTGTAAATGCAGTCGGGTCAACAACATCTGTGAACCCATTTACAACAAGTTCCCATAAATCATTTGCAATAAAAATTGTTTTCATTTTCTTTGCCCAAACATCATAATTTTTACCATCAAAAATAGGTGGATGCTGCCAACTCCTATTGTCTCCTCCAGCCATTTTGCTAAAATGGGGGAAACTAAAAACTACCAGATAAGATCTAAGGCTTTCACAAATACCCAGAAACCAAGATTCTGTTTATGCACACCTAGGACAAATCTAAGGCTTTAAAACTGACTGCCTAGTAAACCTATGGGCTCTGATACCATGTCAGAAAAACTCAAAACTCCTATGCCAGGCAAAGAATGAAAACATGCACAACGGAAGTGTTTCAATAGAAGGAGACAGACAAAAATGGAGACAGAAATATTTGCAACATTTTCAATATTCTATTTCACTGAGAAAAAGATTATAGTAATAAACTGTTTACATATAAAATATTCAGAGCAAAAGCTCTGTACAACTATACTACTGAAACTGTGTGTTTTCTAGCGCACTGGCGCTTCTGCGCTGCTGCTCCGTGTGGGATCACTTCTGGCGCACGGGCGCAAGACTCACTGACTCTCTTCTGCTACAGCAGACGCTCCTAAACTTCACTATTCAGTTGCTCCTGAACTTCACTGTTCAATATGTTCTGCTGAACATTCTCTTTTTCTGTCTCACCCAGGAAACTATCTGTCTCTAACACAGAATTAATCAATCATTCTTACTTTTGGCTTTTCAGCCAATACCCAAAAACTGGCACTCAAAATTTGAACTTACCTACCAATAATAAATTGTTGTCAGAAAGTACTTACTGGACAGCAAGAAAGTCAAGCACGGCAGGGGGGAAAGAAATCCAAATTGATTTCTACTGATAGTGTAATTAATGCACCTGCCGTTGGCTGCTCAAGATTATAATTCCAACAGACATCGGGGCCTCTATGATTGATGAATACATCATACAATCTCGAAGATTCATCAACATTCCTTCTTTTTCCAGCAGGTTCTATTTCAAAGAAAGCATTTAATTCCCGATTTTGCTGGTGAGATGATGAAGAAGAAGCCATTAGTTCCAATTCAAACGTTAACAACCAGTTTTAAAAAATATAAATAGAGAGCAGAGGGCATAGGATTTGATTGTAGTATGCATAATGAAATATGAGCCTTTGGGGAAGAGAAGGGCAGAGTGAATTAAATAGATCTTACTGCAGGAGAGTTCAATCTTTTACTCTAAACTACGGGTAAACGTATGATGAAGAAAACGTTTACAAATTAGACAAGCGCTGGCATGTATAATGAAGAAGCGAGGTTCAGTCCTTTCCTCAAAACATACGAGTAGAAAGACAGGGAAGGAAATTGCCTAGAACATATTCAGTCTTCGGCCTACACAAAAAGTAAGGTGGGTTCAGATTCGTCGAAACATCCAAGGGAAGAAGGAAAATGCTTCATAAGAAGATAAGCTACTGCTACATGTACGAAAGGAGAGATTCATTCTGTCGCTTACTTTTGAGAAAGTTAAGAGCCTCCCAACAAAGCAATGGTTCCATTTCGGCGAAACATCCGAGGGAAGAAGGAAAATTCTTTGAAAGAAGGCAATCTGCTACATGTACGAAAGGAGATAGTGATTGATTTGTGTGGAGATTCACTCTGTCTCACTTTTGAGAAGTGAGATCCCACTCTTTTCGTCGAGAGAGAAAAAATAAAATGCTTCGGAAGAAAGCAAACTGCGATGGGCTTGATTGGTGTGGACATTCATTATGTCTCTGGCTTTTGCGAAAGTTAGAGAGCCTCCCCAAGAAAGCAATAGTTCAGTTTCGTCGAAACCTTCAAGTGAAGAAGGAAAACGCTTTGAAGGAAGATAAACTGCTACATGTATGAAAGAAGATGGAATTGATTGCTGTGGAGAATTATTCTGTCAGCCACTTTCACAAAGAAAGAGCATCCCCAAGAAAGCAAAAGAGCCTGTCGGTGTGGCATTGATCGGGATAAGTTATTAAAGAAGATACTTTATTTAGTCACCGACATTGATCGGGATAAGTAATTAAAGAAGATGACTTCTTGTTCAGCTAGATTTATACAACTCATAGGTTATATTTAGTATAAGGTTTTAGACGGTAAATTGTCTCACCTTGAAAACAATCTTAGAAGATTTTTTTATTTTTATTTATTTATTTATTTTCTAATTTCCAGTTACTATTGAATTTAGAAGAAATCTTATTTCTAATCAAATCAAATTATATTTATAACCAAATCAAATTATATTTATATTAAATCAGATGTGTTTAAATTCTATAAACTCTATCAGATCAGATTGAGTAAAGGCGGTCAGGTGAATGAGCATTGACAGAGATAAAATCCTATAACATATAGTCAATTACAAAGAATCATAGAAGTGTATAACTTGGAGGAACATAAGGGTATTCATGATGACACAATATAGTCAAATTACAAAGAATTATAGGAGTGTATAACATGGAGGAACATGGACAAAGAAAACATCATATACTAATTTTAGTCATCAATAACTAATTTGTAAGTGTAACCATCCACAACATGTGTAACTATTTGTAATGTTTAAAACCTTATTGAAACGTTTGAGTTGGTGGATCCTAGAATCTATCACTTTCATGCTAGTGGGGGAAATCAATCTAACTTGATATATACTATCTCCTATCATCGTTCACCTGCATTATAATAGTGAATCCAATTAATCCCTATAACAATGTGGGTAGTTCCTAGCATACATCATCTATATGTAACAAGTGATAGTTGGCTAATCCCTAGGATATGGAACCTAGCCCTTGGCATCTACATTCTATTAGTGAAAACTAACTAGATCACAGCTATATTAGACTTGTATCTAACATGAGTGATCGTCTTATAGCTCGGTAAACATAATTAGTGATCTAATAGTATTATATTCCTAAGACTAGAGGCTCAAAAATCCACCACCAATATAGGTGTGATAGATAGAACATTTAAATCATATGTAGGATATTCATTAATTCATACCAAGGACATGCCCTTAATCACATTTCTAGGAAAATATGTCCTATACAATCACCCAAAAAATGGTTATGAATTAAACATAATTAGGGAGCCATTTTTAACTTATGAAAATCCTTTGATTCTCAAATCCATTAGGTATACCTCATGCAAAACATAGGGTAACAATATTTTTCATAGCCTTCTAATAGCTTAGTTATGCAATCATGGTGTAGCAATTTTATCAAACATGTCTCTTATGTTTAATATTAAGTTAGAAAACACTACATGCACTCTATACAAAGTTATTATTTTATGATTAACAACCATTCAACTTGGAGGAATTATAGTAAAATTTAGGAATTACAAATGGATATCATGTGCATTCTATACACTTCCACACTAGGCCTCTAGACTTAACAGATTATGTGCTACCATGTTCAATATAGCCTAACAAGGTTAGTAAACTTCCTAATTTTTGTTTCAAATATTACTCATTGTATCTCCTTACAAGGTCCAAAAGGTCATACGATAACACATGTAAAAATAAATATGGACTTCACACAAGTAAGAAGAGTTTCCTTCTATAGAATATTTTATTGTCGGTATTTTTTATATTTACAAATTCAAATTCATTTGTCAAATTTTCAAAATAGTTATTGTGAGAAATCAAGAATTGCATATAAATGTCTATTTACCATTTGAACATCTAAAGCAACCTAGGCAATTTAAATATCAATTGAGCATCCTAAAATGTAGTCCAGGCAATTGAGGAGCAAAATAAAGCATCATGTTAGAACATTTTCATCAATCAAGATTCATGTTAGCAATGCATCATGTAAGATTTATTTCATGTTTTATGTTCATTGTTTTGTGAGTACTAACACTTGTAGGACCTCCAATTAAGTTATCCAATTCTCCTTACATGAGATGAGTGACATGACTTCAACCCATCAAGGAAATTAGATCTAAGTGGTAATTTTTAGTGCTTGTGATTTATTATAATTTTTTTATCCATTTCCCTCTACCTGACCTAAGGTAAGCATTCTTTAACAACATCATCATAACTATTGTGGATGTGGAAACACCAAAATGGGATTTGACTTAGGCGAGCTCCTATGTGAGACAACCCTTCCTCTCCTCTCTTTCTTGCAAGTTATGAAGTAGATTTATAGAAGATTGAAGGCTCAACATCAAGATCAAGCATTCAAGCCTAGCCATCCATCAAAGTAGGGCTAGATTAATTATTCATCAATAGAAAAAGATCTAAAGCTGAGCCCGACAAAAAAGAACCCACCGACTATAACTTATTCATACATTTTCAAATATTCCAAAATCCCTCATTTCTCAATCTAGGGCACCCATGCCCCTAACTGGATAGTTTCAGCCCAAACTTGAATATAAGGTTCATTTGTCTCTACTCTTTGTTCTTGTGTTTTAAATTTTGCTCATCAATTCTATAATTTTTGTATTTCCATAAATTTTGTGTAGTTTTACAATTGACCTAATTTTAATAATCAAAGCAATTTAAAATTTTCCTAAATAAACACATACACAAAAAGAGGACCAAAACCATGATCAACCATTCTAGCTCTTCCTTTGGGGAAAGTAGCCAAGTGGTCTTGTATGGTCAATTTTGTGTCCTCTCAAATGTGATGTAAGTGGAAAGTTGTGATCTAGACTCTAGATATTTTTTCCCACACACACATTTGTGTCATGGTATGACATGCGTACAACATCCCTATTAGATTGAAATGATATGCCTTAATCCACTAGCACTCTAGGTATTTTACAACCTAACTAGCCACCTCCTTCATTCTTGGCCAAAAGTAGAGGGATTTCATGTTTGCATACATCATGGTTACCTTGAGATGTGCATTAAAAATTTCCCCAAGGATTCTTGTTCAAAATCCACCTTCCTTGGGTATAAATATTCACTCTTAGTATCAAAGGATATCATCATCTATAAGGTGATAGTCTAGCTTACATTTTCCTTGTCTAGTGATTTATTTTCATTTGCTAAAAAAAGGGATCTATTTATTTCATCTATTTGATAATTTCTTATGGGTTAAACCTTATTTTCATGATTGCAACTAAACTAGCTCTATAGCTTGTAGCATCTTCAAATCAATTTTTCTTCCCTTTTACATAAAAAATATCAAACTTATTGTTGGTTGAGAATTCTAACCACCTTATTTGTCAAGTACTTAGGTCAAGTTTCATAAATATATACTTGTGTCCTTAATGATTTTTATTTAACTCGAATGGTATTCGTACAAGGCACTACCTCCATATCTTTAATTCATGTACAATTGTTATGAGTTCTAAATAATAATAAGATAATTGAGTTTGTTCTTAAAATTATCTTATTCAAAGACAATCGCATGACCATTTTTCATTAAAAATATTAATCCATCCAATGAGGTACATGTTCATGTACTAAAAATTCCTTCTAAGGATTGGGTACTTGAAAAATAGGTGTAGTGGTAAGGGATTTCTTCAATTTTTGAAAGACAATTTCACACTTTTCTATCCACTTGACCTTTTTATTCTCATTAGAGAGAGGTTATTTGAAATTGGATACTCACAAACCTTTGGTAATATCCATCCAATCACACTAAAATTCTTCCTTTTGAGACATTCTTAGGGGCAAGTTAGTCAAAATTGCTTGGATCTTAGTTGGATCCACCAAAATTCCCTCAATTAATATGATGTGTCTTAAATAGTGTATCTTTAGTTGGAAGAATGAACATTTGGTGAATTTAATAAAATCTTATGCTCCCTTAGCTTTTTTAGTATAGTTTTTAGATACTCTTCATGCTCTTATGGATTCTTGGAATAGATTATAATATCATAGAAGAACACTAACACAAATTTATCTAGGAAATTGTAATAAACATGATTTGTTAAGCTCATAAACATAAAAGACGAATTTGGTAAACCAAATAATACCACTAAAAACTCGTAATGATCATATCTAGTTTGAAAATTTATCTTTGGAATATCTTCCTCTTTTATCTCTAGCTAATGATAACCAAACTTTAGATCTATTCTAGAAAAAAGTGTGGTTCCTTATATTTGATCAAACAAATTATCAAATCTAGGAAGAGGATATATGTTTCTAATTTGGTCACTTTATTAAACATTTAATAATCAATGCACAAACTTAAAATCCCATCTCTTTTCTTGATAAAGAACACTAGAGCTCCACATGTAGACACACGGGTCAATTTAGACCTTTCTCCATTAGATATATTTATTTAGTATGGATCATATGAAATAGGTTCAACACCTACAACCAAATCAATTGAGAAATCAAACTAATACATAAGGGTCAAGCCTAGAAAATCTTTAGGGGAGGCATCTTGAAATTTCTATATGATCAAATATAGTTTTCTATATTAGGTACTAGATATTCACTTCCTTCCTCAATCTTAGTTAGGAAGAGTTTGCTTCCCTTCTTCATTGACCTCCTAACTTGTATGGTGGTGTTTGTGCTTTATAGTATTGGTCCTTGGATTCTTTGGAGCATCACTAGTTTCCTTTAGTCATCTAGGCACTCAACCCATTCATTATGGCAAAAAAGATAAGTTGTATGTCTCCTAAACCAATCCATCGATAAGATCGTATTATAAAACCCTAACTTAGTGTCGAATAGGTTTACTTGAGTTTTTGTATTACCTAGATCTACTCCTTCATTTAAGTTGAAATCCATCCTTTTGAGTCTTACCTAACTTGAGCTTCCTTTAAGTTGAAATCTATTCTTCGAGTCTTACCTAACCTGAAATCTACCTCAATGGTGACAATGATCTCCTTGAGGCAATTGAAGTAATCAATACCAAAGCAATATACTATATTTATTGAAATATTTCATGATGACATAACCTATTAAATTATATCATCTATTTCATCCTTGGAGTCTTCAAGTGGCTTTTCCAAATGTGTCCACAGTCATTGTCAAGTGTACACACTTCATCCACCTTAAGGAGGTTGTTGTTATGGCTTCCCTTACAATCACCTCAATCTTATTTTTCCTATCCTTTGCATGCACACAAATTCAAGAATAAAAACAAACCATTTTATACATGCAATCAGACTTGTCTACACTTTTTGGATGCACTCTCGAGACTATAAGTTCTAAATTTTTCAAAATTTAGATGCAAAAATGATCTTGGCCTAATTTTATGGGAAAAATATATTTATCTTCCCTTTTAATCACCTCAACATTCTTTTTCCTTTCTTTTGTATGCACAAAATTCAAAAATACAAACCTGCTCTTTATGTGTCATTAGACTTTTGTACACTTTTGAATGCACTCTTAAACCTATTATCTCTGGATGAAAAAAAAATCTAAACCCATTTTTATCAACCAAAGTGACATAATTAATGCTCCACCTATCACCTATATATATTTTGACACTAGACATAGGCTAGGAAATCCCATCATGTGACAATTAACACAATTCTAAATGTTGCACTATCAAAAATATACATTATAATAGCTTATATATGTAAACAAATCTTCCAATTAGAGAATGAACATTTATTGAATTATGAAATTCTATAATTAAACTTCGCTATTTGGGCATTGATGCTTTGGAAGATTCATAGTATTATTTGAAGACTACTATCATGAAGAAAAGATACATAATGTTGTTGAATTTAGGAAACTTTGAATGGAACTAATGTAAGAACCAAAAATAACTCTTTCACAACGTTTTTTGTTTGGCAACAATGTTCTTTTACTTTTCCAACTAGATGAATTAATCCACTTGTCTATTGGGTTTTTAGGTACCTAGAGACAACATAGGAATAGCCCTTCAATGCACATCGCCCTCTTTCATAGTTTCTAATTTGTGTGAATGAATAATGGGCATGGTCCTTGATGACAAATCTTCCCATAATAGCATCAATAATAGTTGTCAAATCTTGAAAGAGTAGATGGCTTTTCAATTCAAGTGTTCAAACTTTTCCCCTTGATTGTTACCAATTTCATCTATTTCAAAATTTGGGTGACTTCTTGTGCTGATTTATTTTTCACAACTTATTGTTCCCATTGATCTTCTTTATCCCCTGAAGAATGGCATGTCATTAACTAAATTTGAGTTCTCTTCAAGTACATCAATTTTTAAAAATGGTATTTTTCAAGCTTATGCTTCTATATGTGAGACTTCCTCTTGTAACTATGGCTGGTAGGATCTTAGCTCTTATCTCACATGAAAGCAAGGAAGGTCATTCCTAAGCTGCACAATTTTTTTTTTTCATTCTAAGATATGGATGTTTTTCTCCAATATTCAATGACAACTTTAATTGTTAAGATGAAAAATCACTTGTAATACAAGTTTTGTAGTTCCCCTGGTAAATAAAATCCCTCTCAATTACAATCCATTAAATGTGGGCTCTTCTCTCTTACTCTTCAAATATAATAATTGTAACACCTTGGTTATTTTAGCTCTTTGACGCTTGAATTACAATTTGAAGTGAGACATTGTTGATACTACACATTACATCTCAACACAATTTATAAACATTTTCACCTAGTTATCTTCTTCATGCACATGATGAATTTATCTTTTATAAACATTAAGTATTTTGTCACCTATTTTTTATAATTTTCAATAACTTATATTTGCATATGAAAACATTTAATCATATATCTAGATGCAACTACCAACTAGCCCAAGTATTAAGTACTTCAAATTTAAGTCAACCTGACATTACAAGTTTCTTCTTTGCATCACTCATGTTTTGAGAATTAGGAGCGCATGTAGAAGCAATGGGATTGCTATTATGAGGTGTTTTTCAAGTAGTTGCATCTAGCACCCCAACATTTTTTGGTATACACAAAATACTCTTCAGTATCACTAATAAAATGATTAACATTTCCTTTTATGCATCTAGCATTGTAAGAGCTAGTATTCAATCAATTAGTTTTATATGCATATATAGTATAAATGGATTACTTTTAGGAAAATAAAAATATCTTAACTCACATAAGGATTCATAGTTGAAATTTTAATTTTAGTTTTGTATCTTAAGGTTTATTCACAGTTGTAGGTAGAAAGCAAGGAGTAACAATTTCTTCACATGAGAATAAAAAGATAGAATTGGATGTCATAGTGAAAACATAAAGGTGGAGAGAGGGAGGGATGAATTGAGGTAGGTAGAGAGAGAGGGGAGATAGAGAGAAGTAGAGAGGGAGGGAGAAAGGGAGAGGTGGAGATAGAGAGGTAAGGTGGGAGGGATATAGGGAGAGGTAGACAGATAAAGAGGAAGATGGAGATGGGAGATAAAGAGAAGTAGAGAGAGGTAAGGTGGTCACCCTCCATCTCTCTTCCTACCTCTCTATCTATCTCTTCCACCTTAATTATTTCTCTATGTCTCTACTTCTATTTATCTCCCATCTACATATTTCTCTCTATCTGCCTACCTCTCCATGTATCCCTCCCACCCTACCTCTCTATCTCTACATCTCCCTTCCTCTCTTCCTCTCTACTTCTCTCTATCTCCCCTCTCTATTTCTCTCTACCAACCTCTCACTCCATCCCTCCCTCATTCCCCATCTCTCCCTTTAGATTTCTCTCAATCTCTTCATCCTTTCTCTCCTCTCTACCTCTACCTACTTATCACTCCCACCATACCTCTCTCTAATTACCTAACTCTCACTCCCTCTTTCCCTATATCTCCTTGTCTCCCTCTCCCCCTCTCCCTTTCTATATACTTCTCTCTCTCCCACTCCCTCTCTACTCTCTCTCCCCTCATCCTCACTCTAAGATAGAGAGGAGAGAGGGAGAGAGAGAATGGTGAGATAGAGAGGATAGAGTGAGAGATAAAGAGGGGGAGGGAGAGAGAATGGTGAGGTAGAGAGAAAATATGAGAGATAAAGAGGGTGAGGGAGGAAGAGAGATAGGGGGAAGAGGTAGGGAGGGAGGCATAGGTGAGAGAGAGAGAGAGTAGATAGGGTAAGAGGTAGGGAGGGAGACAAGTGAGAGGGAGAGAGTGATGGAGGGAGATGTAGATAGAGAGAGGGAGAGGGGAGATAAAGATAATTAGAGAGAGAAGGAGAGGGAGAGAGAGATAAAGAGAGGTGTTGAGGGAATGAGGGAGGGAGGGAGAGAGGTGAGATAGAGAGGTGTAGAGAGAGTAATATGGAGTTATGGATAGAGAGGTACATAGAGAGAGGGATTAGGGAGATATAGAGAAGAGAGGGAAGGAGAGAGGGAGGGAGAGGTATGGAGGGAGAGTGAGAGGTGAGAGAGGTGAGATAGAGAGCAATAAAGAGAGAGAGTGGTAGGTAGTGATGGATGGAGAGGTAGGTAGAGAGGGAGAGGGGAGATATAGATAATTAGAGAGGGAGGGAGGGAGAGGTGAGATAGAGAGAAACAAAGAGAGTGATGGAGAGGGACATAGGTAGAGAGAGGGAGAGGGGAGATAAAGATAAGTAGAGATGGAAGGAGAGGTATAGAGAGAGGAGAGATAGAGAGAAGTAGAGAGGGAATGAGGGAGGGAGAGGTAGGGATGGAGAGAGGTGAGATAGAGAGGTGTAGAGAGAGAGTGGTAGGGTGTGATGAATGGAGAGGAAGGTAGGGAGAGGATTGGGAGATAGAGAGTAGATAGGGAAGAAGAGAGGGAGGTGAGAGAGAGGTAAGATAGAGAGAAATAGAGAGAGTGGTAGGGAGTGATGGAGGGAGAGGTAGGTAGAGTGAGGGAGAGGGAAGATAGAGAGAAGTGGAAAGGGGAGAAGAGAGAAAGGGAGATGTAGGGAGAGAGAGAGAGGTGAGATTGATAGAGAGGAGGGAGGGAGTGAGAGAGAGAGAGAGGTGGAAGGAGATTGAGAGAGGGGGGAAGGAGGGACAGAGAAAGAGAGAGATATAGAGAGAAGGATGGATAGGTAGAGAGGTAGTTCTTGAGCTCAAGGGAGAGATAGTTAGATAAAGGGATGGAGATAGTGCGAGGTCTAGAGTGTAAGGGATAAACAACAAGTGAGAGAGAGAGAGAGAGAGAGAGAGAGAGAGAGAGAGAGAGAGAGAGAGAGAGAGAGAGAGACATGATATAACTTGATGATTACTAAAACTTGACATCCTTATTATTGAAACATGGCCTCTTGATTACTAAAATTTGACATGCTAATTACTAAAATTTGACTAAGACTAAAAATTTCTAAGATCTTCCAAAAACTAGAATTTGCATTATAACTTCTAGAGATCCAAAACCAGTCTCAAATGTCTTGAAACTATATACATGAAATATAACTTAAATTATAAGAAAGTAAATTTCCATATATGTAAATGTCAACTTAAAGTATATTTCATGTGTATAGTTTCACTAAAAGATAAGAAGAAGAAAGAAAAAAAATGAATGCAGACCAAAACACAAGCGTGATATAATGTGCTTGTGTTTTTATAATGCATTCAAATAATGTGAACATGCTATAACATGCTCATGTTTTATCCTACTTTAGCAATCCCCAAGCCTTTGGCTTGAATTTTCTTTTGATTTCCAACCCAAAGGCAGGGACTAACTTTCCAACACCCAAAAATGTGTTTTTGCAGATTCTACAAAATTTCACATAATCTCATTCATGCTAACAATCAATTTTGCATGTGTTTCAAGGTTGAGTAAAACAAACATTTGGGTAATGTTAAGACCTCTCTTAGTTATTTAACAATATATTTTTTTTCATATTTTGACTAAAATGTTAAGGCTTTCATCTTTAATTTCTTTTGTTGGTATATCCATTTTTTGTTAAAACCCAATGTTTGATATTTTTTACTTTATTTTTTAACTTTTCATTGAAATTTCAAATAAATTACATTTTTATAAACTAGACTCCATCCTACACATATTACAAAAAATGATTTTCAATTATTTTTCAAAAATTATAGGTGTAGTGTGACCAAATTTTTAATTTTCAAGATGTATCCACTTTGAAAATTAGTAAAAAATCATATATTCATTAAAATATTATAAAAAAATTGAGCATAAACTACATGAGCTATTAGCTAATTTTTCATTGAAGTTATTTTAAAAATACTAGAGAAAACCATTTTGAGGGAACCACAATAGATGTTAGGTTATGTTTTTTTCAAAAAAAAGAGGACCAATTTGTGTGGTTCTCTTTTTTGAACCCCTTAATCTCTACCATTTTTAAATAAAATTAGTACCCTAGAAAGTAGATTTCGAGCACTACGTTCCTTTTTTTGTTGCATCTTAAAATTTTGAGTGTAACTATCCTCAATTTCTCATCCAAGGTTAGTATTTCTTGATTTCAAAAAATAGTGGCCACTTAAGACCCCTTTTTGGCCCCTCATCTTTGTGCACTTACCCAACTATTTTCTCTTTTTTCCCTCTTTGGATAAGGTTACCCTTCTTGTTTCTGATTTTCCCTTCTTTTCATCAATTTTTAAAACCCATTTACTCCCTTGAGTGAGGTCTCTCTCCTCTTTTGGTGTATTCTTCTTGATAATTGATGGTGAGACATTTATTTCAACATGCATCTTCTGCTATGAAATCATTGCTTGTAAATTTATTTATTACCCCTATTGGATCTTCCTTTGTAAACCATAATTAATTTTTTGTTTGCATTAATTTACTTTCAATTCCATTGTCTATATCCAACCTATTGGCAATTGTTTCTTGCCCAAATTTAGATTTAGAAAAGAAAAATATATTGGGAATGTTTTCTTCCTTAAGTTTTGCATTGTTTTCCTTACTTCTCCCCTATTTTTGGTCATTGGTTCTATTCCTCCCTTGTTCACCACTTCCTACTTTATTGACTAGTTCTAATCCTTGGGAAATTATTTCTTTTCCAACTTTTGGGTTTGAAATGTATACTGAAATGGGATTATACACCTCTTTGTTTCTTTCAACATTTTCAAATTTCTCCAAACCATTCCATTTTTCTATGTCCTTATCTTGTAATCTCCATAGTTCCTTCATATCTAAGGCCAATTCTTGAGTACCATTATTATGCTCAATATTAGTCAGTAAGCAACAAAGGTAACTTAGGATTACTTTTACTTTCCTCATAATCTTTGTTGAGGGTTTGGTTCTTAATGTTTGAGTTATTTCTTACACAATTTAATCTTCTTCCTCTTCCCTTAAATCTCTTTTTCTCTTCTTTTTGACTCCTTATTAGAGTAATTATTTGTAGTTTTTACAAAAATTTCCTTGTTATTCTAGCTATTCTTTTTTATATTATTGTTTTGAGCAATCCTCTATTTTATTTTGTCCATTACTAGTTCCTAGGCATTTTTATTGTGCCCCACCCTATTAATATTCCCATTAAAATAATTGGATTCACATATTGCTTGGGGCAATCTTCTACAAGGAGTGGAAGTTTATTCCCATTTTTAACTTTGTCTTCTTTTGTAGCTAGGATTCCATTCTTAGCTTTATTACTTTCATATTATCTTGTGCAAATGTTAGGGGAGCTTACTATTGCTTTTCCTAAATCCTTTCCAAAGGTTCCCTCTCTATTGAACTTGATTCTACTTTCCTATCATTAGGGTTTTCATCATATCTCTCTAATAAGCTTCTAGGCCCAATATCCTTATATGCCTCTAAATTCTCATTGTTTACTTCTATAATTTCCTACCCCCATGAATTATATCTAAGGTTAGGGTTTTTTGGAATTTTTAAGTTTTTAGATCACCAATTTTTCCTTTTATTTTAGGGAAATTTCTTCTTACATGCCCCTTTTTTTTACACAAAAAACATGCATTAAGCCCACCCATAATCTCTGTCCTATAGGAAATTTTATTTCCAAGGGTTTTTATTTCAATTTCTTTAATGATATCTTCCCCTAGTGATAGAGAAACTAAAGTCCTTGAATCCATGTGTAATAGTGTTGCTCTAGTTTCCTTCATCCTTAATGCATTCCCTAATGTAGAAAGAAATTGAGGTAAAAACACCCAAATTTAGGGGGAAACAATTTTTATTGTGACCCATCTATTAGATTTGTGAAACAAGCACAAAACCATGAGCCACTGGGTCAAACAACAAACAAGTACACTTTCCACACAAGAGATCTACAAACAAGAATTTATATATTCAACAAGGAAAAAATTACAGAAGAAGCTTTCAAGAAGATATGAAAGTTGTGATATATTTCCCATGAATAAAATCTGAGAAATATTTACAATAAGGTTTGAATGTTTATAAGATCAAAGCCCTAAATGAGAAAGGGATTATATTATGACAAGTGTCAACATCACATGAGATGTGACATAATGATCTAATATTAACTCAACTAATAAAGCATTCCTAAGTTTAGCTAAAACACGTGAGAATAAATTAGACTAATAATCAATTAAAGATTAATTAATTATTAACTAATGTATGATAACTCTAACACCTCCCCCTTAAGATGAACTTAGGGAGTAGCCAAAAACCCTAAAAAAGAGAATGCAAGATGGGTCCCAACAAATAAGGCCAAGTAAGGTACCCATGCACAAACATAAGATCTCTATAATGTGGAGAAATAGAGAAAACCTCATGGGAAAAAATCTACTCCAAAAAGAGATGAAAGTCAAGTGAAGGATTGAAGAAGACTTCAAACAAGGCAAGGTTGTCCCAAAAGATAGGAACAAAGAGAACACCACAAAAGCATGAGGAAGCTGCAAACACTGTCAAAGAAGAACTACTAAAATGTTGAAAGAAGAACCTCCA
Organism: Sequoia sempervirens; assembly: GCA_007258455.2. Lineage (NCBI taxonomy): Eukaryota > Viridiplantae > Streptophyta > Pinopsida > Cupressales > Cupressaceae > Sequoia > Sequoia sempervirens. The sequence continues at coordinate 69,977,612 of VDFB02105785.1, forward strand.
CTGTGATCAGAATCAAGAAAACAATAATCTGTATGATTGCCCCTAATGACACTACTTGAATCATATTGCAAATAAAGGAAAACACCTAGAACTCAAAGATATAGATGGATAAACTACCAAAATTCCGAAGAACTGATCATGAGAAAATGGAAGGTCACCCCGAGAAATAAGAACGCAAGAGTGTCCCTATGGTAAGTGCTCCATCTCACTGAAATGCATGGGTAACCAGCTACTATATCCGTCTATTACATAGGAACAAATAATGTATACATAGCTCACTCTAACGAAACAAAGGAAGCAGTATAACACCAATAGTAGAAACCCCCCCATAATGCTAACAAGGGAGAGGTATGGCAGGTACACTGAAACTGAATGCCTGAAAGTAGTGCATGAAGAGGAACTAAGAGAATCTAAAAGTGCATACATGAAAGTACAAGTGGATAGAAAGGATGTGAAAACAAAAGTCACATACACATGAGAAATTATGAAGGAAAAAAAAGGAAAAAATCAACCCTCATGGAATTTTATATCATAGTGCGAGTACAACAAGGCACAAAGTGATGTGTAAGAATCCCAATACTAAACATACAAAGCTGAGACATTTTATTTTAGTGTGTTTACAAAATCATAAATACATGCAATGTGAGTCCATAAGGTTCAAATAAGACAACAGCTGAAAAGAAGGATTTCTAAAAAAAATTAAATTAAATCTAGAAACCACTTGCACCACTGTAGATAGCTCAGAAGCAACTTTCTGATGATATCGTGTTTGCCCATTTTCGGCATCGTATGCAAAAGTTATGCCAAAAATACTATAGGCAACCCCTAAAAAGAAGATCTGAATTTAACTAGAAATAATAGGAACTTGAGAAAAAATATCCAAAAAATACCTACACCACTGGAAAGTACTCTAAGTCCTTTTTCCGATGATATCTTGTTTGCCCAATTTTGACATCGTGGGAAAAAGTTATGGCCTCCAGAAGAAAACAACTCCAAAAAAGTGGAAAAACACAGTCACCGCATTAAATTTGATGGTCAAACAGCTGTCGCAACAAAACTGTGAGCTTAAACTTGACAGCCAAATGATCGTCAATGCATTTTTCCAATTTGCCTTATTGAAAAAAAATTTGTTTAAAAATAAAAAATAAAAAAAATTACAATTGATTTTTTTTAATTAAAAAAATATGGGGTGGGGGGGCATGCGGGCCCACCCCCACAACTCCCCATAAGAGCCATGAACCCACAAGTAATGTGGTACTTGCAAGGCCGCAATCCTGTAGTACCTGTCGTACCTCCAGGGAAGGTACTATGTACCTAAAAAATATATATATATATTTTTTCTTTTTAAAAAAATCCAACACCTAGTTTTTATAATAATGATTTTTTAGACTTAATTTTTATGAAAATTAAAAAAAATACTAAGCCTACAAAAAATAAATTCTTGATCCGAGTGCAAACAAATGTATGAGCCATATGGGCAAAAAAAATTGCCTCAGAAGTGAACTGCTCGGATTTCGATGATTTGACAAGTGATCTTAAGGTTTTTGGGCCTTCTGAGTGTGATGGTGATGTCTGTTCAGGCTCAAAACACACCAAAAATACAGCTGCCCTCTGGATCTGGAGACAAAGCAATCACTTCGAAACCTTGTAGATTTGGCATTTGGAGTCAAAATCAGGTGAAACAAAAGCAAAATTTGACTTTCTTGATAGCCCTGGATCCAATGAAGAGGTCATTTTCACACAAAAATACTCTGAAAGATTCCCACCTCCAAAATTTGCAAAGAAAGCAAAGGGGATTTAGATCTTCCTGCAACCCTTGTTGAAGAAAAAACCTCATAAATCGAGAAGAGGTTTATTGAATCCATGCTCTGATACCATGTTAGAATTGTGAAACAAGCACAAAACCACGAGCCATGAGATCAAATAACAAACAAGTACACCTTCCACGCAAGATATCTGCAAACAAGAATTGCTATATTCAACAACAAGGAAAAAGCTACAGAAGAAGCTTTCAAGAAGATATGAAAGCCATGATATATTTCCCATGAATAAAATCTGAGTGATATTTACAATAATGGTTGAATGCTTATAAGAGAAAAACCCTAAATGAGAAAGGGATTAGATCATGACAAGTGTCAACATCACATGATATGCGACATAATGATCTAATATTAACTCAACTAATAAAACATTCCTAAGTTTAGCTAAAGCATGTGAGAATAAATTATACTAATAATCAATTAAAGATTAATTAATTATTAGCTAAATTGTGATAAATTTAACACCATCTAGGGTAGGAATTTGCTAATATTGTTGGTGTGAATAAGTCTTGTACCTAGTTCATTCCTTTACTAGGGACTTAGGGGACTTAATTCACATGTTAAGTTTACTTAGGATATTAGTTGTCATATCTAGATAAGTATTAGTTGTCTTATCTAGAATTTCCACTTTCCTAGGTAGTTATGAGTTAGTTGTCTCATGTGATAGGATTAAGACACTTGTCATGATCTTGTCTTATCCTATCTCTCATCCTTACCTTTATAAGCAAGGCATCTCTAGCATATTTTGTAATGAATTGCATATAGCATTGTATTGTATTGCATTGATCATATTATATCATACTGCAATCCTTGTTGGTGGAATAGCATCTTCCATTGTTGCTTCTCTCTATCTCTTCTGGAGGTTCTTTGGTGTTGTAGATTGAAGATCTTGGATTGTTAACTACAACATGGTATCAAAGCTTTGAATCTGGCAAGCCCCTTCGATTTCTTTATTAGAGAGTTTCCATCAATTTCTATTGTGATTTTTGAGTTTCTTGTATCCTATATTGCATGCTTGCATTTTGGTGAGATTTGGTGATTGTAGCACTTTTGGCTATAGTGGTAGTATTTTAGGCTGTCCCATTGCATTCAGGAGGCTCGAAAAAGTCAGATTTGGCTTTTGTTTCACTTAATTTCGTCACCATTTGCAACTTTGGCAAAGAAGGGTTTCGAGCTCAAATCTGGTGAACAACTTTTTACAGGAGCACTTTGAGCAAAAATTAAGCCTGCCATTGCGTCCGGGTGGTCATTTTCAATTTTTTTGATATATAATTTGCCTATATTAGGCAAAAGTTGTTTTCGAGGCAAAAAAAAATTAGCTGAGGAGCCGTACGGCCCCCTAGCCTGCGCAGGTATGACGTCGTCATTTAAAAAAAAATATTTTTCCTGCATTTTTTGGGCGGTATTTTTATTTTATTTAAAAAATTTCAAAAAAATAATTATTTTTTTGTAAAGTTTAAAGCACGTTACGCGCTGCCCATGGCTTTTACAAGTCCCCGCAGACCTTAACAGTCTCTGGACTGTTTATAGTCCGTGGGGTGTGTAAACCCGCTAGTGGCTTAAGAGCTGCCAGTAGCCTCCAACTCCACCCATAGCCACAGCCACCACCACTGCTAGCCTGCAGCGGCTATAGTCACCGCCAGCAAGTTGTAACTGTTGGCCGCTAACTCCAACCACCACCGGTAGCCGCCGACCACATGCAAGCCGCCAGATTAACCGCCAGACGCTAAAACCTCTAGCAGTTAGATCAAACCACCTAGAATTTTCTATCAGCCCAGTGCACGGTCACGTGCAGGACGGCCAGCCAGCTCCCGAGGGCTTAAATTTTGCTCTTGTTTAGTGTTAAAAGTGCCTAAAATAGGCCTTTTTTTCATTGCATAACTTTTCGCCACAAAGTTGGATTTTTGAAAATGAGATATCGTCGGAAAGCTGGTTTGACAAACTTTGTAGTGGTGCAAGTGATTTTTCCAATTTTTGAAATATTTTTCCTTTTTTCAGCTTGAAGGTACAAGTGCATTTATTGCTTGTTCTTGATGTAACTTTTGCAAACGAAGTCAAAATTTGGCAATTTTTTTTTTGAAATTGATCAAAAAATCACAAGGAATCTATTTGTAACCTCATTTTTCAGTTTTTGCAAGCTATTTTTTCTATAAATTGTAAAAATCACCATGTGTTATAAACGGATGATTTGAGCTTGTAACTTGTAAAAATTGCAAAATTTGTTCATTGTAATTTGCTGGGGGGTTTGCAAATTGAGTTTTAATACATTTTGGGGGGGTGAAAGGCACAATTTAAGTGCCACATTGTCTTCTTTCTTTTGGTGTTCATGGCGGATCTAAGGCAAATTGAACCACTCACTCCACACAATTATCATACATGGAAGATAAAAATGACTCAATTGTTACAATCTAAGGGTCTATGGCCAATGTTAGATGTAGAACAACCTAAATTTATGAGGGATTATGAAAATTTTGTCCATAGATGTAAAATGGATGAAGCAAAAGGGCTCATTGGCTTACATGTATATGATAATTTGTTGTTTCATATTTCAGAGTGCAAAACACCTAAGAATATTTGGGATAAACTTGAAGAATTGTATGGTAAAACAAATCATTTCAAAACCTTGCAACTTCAAGCAGAACTACAATCCCTCTCTCCAAATGCATTTCCTTCAATTCAAGATTTCCTTGCACAATTCAAGATGATTTTGTCACAGTTGAAAGGATATGGACATGATGTATCTAGTGATGAATGTATCTTCTTGATTCTAAGTTAAAGGGCCCTTATCAAGTGTTTTCTTCTACTTTCTATTCAACTATGGATGCAATTGGGAAAGATTACAAAATGCCTACATTTGAGTTGTTTTGTGAGCGTCTTACTAGGGAGGAGGCCAAGTTAATTCAGTTGGATGCCTTACCTAATTCTAAGAATCATGCTCTAATGGCTCAATCATCCAAGGGTAAAGGAAAGAACAAGAAGAAGCCCAAAGCAGAATCATCTTCTGGTAGTGAGAATCCCTCCAAACCAAAGCTGAAGAACAATCAGAAGTCCACTCAATCTCCTTCTTCTTATATCTCTGGATATTCTTCTTCCAAGTCCAAGAAAAAGAAAGGAGATCCTTGTTCATTTTATGGAAAAACTGGGCATGATGCATCTCATTTCTTTAAGAGATTAGAGGCCTTGGAGGAAGCTATGAAGAAGCACAATATTTTAGTGGCTAAGCCTTCTTCCATGGGAAAAGGGCAAGCTCTTTCAGTACGAGCTATGCATTCACCTTCAAATAGTTGGATTCTTGATTCAGGTGCTTCACATCACATGACCAATTCACGTGATCTTCTTGATTCCATAGTTCATACTTCTACTTCTCATATTGCAGTTGGGAACTCTTCATAGATTCCAGTTTTGGGGACAGACTCTGTTCAGATGCTAGATGGGTGCATTGAGGATGTTCTACTTGTTCCTGATATTTTAGCGAATCTACTTTCCATATATCAGATTTATCATTCTAGAGATGGGAAGTCAGTTGAGTTTACTCCACAGAATGTGAGTATTAGACAGTTGCAGGATCATGAGAAGGTTGTTGCTACAGGGATAGTTCATCATGAGAATCATTTGTATTAATTTGATGGATTTGAGTCTTCATTGGGTTCATGTTTTGTTGCTCATGTTGATTCAATGAGCAAGCTTTGGCATGAGAGATTTGGGCACTTGAACTACAGATATCTTTAGCAAATGCAAGCACATAACTTAGTGGTTGGTCTTCCAAAGATCACTTGCATAGATGGTGTTTGTCAAGGATGTGTTCTTGGAAAGAAACATCAAGATTCTTTTCCTAAGGGTCAAGCTACACGTGCAACCACACCCCTTGAGTTGGTCCATAGTGATCTCATGTCATTCCCAACTCCTTTTTCAGGGGCCAAGTATGTGCTAACACTCATTGATGATTTTTCCCACCAGACATGGGTCTATTTTCTAAAGCTCAAGAGTGAAGTCCTCACCAACTTCAAGACCTTCAAAACATTTGTGGAGAAGTAGTCAGGTTTTTCTCTTCAATAGATATGCATAGATAATGGGGGGAGTATGCCAATCAGGCATTTTAGGATTTTTGCAGTGAGCCTGGTATTCTTCATCAGCACACAGTTCCTTACACTCCTCAGCAGAATGGTGTGGTGGAGAGAAAGAATAGGACTCTCAGGGAAATGGCCAATTGTATGATTCAGTATAGGTCCATGGCTCCCACTTTTTGGGCTGAAGTTGTCAATTGTGCCAACTATATTCAGAATCGTATGTCCCACAAGGCAATATGAAATATGACCCCTAAGGAGGCTTGGTCTCATTGCAAGCCTAATGTATCCTTCTTCAGAGTATTTAGTAGTGAGGATTGGGCATTCATTCTGAATGGTCGGCATAAATCCATGGAGAAGAAGAGTCAGCAGTACATCTTTGTTGGCTATTGTGAGGATGTGAAGGCATATAGATTGTTTGATCCTAACACACGAGAGGTATATTTCTGACGTGATGTTCAGTTTTGTGTGACCTTCACCCACTCAGATCCTCCTTCGACTTCTTCTTCATCACAACCTACTCAATCTTCTTCAATTGATGATACTTTGCTACTTGAGGAAGATTTTGATGATGGTCCTGATGAACCTCCTCCTCATTCACTCACTAGGCCATGATGGGCTCGTGTTACTCTTGAGGAGGCTAGTCCTCTTGTTGGTGATCCCATAGACACTTGCCGCACTCGTTCTCAGACTTTTGGAATTAGTCTTTTGAGTCATGCAGTTTCAAATGATCCTCAAAAGTTTTCAAATGCTTCAAGTATTCCAGAGTGGGATAGTGCTATGGATGATGAGTATTCTTCCTTGATGAAGAATCATACTTGGGATCTTGTGCCTCTTCCTAAGGGAAGAAAGTTGGTTCGATGAAAGTGGGTGTATCATACCAAGTATGCAGCAGATGGTTCCATTGACAAGTACAAGGCTCGTCTTGTTACAAAGGGGTTTTCTCAGGTTGAAGGAATTGACTATTCTGAGACCTTTGCTCCTGTTACCAAGATGGATTCTATTCACCTTGTCCTTTCTATAGCTGCATCATAGGGATGGTCAGTGTTTCAGATGGATGTGAAGAGTGCTTTCTTGCATGGGGATCTTCATGAGGAGATCTATATGGAGCAACCACCAGGTTTTGTGCAAGACTCTTCACTTGTTTGCAGGCTTTAACGTTCATTGTATGGTCTCAAACAAGCCCCTCAGGCTTGGTATGAGAAGATGGATAGTTTCTTGCTTGCTTTCGGCTACACTCGCTACCATTCCGACCCCACAGTTTATACACAGAGACATGGAGAGGATCTACTTATACTTGTGCTCTATGTGGATGATTTAATTCTCACAGGGAGTTCTACTTCCATGATTCGGAGTACATAACAAGCATTGATGGAGTGATTTGATATGACCAACCTTGGTCTTTTGCATTACTTCCTTGGTCTTTAGATTCATCAGACTTCTGAGGGGATCTTCATTTTCCAACAGAAGTATGCTCTTGATTTGCTTCAAAGATTTGGCATGGCTGATTGCAAGCCTGCCCCTACTCCATTCCAGTTAGGTGTTGTATTGTCTTCCAGTTGCACTACTCCTATAGTTGATCCTACCTTGTATCAACAGTTGGTTGGTAGTATTTTGTACTTGACACATAGTCATCCTGATATTTCCTTTGTGGTTGGAATTGTCTCTCGCTTCTCATAGGAGCCTCATGAGAGTCATTGGAAAGCTGCCAAGTGTATCTTGAGATACATTCAGGGCACTACTCATTTTGGCATTCTGTACACTTCAGGTGCATCTCAGATTGTGGGCTTCATTGACTCAGATTGGGCTGGTGATGTCAATGATCGAAAGTCTACTTCTGGCTCTATCTTTTGCCTTGGTTCTAGTCTGATTGCATGGTCATGCAAGAAGCAGACTGCTATTGCATTATCATCAACAGAGGCTAAGTATTGAGGTGTCGTGTTGGCTAGTTAGGAGGTTTTGTGGCTTCGTCAGTTGATGACTGAGTTTGGATTCCCTTCCACTCATCCCACTACTCTTTGGTTTGAAAATCAAAGTGTCATTCATATCTCTCACAACCCAATGGAGCATCAGCGGACTAAGCATATTGAGATCCACATGCACTTCATTAGGCAGCTCATCCAGGATGGTGTTCTCAGCTTGGAGTATTTGCCTACAGATCAGCAAGTTGCAGACATCTTCACTAAACCTTTGGCATCGCCTCATTACTTCAGTTGTGATCAATGCTTGGGGTGAAGGAAGTTGTCCTTGGGGGGTCTTGGGGAGTCCTCCTTCCTTCATTAGTTTTTTCTTTTCATCTTTTTCTCTCTTTTGGAGAGGAGTTTTCTCCCACAGGGTTTTTCTCCTTTTCTCCACTTGTGAGAGTTTTTTTATTTTGTACATGGGTACCTCATCAGGCCTAGTTTTCAGGACCCATCCTTTTCATTATGCATTGGTTTGTACCTCCCTAAGTTGCACTTAAGGGGGGGTGTTGGTGTGAATAAGTCTTGTACCTAGTTCATTCCTTTACTAGGGACTTAGGGGACTTAATTCACATGTTAAGTTTACTTAGGATATTAGCTGTCATATCTAGATAAGTATTAGTTGTCTTATTTAGAATTTCCACTTTCCTAGGTAGTTATGAGTTAGTTGTCTCATGTGATAGGATTAAGAAACTTGTCATGATCTTGTCTTATCCTATCTCTCATCCTTGCCTTTATAAGCAAGGCATCTCTAGCATATTTTGTAATGAATTGCATATAGCATTGTATTGTATTGCATTGATCATACTATATCATACTGCAATCCTTGTTGGTGGAATAACATCTTCCATTATTGCTTCTCTCTATCTCTTGTGGAGGTTCTTTGGTGTTGCAGATTGAAGATCTTGGATTGTTAACTACAACAAATATTTCCTCATTCATTATCTCAAGAGAACATTTTATTGCATGAAACATAGAATTTCCTATGTTTCATATGTTCCATAATTCTTTTGAAGAAACTTTTTCTTGCATTGTGTGATTTTTAAAGATCAAGAATAGACCCTTTTGAATCCCTAATTTTTTAAACCATACATTGTCAATCCACTCATATATAGGTATTTCTTAACAAGAAATTTATTGCAATCAAAGGTGATAAAAAATATGGATATTTCCTTTGACCTATTCTCCTCTCTATTCATACCATTAACCATTTTAGGGTTAGGAGTTACAAAAAATTTCGTAGGCACAACTAGTGGGCACTTACCATCTCCTTTGCTTTGTGGTTGCTCTCCTTGGCACCCACCATTCTCCATGCCACAAATTTCATAGATTTTGACACCCTAGACACCTTTCTTCACCCAATTTCCTTCCCTGTATCATCAAGGGGGTCACTAATTTCCAAGTCACCCTCCATTAATAGTAGTGCAGTCCCATGAACCTACTCTACCCAATCATTTATTGCATGCTACAAGGGGATAAAGCCTCCAAAATGTAAGGTAGAAGGCTTATTTCAACTTTTTTTTTAAGTAAAAAATAAAACTTTAAACTTTAAATGGAATAGAAAAAACAATGCTATGCATCCAAATGAAGGAAGGAATCAAGGTAACCAGAGAGTGAACTTGGTTGGAATATCAAACCCCTAATGGTCTATGACCATCAAACACCAAGCTACAAGCTTTATCTTCCCCCACTCCACTTCTACTAGAAATTTTTGAACAATAAACACATTACAATGTAATTGGAGAGCTATAATCTTGCAAAGTTTTCACACTTCTTGATTTTAGAGGAATTCTGACAACATAGTAGTACTTAAACAAAATAACTTATCAATTCCAAAATATAAGTTCTCAATATATAGGATCTTACAATACATTAATAGAAAATTTCTAGAATCTAGTGCACTAGTTTGAGGATGCAACATGAAAAGTACCAAAACCACTACACATGCATAATGGTAAGTTTTTAATTGAAAACACATGCAATATTGCAACTACCAATTTCCACTAAACTTATACATGCAAAAGCTACACCTACTGAAACATAATTGCACATCTAAAAATCTCTCATTTCATGCAAACTATGCATGAAATAGAAATTTCCTTCATGGACAACTCCACCTATAATACAAAATTTCTACTTATGACTCTTTCTTGAGTTATCTTCAACAAATAAAACCCACAAATAATAAAATGATAAAATAATAAAATAGGTAACTAAATAATTAAACATGCTAAGAATAATCAAAGGTAGAAAAAGAGAACATTAAAATAAATCTAAGATGGGTAGGTTAAATAAAAGATAGGCTTAGGAGAAGAAACACCAAAATCTAAAAGGAAGATCTATCAATGAATATCAAGGACAAAAGGATAATTTGGATCTAAAAATAAAATAAAAAATAGGCTACTCAACCAAATATAGATAAACATGAAAAATTAGCATAGGCTAAAGAGTAATGAAACAAAACAAATCAATTCTTTAAATTTAGATAATTCTACATTTATAGCTCTATGATTGATGAATAAATGCTAGATAATGAAGATAAAAAAAACGATATTCTTTGGAATCTAAAAAGCTCTACAATGATCACCAATGTGGATTAGAATACTTTATATTTTAAATAGAAATTAAATTGGATGATAGATCACTTAGCTCTATGATTGATGAATAAATGTTAGATAATGAAGATAAAAAAAACAATATTCTTTGGAATCTAAAAAGCTCTACAATGATCACCAATGCGGATTAGAATCAAAGTATTATTCTCTACAATGCATTATAAATTGAGTTTGCTAGAATGAATCCAATTCATGATTGTGAACTAAATCCTTTACTAGGAACCTAACCTATGAGAGACATCATTAAACTTAACCTTTGTTGTAATTCAATAAAAAAAATTGTATCTTAATATTTAAAAAATACATATTGACATTTAATTTTAAAAATACTTTTGATTAGTTGAGAATTACCAATATTAAAAATTAATCACAAATAAAATAAAATATTGCTTATTACTACCATAACACGAACTAGTAAATACTAATTATTTAAAAAATTATTTTAAATTATCATTTATTAATTCATCTCTTAATTAAAAATAAAAAATAAATAATTTAAGAGGCTACAAAACTTCTCACTAGTTAAATAGTTTTCAAGCTTGAACTTCAAAAAAAAATTGTATATGACAATGGTCAAAGCTAAACTCACATATTTTATTATTAGAAAATAGATTTTCTTTAAAAAAAAAAAAATTTTAGTTTTAAATATAAATAAATAATATTCCACTCTTTTATAAGAAAAGAGTTATTGTACATTATTTGTAGTCTAAAATATTATGTAATAAAGATCCTATGAAATGCAATCTCAACTCTATGAAATGAATTGACACCTTAAAAATTACAACAATCTAAAAAAGACTCAATTTATAAATGATATATTACACCCACACTCCTCCACTCTTCACCTTTCTTTACCTCTACCCAAACTCCTTATTGATATAACCTATCAACAATTGTGTGCAACACACGCACACCTTCCCACTCTTCACCTTTCTCCAACTTTACCTGAAACCCTCCCTTTATTATTCCTTTCCTACTTAAAACACCTCTCACATTCCCATAATTTAAACTGTATGTCTGCCAATCATTTGCTACAATCGTAATTATCCATTGTCCTTCACGCACCTTAGGCCGGAGAAGTGATTTATTTATATCCTCCGCCGAAGTAGAGCTATCAATCACAACCACATAGCATTCAATAACTGGTGCACTCAATTCTAACCATTTGGGAAAAGTTTCGTAACTACCAATTTCAATCATTCTAATATTAGCCATACAAAACAGATCTTCTTTGAAATTCGACTCCGCTCCATCCACTGCTCTTCCAATCATATGCATTCCCAATGACGGCGTACTCTGAAATAAAAAAACAAAATACTCTCAGTTTATCCAAGGTAAATTCTTTTCATTTACAGATCACTTAAAGCATTAATTACCATAATATAGACTATCTTGTAAGAACAAATGACAAAACAAAGCTGAAGGTCAAAAATGAAGTAAAGGCACTTCAGTAAAAATGATATTTATGATTGCCTGTTAAAAGGGAGTATTGAAATCATTACCTTCAACTTGTGAATGCAATTCCGTATTAATGCATTGCTACAAGGACCAAGTCGCATCCATTGTAATACACAAGATTCAATCTCTTCAATAGCTGATATTTTCTCCAGCTTTTCACAAGATTCAATCTCAATGTTCTCCACACAACTCAGTCTGGAGAGACTCGACAACTCCTCAAGCTCAGGACACTCACTAATAATCAGCTCTTTGAGTTTCATAAGATCACCGGAACCTACTACTCTTTGCAAATCTCTGCAATTGTGTACAGACAGACTGGTGAGTGTTGTTGGCAGTGTAATGTTCTGTAGCTTCTCACAAGAGTGAATCATAATCTCCTCCATGCAACTCAGTTTGGAGAGCCTTGACAAGTTCTCAAGCTCAGGACACTCACTAATGATCAGCTCTGTAAGTTTAATAAGATCAATGGATCCCAACTCCTCAAGCTCAGGACACTCACTAATAATCACCTTTGTAATTTTGATAATATCACCGTATCCTACTACTCTTTGCAAATCTCTGCAACTGTGTACAGACAGAATGATGAGTGTTGGTGGCAGCATAATGTTCTGTAGCTTCTCACAATCGTGAATCTCAATTTTCTCCATGCAGCTCACTCTGGAGAAACTTGGCAACTCCTCAAGCTCAGGACACTTTTTAATAAATAGCTCTGTAAGTTTGATAAGGTCACCACTTCTTGATACTCTTTGCAAATCTCTGCAACTTTGCACAGACAACCTGAAGAGTGTTGTTGGCAGCGTAATGTTCTGTAGCTTCTCACAATCGTGAATCTTAATTTGCTCCATGCAGTGTTCTCCACACAACTCAGTCTGGAGAGACTCGACAACTCCTCAAGCTCAGGACACTCACTAATAATCAGCTCTTTGAGTTTCATAAGATCACCGGAACCTACTACTCTTTGCAAATCTCTGCAATTGTGTACAGACAGACTGGTGAGTGTTGTTGGCAGTGTAATGTTCTGTAGCTTCTCACAAGAGTGAATCATAATCTCCTCCATGCAACTCAGTTTGGAGAGCCTTGACAAGTTCTCAAGCTCAGGACACTCACTAATGATCAGCTCTGTAAGTTTAATAAGATCAATGGATCCCAACTCCTCAAGCTCAGGACACTCACTAATAATCACCTTTGTAATTTTGATAATATCACCGTATCCTACTACTCTTTGCAAATCTCTGCAACTGTGTACAGACAGAATGATGAGTGTTGGTGGCAGCATAATGTTCTGTAGCTTCTCACAATCGTGAATCTCAATTTTCTCCATGCAGCTCACTCTGGAGAAACTTGGCAACTCCTCAAGCTCAGGACACTTTTTAATAAATAGCTCTGTAAGTTTGATAAGGTCACCACTTCTTGATACTCTTTGCAAATCTCTGCAACTTTGCACAGACAACCTGAAGAGTGTTGTTGGCAGCGTAATGTTCTGTAGCTTCTCACAATCGTGAATCTTAATTTGCTCCATGCAGCTCACTCTGGAGAGACTTGGCAACTCCTCAAGCTTAGGACACTCGGTAATAAACAGCTCTGTAAGTTTTATAAGGTCACCACTTTCTGATACTCTTTTCAAATCTCTACAGCTTTGCACAGACAAACTGATGAGTGTTGTTGGCAGTGTAATGTTCTGTAGCTTCTCACAATCGTGAATCTTAATTTGCTCCATGCAGCTCACTCTGGAGAGACTTGGCAACTCCTCAAGCTTAGGACACTCGGTAATAAACAGCTCTGTAAGTTTTATAAGGTCACCACTTTCTGATACTCTTTGCAAATCTCTACAGCTTTGCACAGACAAACTGATGAGTGTTGTTGGCAGTGTAATGTTCTGTAGCTTCTCACAATCTTGAATCTTAATTTGCTCCATGCAGCTCACTCTGGAGAGACTTGGCAACTCCTCAAGCTTAGGACACTCGGTAATAAACAGCTCTGTAAGTTTTATAAGGTCACCACTTTCTGATACTCTTTGCAAATCTCTACAGCTTTGCACAGACAAACTGATGAGTGTTGTTGGCAGCATAATATTCTGTAGCTTCTCACAATCGTGAATGTCAATATTCTCCATGCAGCTCACTCTGGAGAGACTTGGCAACTCCGCAAGCTCAGGACAGTTGGTAACAAACAGCTCTGTCAGTTTGATAAGGTTACCACTTCCTGATACTCTTTGCAAATCTCTGCATCTTTTCACAGACAAACTGCTGAGTGTTGTTGGCAGCGTTATGTTCTGTAGCTTGTCACAATTGTCAATCTCAATTTTCTCCATGCAGTTCAGACTGGAAAGATTCGGGAACTCCTCAAGCTCAGGACAATTGTCAATAATCAACTCTCTAAGTTTGGTGAAGTCACCATTTCCTGATACTCTTTGTAAATCTCTACAACTTGTTGCTAATTGATGCCCATAAGGGAAAATCTGCATGGAAAGATTTCAAACTCTATTTTAAGAATTATTTTTAGTTCTATTTTTTTAAAGATACAAGATCTAATTTTAAAGATTTTTTTTTATATTGTTTAAACAGTTTTTTAATATAATAAAACTGCATGTAAAGCTAGGCTTTTAAAGCTTTTTCTTACTGTTTTTTGGAATTGCAATCTCTTTAAAAAGGAATTGCCTCTTGCTGTTTTATAAAGACAATACAGAATTCACAGTGTATATTTCTGCAGTATAGTGTCAAGATTTTTTTAGTACGTGTTATTGGTTTATGGCTCAATGTGGTTTATCATGATGATCATATATGTTATTAGTAATTATTTGTTTCTCTTAAATATGGTTTTCAGTTAATTCAAAAAACAGTTGTTAGTTTTAGAATCTTCACAACTTAATTCAAAAAACAGTTGGGTGTTAGTAATTAATTGTTTCTCTTTAAAACTGCCAGCGTTCACAAGAGCCAATCTCAATTTTCCCCACACTACTCAGTCTGGAGAGACTTGGCAACTCCTCAAGCTAAAGACAATTATTAATAATCAGCTCTCTAAGATTTGTAAGCCCACTGGTTTGACAATGCATAGAGGCGAAACCAGAGAGTACAGCTTTTCTATTCAAAATGCTTTCTTGCTTCTATTTATAGCGATCTTTAGAAATTACATAGACTATTCTAGATCATAGGCTGACATGCCAGTTTACTAAAAATAGCAATCCTTGTTTCTATCCTAGCTGTAAAAATTACCAGAATCTTCTAACATGGTTCCTGCTACTCTCTACAATTCTCTGCAATTTTGTATGGCAACTCGTCAGCTTAGGACAAGACTAATATCCAGCCAGCGACTCTTTTAAGTTACCTAACACACTTTTCAAATTATGAGAACCGTCCAATAGAAAATATTTACATTTCATCCATCAATTATAATCCTCTCGAGTCAACTTGGACCTATAAAAGCTGGCAAATCCTCAAGCACCTGACAGATCCGAATACTTAATTCTACAAACTCTTCATAAAAAAATTTCTTGTTTCCAAATTTTGACAACCACGTGACTCAAAATATAATTTCATCTTCGCGTTTCCATCAAAGGCCATGCTCTCCAGACACTTCCTCACCCTGAGACACAAGTCTTCAAACTCAAGGTCTGGACATTCAAAAATGTTTAACAGGTCAAGATTTGTAAGATCATATGTTCCTATTAGTCTTTTGAGCTTTTAACAATTTGTAACTTAAAAACAATTTGTTGTCTTTGCCCTTGTTAAATTCACTTCCATAGATTTTTTATGGCATCAAGTTCGATAGATTTAAGGCTGGGATAGTGAATTGCACTAGTGAAGATCTTGGATAAAAAAAATTCAGGGCTAATTTCTAACTTTTCAGGGCCACTCACTAGGTTTTTAACACTACTAGATATTCCTCAATCATTCCAATCTACTTCCCATTAAATTTGAAATTCATGATAACCAAAGTGTAGATTCAAAATTGAATCCCCTGTTTCTTACAGCCAGCTGATAAAAATAATCATGACAGAAAAAAGAGATAACAGAGAGAAGATAGATGAATTGTTCCCAGCCAATTTCCAAACATTAAACAGTTTTCAACATAAATAAAACTCAGATATATAAAACCATTCAATGACAGAATTCTGCTCTGTTACAAAAAGAACAGAGTTTTCTTCTTATTTCAGCTTAACATCAAAAATTACAAAGAGGCTGGGAATAAAAAGACTTAACAGCCTTGCAACGGAAGCAACAGACTTTTAAAAAAAACAAACTCCAACCAATGCATGTCAATAGGCATGCTTTATTCGATGAAAGCAAAACAAAACAAAACAAAGCTTTAAAGAAAAACTACTTTAAAAACTAAAATGCAGGCTAAAAATAGCAGATGTCTTTGCCATGCTGGAAAAAACGAGATCTTGGCAGCATCACTTATCTTCATACAAAGATTTGGAGAGTACTCCCTTTTAGCTGAAGCCTGTTTCCCCTCTGATTTGGAAGACGAGACATAAACTACAAAGATTCATAGTGAGAGATTATAGTAAAGACAAACCCTCGATTGGCAATCTTTGGGCATCTAAGAACAAATTTTCTAACAATCTGATATTCCTATTAACTCTGGAAAGCCTTTCAAAGAGGTCTGAAAAATCACCAGCTCTTTCAAGTGAGAGGTCGCCTAAAATTCAATATTTTTTTATAAAGCTCTAAATGATAAAAATAATATTCCGGAGACAACCATAACATAATGCATTCCACTTTATAGCCTTACTAAAGATTTTGTTTTTGGTGGAAAAGATCAAAATACCTGTATGCGATTCTCCAACAAGGTTTTGAATCCTACACCCCAGATTTTCAAAACCTGCACATTTTGAAGAGGAATCCATGAAGGGATGCTTGGTTGTTCTGTCATATCGTTGTCCTCAAGCTCGAGCCATAGTAAGGAAGCTGACGTCTCAACACAACTATCTGATTGGCCTAAAAAAATTTAACTTGAGAGCCCATGGAATCATCGAAAATGGAATGGAAACACCTGGCATTGGTTTTGGCGAGGATAGTCCTCAAACCCATCAATTCCTGCACACACAGAAGCAAGCAGTGCAGTTTTCAATTTATGTAGTAACAAATGAACATTTGGAATATTATAAAATACTAACGACAAATCTGGAGGGTTAACAAGCATACCAAAGATTCCAACTGTCGAGGATGCCACAGGCGATGAGGAGAGATGAGCTCAACTGTCATTTCTCGTCCCAAGTCCCTCAGGTGGTCATGCATTCTTAAGACAATTTCTGTGTTTCCACTATGATACGAAATTTCATTTTCTTCCTCTACAAGACATTTATCTTTTAGTGTCTGCAGAGCATTTTGAGCATCCCATCCAGATCCCTCCAATATTATTTCTGCCATATGCTTCGATTTGCCCAAAAAAAAACAAGCAATATCTATGAAAACCTATTTTTCATCATCTTCCAATGCGTCAAAACTTTTTCTCAATCTTTGCTTTACATCTCGAGGCAGCGTCTCTCTAACTTTAATCAAGTTTGATTCCCAATATCTGTGAGGTCTACCATGAACGAGCCGGCCCAGAACCTGAAGAGAAAGAGGTAGCCCTCCACATACATCTACGAATTGGTCAACCAGCACCTCATAGCCGTTACATGGAAGGGGTTGGTCAAATGCATTCCAGCAGAAGAGTTGCCTCCCGTGGTTTCTGTCCATTCCTTTTAAAGGATAGCCAACAGGAATCCCTGTGGATATAACCACTCCAACGTCACGGGTTGTGACAATAACTAGACTATTACCTGATTTATTTAAGATATTCACAGATAGAGCATCTAACTGATTCACATGATCGATGTCATCTACAACTATTAGGAAGTTTAAAAAGCTGCTCCTTTGTAGATGATTTTTGAGATAGCTCGTTCCTTGCTCTATACTTATAAAACTCTTTGCTTCGCCGAAGAGATCTTTGACAAGTTGACTTTGCAGAAGAGGTAGATCCTTTTTCAGAGATGCTTCTCGCACATCAAACAAAAAACTTGCTCCATTGTAATTTGAACGCTTTCGGTTAAACAACTCTTTGGCGAGAGTTGTCTTGCCTAATCCACCCATGCCGAAAATGGCAACAACGTTAGGCTTATTTTTCCTTACCTCCAGGCCGCACTGCTTTTCAAAATCTTCTACAAGTTCATTGAGACACCGCTTTTCAAAATCTTTCACAAGATTTTCAAGCCCTACTGGATAATTTGCAACATGTAAATATGGTTTCTTTTGTACTTCCTTTTCTACTGCTGCTACTATGGTTTCGCAGTCACTGGAACTTTATAAAATCAAAGAAGAATTCGATGAGAAAATAGTAAACAAGATTTGAAGGGAAAACAGAATTATATAAAGTAGAACTACCAAAACTAGAGAAAGATTACCTGTGAAATTCTACTCCAGCTATATATGAAAGAGTTTGAAGGGCTTCCTTCCACTTGTTGAGCTTCTCCAGGTACCTTTCTTCATGTCTTGAATGCATCAGCGTATACTCCCTTTTCAATGTGGCGGAGTTCCATTGGCTTCACTCCATAAAACCCAGGAATAATTTTGGCCTCGCTTTCTGACATGAGAACCAGCTCAGCCAAACACCAAGGTGACTCTGCATATCTTTTGGAAAAGATGGCTATGTGTACCTTAGCAGAGCGGATGGCTGTCTCAATAATAGAAGGGAACGAATCTCCAAGTTCCTTCTCTTGGGAATCAAGAAAAGCCTGTATTCCCAATTGCTTAAGCTGGTTGTAAAGCTCAATTGCCAAAGTTTGTTTGACATCGGGGCCTCTGTGATTGATGAATACATCAAACAATCTCGAAGATTCACAAACCTTCCTTCTTTTGCCAGCAGGTTCTATTCCAGAGAAAGCATGTGATTCCCTAATTTGCTGGTGGGATGATGAAGAAGACGCCATTAGTTCCGGTTCAAACGCTAACAACCTGTTTTAAAAAATAGAAGAAGAGAAAGAGCAGAGCGCATAGGATTTGATTGCGGTATGCGTAATGAAATAAGAGCCTTTGGGGAAGAAGAAGTGTAGATTGAATTAAATAGATCATACTGCAGGTGGATTCAATATTTTCCTTTAAACTTCGGGGAAAAGTATGGTGAAGGAAACGTTTACAAATTAGACAAGCTCTGACCTGTACAATGCGGGAAGGTTCATTCCTTTCCTCGAAACATGCAAGGAGAAAAAACGGGAAAAAAATGCCTAATCTTTATTCAGTCCTCGGCCTGTACAAAGAATAAGGGGGGTTCAGTTTCGTCGAAACACCCGAGGGAAGAAGGAAAATGCTTTGAAAGAAGACGGAAAGATGAGATTGAATGGTATGGAGATTCGTTCTGTCGGCCACTGTTTGAGAAAGTTAGAAGAGCCTCTCCAAGAAAGCAATAATTCAGTTTCGTCGAAACATCCGAGAGGAGGAAAATGCTCTAAAGAAATCAAACTGTTCCATGTACGAAAGGAGATGAGATTGATTGGTGTGGGGATCATTCTGTCAGCCACTTTTGAGAAAGTTAGAGCCTCCCAGCTTCGCCGATACATCCGAGGGAGAAGGAAAGTGCTTTGAAAACTGCTACATGTACGAAAAGGAGATGGAGATTCGTTCTAAGAGTCAGTCTTGAGAAAGTTAAGAGCCTCCGTAAGAAAGCAATAGACCCTGTCGGTGGGGCATTGAGTGGGATAAGTAACTAAAGAAGATGCATTACCTATACATATATAATTGATAGGTTATATTTAATGTGAGGTTTTAGTTTGTAAATTATTTTTGGAGACAATTGTTAGGTTGTTAAATTGAGAAAGTTTTACTTGTCTTCAGTCATTTAAAATCAGACATCTAGAATTAGAATTATACATGTATTACATTTGAAATCAAATCAATTTTTTAATCAATTCCAATTGTATTTGTATTAAATCAGATTGTGTTCAAATTTTACAAATTTTATTGGATTGGATTGAGCAAGGATGGTTAGGTGAATGAACATCTAACGAAAATAGAAGTCCTACCAAGTATAATCACAAATATAAAGAATTTTAGTAGTGTATAAAAGGGAGGAACATAGGGGGTATCCATGATGGTCTAGTAAACATTCAGATTAGGAACCAACTAGCTTTTCTTGGAGTATTTAAACTAGATAATTTACTCCAAACTAGAACATTGCTACAAAGTTGACAAAATACAAGACTTGGAACACTGGAGGGCATGTGAGACACTGATAACAAATGCAAGGTGGGAGGATGTAGGCATAGAAACTTTGGAGCATATGGAATATTATGTTACATCTCATGGTAATCAGCATATCCATTGTTGAAGGTTGCATTAAAAGCATAAAGTAATAATAGTTTATAAGAATATTGAATTCTAATTATTTTCAATTAACTATGAAATGGTTGAATGTTGATGGGCAAATGATTTGCCGAAATGACCAAAACATACAATAGTCTGCACACAAATAGTCCCTAACAATGGCTCACTTATAAACTACTTTTACCTTGTACAAACCCCTTCCTCATTGACTCCTCTTTAAACACAATCTTCTCCAAGCCATCCCTAAAATTGTCCCCCAATGCCCATTGCATCTTATAGTGTTCTGTTCTAAATTGGAATTATCCAAAAACTAATATTTTTATATGTAATAATCATAGAGTAACAACTAACCTAATCAAGAGCCATGAATAACAAGAGTTGTGAGCCAACTAGAGTCCCTGCCTAAAGCAATATTTGATGTTCATATTACTGTAGATGGCAAGATACTACAAGATTCTATTCTTGACATTATGAACTATTTTGTGAAATCGCATAATAAATAGTTTCCATTTGTACCATGTCCTCTAGGCTGAGTAAACCATGTTTGAATAAGGTCTCCGCTTTTTGTTTTAACCGCTTTGCATCATTAAAAGCTTCCAGTAGATTTTGTTGGCACATAATCCTTGAGACTTGATGAAAATTTGACAGTAGATCATCCCCAAGGTTGCAATCCTCCCGACCATTGATATTTGCATGCATAATTCAACCTGTATAATACTCATAAAATTTGTCACGTTATTACCATTTGAAGTTTAAACCACTAACTCAACTTGGATAAATTCTATCATAGTAGATTTAAAGAAGGCAACAAATAAAGGATTAATAATTATATAAAAAAATGATAGCATATCCAGATTTCTTTCAATTTTGAGGTTTTAAGTTAAACAAAATGCTTAAATTAAGAGAGATATATGTGATCAGAGGCTAGTTGCAAATTCAAAAATAATCCTGAGATGGCAGTCACATGCCTTCAAAGTAGCAAGACTCAAACAAAACAAGTGCTAAAATCAAAATTTGCCTGAGCATCACATTTGCAACTCAATTAATTAAGAAGATAATATATATTACAGAGAAAATTGAACTTTTTGCATCCAAGGCTTTTAAAGTTTTAGAATTCATTAACTACTGTGCATGTTCTGTGGAGGAATAAAGCAGTTCAATTGAAATTTTGAATAAAAAACAACTATTTAGGTCATCTAGAAACTCTTAGCAATATGTTTCTTTGGTAATTGTTGAACTTTATTTATATATATATATAGTTTCTAGTACCAAGGTCTTTGAAATGTTGCAACCACCAATATAGTATATGCCAAGTCACATTCTATCATTGCCATGTTATTTTTTAACACTATGAAAGGGCTTCAAAGTGTGAATGCTATATCAAAAGGTAACCTTTAGAATATATTGTGGTCATACCTCAAGATTATGCACAAATTCCGCCCACGGGCACCAAAACATTCCCAGCTAAAAAGGGCCCAAGACTGAAGAACAAGATGACACAATTTAGTCCAATTTGATTCTATGAAAGGGCTTTCATCTCATTAGATTTTCTAAGTGGTAAATCTAAGAGTACTCAGCCGCAAGAATATTATAATCAAAATAAAAAACAATGATGATATCACCAAAAAAACTAATGCAGGGAAAAGCAAATACAAAACCAGATTATTCATGAAGACAACATTGCTTGACCCCTGGTTTACTTAAGAGTATGATAAAAAAAACTTTTAAATGATAAAAGAAGCAACTGAACACAAAAAAGAGTAATAAAAAGTCAACTATTGTTTAGATGAAAAATTAGCCAATAACATAACATTTTTGTTTGATATTGTCTAATTGATTTATAATTAGCAAATATATTCCATAGCTATTTTTGATCGATTAATTTGTAACTAGCATGTAAATAAATTAATTTTGGTTGATTATTGTGTTGATCTCATGGTAAGTTTTTTTATTTGTACTCAAAAAACTAGAAATTGCCCTATAAATGTGTTTTAGTGTTGAAATTAATTATTGGCAATAGTATAAATAAAATGAAAACACAAAAGAGAAATGCTAAGGCTATATCTTCTATTTCTACCATCCCTTGCAACTTTACAAGCCAATTTTCCATCTAAACACCACCAAGAACAACAAAAACATAATTAAGCAGTGCACTTACAACATGCTTTACTCTGGAGCTTGCCCCAATACACGTTGGAACTCATATCTTATAGTTCTTGAAACCTTCAACCAAGAATAAATACAAGACTCACTAGGGGTGTATGATCTACATTGTGAGGGTCAGGATGTTGTTGCAAAGGACAATATAGGTTGTAAGCTATAAATTATGTTGTTATAATGAACATGTAGGGTGATCCCACAATAGTGGTTTACAATTTTTGGCCAAACTGGACACTGAAATTATTATTTTTAACTAAATCTTCACATTTGGGCACCTATAGCGGCTAAACCGTGAGGAATTTGAAGATGATGCAAACTAGAGTCTCATCAAATTTTTTCTGTAGATTCTAAAAATATTTTTTTCAAAATTTTTGGAATTAGATTGCACTTCTTTCTCCATCTCCCACGAAAACTGGTTTTTTTTATAAAACAACATTTTTAAAAAGTGACACACACTGTATAATGTATAACTTGTTTTCCATGAAGGATAAAAGTCTAATTCTTTCAAATTTAGATTTGTAACTCTGATATCTAGTGCTTCCACTTGGTTAGATAGTTTTTTATTGAATATTTTTTCTTTAATCAATTTTCAAAGTCAAACCAATTACAATTCAAACATAGCGCGACTGTATAACTTTTTTTGTATATATCAAAATTAGATTATTATTTTTTTGTTGGATCAAGGACTTCAATATCTGGTGCACTCATATTTTTCAAAAAAAAAAATTGATAATCTATTATTTTTCCAATTGTGCATAACAGAGACCTTCACTTTTGAATGAAAAACCTATGTTTAATAAAACTTAAAAACCAAATACATAATAAAATTAAAACATATTAAAGTTATATTCATTGGATAGCTTGTTTCGAGGACTATCTAATTCTAGAAGGGTTTCTGAAGACTTCTCCCTTTTCATCCTAAACCCAAGCTCCAAAGCATAAAAAATAAACTTTTTTTTTGTCTCAGGAGGAGGATGAGGGGCAACGGGGTTCGAATGAACCCCTAGGGGTTCAAGCGAACCCCTAGAGGTTCACTCAAACTAGGGTTCATCGGAACAAGGGGGTTCACTCAAACCCCCTTTTCTATGCATTTGTTTTGTTTTTTTGGCGGCCAAAATTTAAAAGGGTTTGCTCGAACACTGGTTCACTTGAACATTGGTTTGTACGAAGCCCTAATGGGTTCGGTCGAACCAGTAGGTTCATACGAACCCCCAAAATCACTTTTTTTTTTTTCTTTGGGGTCTTTTTTGTGAGTTTTCCTTCCTCACTTGAATTGTAAACCACTATTGTGGCTTCGCCCTGTAACAAAAAACATTTGATATTTTCCATTCATGGAATCATGAGGCAGATTAATAGAATAATACCCTTCTAGGTAAATTAAACAAGCATATTACATATGGGTGCAATATGACAATTAGAAGTTTGAGAGTGAGGATTCCTATGATTAGAAACTAGGGGAATGCTTTCTAACAAAATTAAGTAGTTACAATGCTTATCCATATGAGCTTTATGGGTTGAGTAAAATTGAATTTATATACAAATAAGTGAGGCAACTAAACTATGGATAGCTATAAGAAGCTTCAATTCTATAATGTTTGATGGCTCACCTTCTTTTTGATAGGTTGGTTCACCTTCTTAGTCTCTGTTGCATGAGGTCCTTTGATGTTGTAAATACTATTGGAGTGTCAACAAGTGTGGCACTAAGTCTGAGCTATGTTAAATCCCTTATAATAATGCCTTATAGAATCCCAACTAAGCAGCTTGAGCATTGGAATAATGGCATAAAACCTGAAAAAAATTATACAAATTTTAATGCAATCGACTCACTCCTAAACATCCTAACGGGTTTGCTTGAAATGTATACCTGCAAGCATGGCATTTTTGGCTCGTATTTTGGCTCATATTCCAAATTGATTGACAATTCTAGGAATTTTCGCAGCCTCTAGAGTTCTTGGCTTTGAGTGATCTCCCTGCATGCCTTCTGGCATCAAGATGGACCATCCATCTATTATTGCTTTGTCTGTTGAAGATATTGGGGCTTTACCCTTCAACTAGTAAACTGTAAAATTCAAAGACAATTTTGTAAAAGATAAATAAGTCCAATCATATTTTGCAACTAATACAATATTTTATTCTATCAAGAAGGATAAAATGCAATTCCCTCAACAAAGAGACTAAAGCACTGTGTATAAAGAGAGGAGAAAAAGGCCTTCATTGCTAAGTTGTAAAAAATAAACAAGGCCATTTTTTTTGGTGTCCTCCTTTCGCACCTATATGTCATTCCCTGCCCATGTGTCATAGCTAACAAAAGATGATCCCACCATTTTCATGAACAACATCCACCACTTTCTTCGAGCCTTCCACCTGCTCAGTTGAAAATATGCCAAGGGAGTTGGGAAACTTGTTCACAAAATAACATATATATAAATTTCTTCCCATAAACCAGTTAAGTCTTGAACCTAAGATCTCATGTTAACATAACTGAGATGGTTTACTACTGAGCTACTAGGAAAACATTTCACTTCCCACTGACTAACACTAAATTTGTAGAAAGTTAAAATAGTGAATTACCCAATCCCATCTTTGGCTATGGTTGCAGCTTCAAAGATGAGAAATCCACCATAACATGGGTTGGCTATGGAACATGATCTAGCGCTCTGTTAATTTTGTCAAGGATGCATTAAGAAAAATAGATCTAAATAGTTGGACTATAAAACATATCAGGAGGATGTAAAACTTTTGGTGGATGAGAAATAGCCTGAAGATGATCTTTATATATACATAAAAAATGTGCATTGCCAATGCCATTGAACTAAAATCATAACGGTGAAATTTCAAGTATAGAGCCATTAGTGACAATATTCCATTGGGACCTTCCATAGATTTAAGATGAGTATGGAGGATTCCTAAGTGAAAAGATTGTGTAAGATTTTTTATCTTTATGATCCAACAAAGAATTTTTTTAGCAAAGTTCTTTTATACTGCAGGGTAATGATTTCTTTTTTATGTGCAGGAAAGATTTTGTAGCCTATTCTGACACATGTTTTAAAGCCTTTGGTAATCAAGTGAAAAAATGGGTAATGATAAATGAACAGTTAAAATAATTGCTCTAGTTGGACACAACATGGAAATCATGCACCTCAGAAAGTGGGTACCTGTGAGAAAGCTCAAAACTGGAAAATTTCAAGGGCAACAGAATATGGGGCTTTCAATCTTATTGGTCTACACAAACTCTTTTGGGTGGAGAAAATAGGTAATGAAGGCGGTGGCCATATCTAGTAGTTGTCCTACCATGCATGACTACAAAATGTAGGCGCATTACAATGCCACACACCTAGTTCCATTACATGTGCCCTTTGCAAAGAAAAGAAACAAAAAATTAGGAAAAGATGCATATACTTTGCCCTCTTCTCCTTATTGGATAGGCCATTGAAAATTATTCTTAAGAAATCCAAAGCCCCAAGAAAATAGAAGTTGACGAATGAGGAGGTAGATAAATGGCTATTTTCCCTACAAAAAAAAAAAACAATAAACAAACTTTGGTTAACAGTGCATATAATGGTCTGCCTAGTTCCCAATGCAAAGATTAATAGGTATTTTGCTCCAATGAAAACATTAGTCTCTTGTTTATAAAGGAAAGGACTAACAATCTAAATTCAATGGACTAAATTGGGCCTCATGAGGGGAAAAAGCAAGAAAACCAAAATTTTGCAATGTCTTAAAATAGAATGAATATCTAGGAGCAATGGAGGAGATGAACCTACATCATCCCCTAGTCATCACTAGTTAAGATGTATAGGCATATCCTCATACCAAAGCAAACCATGCTTACACTAAGATGAGAACAAATGAAACCATTTCCTATCTCTCGCCTCGTCTACCCCTAGATGTCCTATTTATAGGATGAGAAAGAGGATACATACACTAATGATCTGATCTTGCACAAACATCTCACCATCATCTAGCAAGGATAATAAAAAATATATTGAATATCGAATGGAACTATCATGGAAAAACTCAACTAATAAAGTTGAACACATTTTCATTGCATTTGGTGAAGCAACATCTATCTAGGCCCCTTTATATTTTGAAATCCTGCATAGGCAACAACAAAATAGATTCCTAAGAACTAAATAGGAAGCAAAAGAAATACAAGTAATAAACCTAACTTGTAGTAAAGGCAATATTCAGCCCTTGTATAGTGGTGATCAAATCCTAGTAGTAGTTCTAAATCCCAACGATAGGGAATAAGCAAAGCACTAATAGTTCTTGCCACACATTTGTAATCCATTAAATATTGTATTTACCAATTTTCATTAAAATTGTTTAGTTATGGAACTTTTCAAACATTATTAGAATGGGAATGCTATATTTTATGACTAGTACTGGAAGAATTACTCACAATTTAAAATTTAGGCTGATGTTATAGTTCTAGGTAAAAACTAATAAAAATGTGGATCAATATATTAATTGTTCTTTTACATCTATATTTGGGTTTGATGTTTGTCTTTAGTATCATATTGTAAGAGAGGGGGACCACCACATGCAAGACCCCAAGTCATGGAGGGTCAAGATGCGAGAGGCTTCCCTAACTTACCTCAGCTAAGCACAATGTTTAGGAAATGTGAGGCAAGAGTAACGAGGACCGTGAGGCCTCAGTTACTCTACAGACCTGAAATGAAGGATGGGGCTAGGTGAGCTAGTTTTCAATTCTAACACTACACCTTTGGAGCTCTTTGTCTGAGGATGAAAGTGTGGTCTTTGGACGATAGAGCGATGCACACTAGTATTAAAGTGTGATGGCGTCCATACGACCAAACAACAGTAAAGACATGGTAAAACTAGGGAAAACTAGCTATGGCCTAACAATCTAAGGGGCTAGAATGATATGAGTAAATAAATGAAATATTCTCTAATATTATAAAGTAGAAATGCAAGAGTGAAAAGAATAAGGAGAATCTCACCAAGGAATTCATTTTCCAACTGATCCTCCATGAAGCACGTGATCCTACACATAGAAAGAGAGGAGAATGTTGGGTGGCTGTATAGGGGCTTGCCTCAGTCAGACCCCCATTTAGGTGTTTCCACATCCACGGATAGCCAAGGAAATGAGATAAAGGAAATAATGTAGTAAAGAGAAAAGAAGCACTACAAAACAGTGTTATGCTACTCAACCAAGTGATAGAGGAGAGGAGAGGGAAGCTTACCACCTCCACCAAGAGCACTCAAGGTTGCTTGGGGGAGAAATGAGAGTACTCAATCCTCTTCTACAATGGTGTGGTCCCAAACTTGCTCTACCAAAGTGATGGAGTGTTGCTTTGGCTATAATGGAATGCTTGAATGCTTGAAGTGAGTGAAAGTGGGCTTGTGGAATGAAGTGAAGAAGTTCAACTAAATGCTTAGAGGATGAAATGCTTGTTCAAGGGATGAATTTGAAGGAGGAATGGAGAAAAATGGCCATATTCGGGTCAGTCAGTCAAAGGGGGCATTACAACTTCACCTCCAATGAGAAGAGTAACACCTCTGCAAGTTTAGCCACAAGAACATGACAGGGACGTAAGTGTGTCTTGCAGATGTTTGCGCATCACATGAGCATCCTAGACAGAAATGCCTCCACCGACACTCAAAACAAGTGCCAAGCGGGATGCAAGCAATGGGTTTAGGTGGTATTAAGCCTCCAAACTTGGTTTTCTAAGGTGGGTAAAGGCAAAAAAGGGGATTTTCACATGGAGTGCAAATTCACTCTTATACACATATTTATAAACACAATGTTAAAATAATTTTAAATTTTTCCTATGCAAAATTATTGTATAGACATGCAAATTTCTATGCATAAGAGTTAAGGAGGCAAGCTTGTCTCATGAATTTAGATGATGCTTTATATCATTAGAAGTGGATTTAAATTTCTAAGGGCTCAATCCAATTTTCAAAAGTTTCTTTCATTTT
The DNA here is from genome assembly GCA_007258455.2 of Sequoia sempervirens. Taxonomy (NCBI): domain Eukaryota; kingdom Viridiplantae; phylum Streptophyta; class Pinopsida; order Cupressales; family Cupressaceae; genus Sequoia; species Sequoia sempervirens. The sequence continues at coordinate 70,005,939 of VDFB02105785.1, forward strand.
TTAAGAAATTATGTCAAGGGACCTTCAAGTCACATGGAGAAGTTTTTTATTGGTGTTTTCAACTATGTGTGGCTATAAAAAATATGAATTTTTTTTATTTTTGCAATGTTTTGCTTGAGAATTTTATTTAGATGTTAAGAAAAAAAATGATGTAATTATGCTAACCGATAGTTACCTCCTTCAAAAATTAGTTGAAGGCCATTGGAAATGATGTGGAAGAGTTTAAATAGCCTCCATTGGGTTGAGGCAGGGAGGAGATTAAAGTTTTCAAGCATTTAATAAGAAGAAAACTCTGTTTTTCCATTTTTTAAAGCATTTTTTACTGTTCTTTCTATTGGTATGTCCTGTAGCAGCATTCTAAAGCCCTACAATGCATATGGTTCAATAGAGGGGAGAGTATTCTTCCTTTTGTTGGTGATTTGAGTTAATTTCATTAAGAATTGAGCAAGTTACATCCATTTTACTGCCAGAGGGTTTGAAATCCTACCAAACTAGATGTAATTCCCATTTCCACTGTGGGAAAAATCTAAAACTTGGTGGAATGGTAGATTGAGGGTCCCTCTTCATGTTGAAATTTGTTTCAGAGGAAAATATGGAGGTTTTCAAAATTTATGTGATGCCTTAGGTCAGGTTTGTACAGTTTAAAATGTGATCATTTGAATACATTATTTGTTGTTTTTTGAGTACTTGAGGAAATAGAATCGATGGAAAGCATGGAATAGGTCTTGGGGAACCTTTTGGAGTCTTTTAAAGGCATTAAGGGTGTTGGGGTGTGCCTTTCCAAGTTGAAAGCTTCCTTGTACAGGCCTAGTTAAGCCTTGTTTATGGCTTGTAAATCAGTCTTTTGATATATTTGTTTTGGGTGTTTGATCCCATGCTTTTGGGAACTTTTGGAGGATGGTGTTAGGATTCTAAAACCATGTTTCATTTTCTAGTTAATTCCTTTAATCAGTTTTTACTTTCACTGTCCTATTGGTGAATGTTGCAAAGTTGCATGGGCTTGTGTAGGAGCGATGGAAGAATGGATGTTTTTGGGTGTAAGGTTTGTTTGTTTGGTCATGTTGTGTTGTGCGAAGAGTGTCTAAATCATCCCCAAGTCCTATTGAGATGTCTAGTTGTGTGAGTCAAGTTGATTGGTCAAGTTGCATTGTTGAGGGGAATAGTGAAGTTGATGTGTGCATATAGATTATTTGAGAGAAGCATTTGGGAAAAGGTGTTGCTTCCCTGCCACTCTGCATCAAGAACTCCCAAAGGTAGAAGGTTCTATGAGAAATTTGTTTAAGAATGCAAATGAAATCAATGATATCTTGATTTCAGTTGTCATCAAAAATTTGAAAACTGTATATGAGAGTTCAAAAAGTGTGGTAACACACATTGAGAAAGTCTGAAGTGCTCGCCATCATGCTCACTAAAGGGGGCCGCCATAGTGCTGACAGGAAGGGGTTGATTTGATCTTGCAAAAGAAACTTAAGTGTAGATTATAGAGTGTTCATATAGGGGAGAGGTAATGTTCACTAGAAAGGGGCACCATTGTACTTGATTGGGGTCAATTTGATATTACAAAAGAAGCTTTACACAGATACAAGAATTTGTGGTAGGGAACATGTGTGTTCTATGCCACTGTGTGAGTAAATCTAGAGCATTTAGTCTTTGCAAAGGATAGGTTCATGCGCTTGCAATGAAAATGTATCAAAATTATTTTAGGAAATCCTGCATTGCCTTGGTTGATGGCCAAGCAAATGCAGTCGAACAGAGAATTAGGGCAACATCCATCAGATGACTAGCAGATAAAGGGTAGTGTGGAAGGATCTCCGCCACAGCTCGTTGACCTCGTGCAATGGAAGGTGATGTCACAACAAAGGTTGCAAGGTGCACAGGGTGAGTAAAAGGTGGCCCCTATAAGAAATTAAAATGTTGCCCATTAAAGCTCTCATTTCACATTTGAATGCAAGTTTTTCTTCAAATATAAGATGAAGGTAAAGGACGTGGGAAAATGTTTTTTTTTTTAAAGCCTGATTGTATCATATTTAAAAGGCCTTCATTTTAACTGAAACATTTAGAGTTTTTAAATGGTAAATATTAAAGTGTTGTTGGTGAAAAGGTTGTGGGGTTTTCACTATTTTGAAAAGTGGATTTTAAACATGAAGTGAAAAATGTAAAGGGAACAAATGAAATATTTTGTGGTCCAATAAAATTTTTAAAGGTTTCCACTTTTTACAAATAAGAAAATAATATTCTTTTTTGGGAAGTGGAAATATAAAGAGCCAGGCAATGTGAGCAGAGTAAAAAGGTACTTTTATGAGAAAGAAAATAAAATAAATTTTCACGCTACAAGGTAAAAAATGAAATAGGAGGTGGAATCTTTTGCAAGAAAAAATATTTTTAGTTGCAAAGGGACAAAGGGAGAGGTAAAATGTTTTTACAGAGGAACATAGCATTTGCAGGCCAGGTAGATGAGATCAAGATTTTTCATGAGGTGGGGAAAATTTTTGTTGAAGATAAAAGTGAGTGCAAGAAAAATAGAGGCATGGTTTGTTATTTCAAAGGAGGAGAGAGGAGAGACGATTTTTTCAATTTTCTTGTTGCTGATCAACAAAGGATGAAGTTTCCATGTGTCTTTCACATATAGATTTTAGGGATTCTTTTGTTTCTTCTTATTCTCATTCCTTCTCATTTGTAGAGGGTTCTGAATATTTTTATGGGTTGGGTAGATAGATAAATGTTGAATTTGAGTCACTGACAAAATATGTAAATGTAATGTTTTGATTTATCAAGTAAATATCAATCAGTTTGTGCAAATAGAGCATGACTGTCATCAAATTGTCTCTACATTTGTATACTTTAAATCATTTGAATTTAATATACAAAGTATTTTGAATTTTTCATTTTAATCTCCTTGAGATTGTGTTGTTTGTTCATGGTTCTATTTCAAATAAATAGTTAAACTACTTTGGGTAGATAATTGTGATTTCAAGTGTGCAAGGTGGATCTGTAAGAAGAATTTTGATGACAAAGAGAGTAGATTTGTTGGTGTAAGGCATTAGCAATTTTTAATCCATTGGTTAAAGTTTATTTGATAATGAGATTTTCTTTATGATTCTATATGTGACTCCATGGCCCAGAAATAGGCACTGATTTGTCATTTAGCTAAATGTATTTTCATAAACAAATCATTAATTCAAAATCATGTCAATTTCTATTGTTGGGTTTAGGTTTAGTGTTGAATTTTTCTTCCCAATTACTAAGCGAATGTTGAGACACCAAAAATATAGCTAGATTTGAATTTGTTAAGAATTTATTTGGTATGTTTTACTTAGGAATTATCTGCTATAAAATGCAATGTTTGTGCATAATTGAATTAAGTATTTAGGCATTGTGAAGGGAGACAAACTTTGCTCCTGTAGAGCCAAAAGTGTAGGGGATTTCAGTCTTTGATTGAATCTTGTTCGTTGGCAAAATCCATTTTTTAGATTGAGCATTAGAAAGTGGCTATTCTTTAGGACTAATTGAGTCTATTGATTTGGGAAACCATCAGGTAACATGAAGGCTATACCTTGGATTGTAGGTGGAGACTTTAAAATGGTTGAATATAATGAAGAAAAAAATGGTTTCCTAGACATGGAGTGGAAGAGAATTGAGAAGTAATTTTGGAAAATAATGAAGGATAAACTTAACTTGTTTGACCCCCTTGAAGGAATGAAGAAGGATAAAACCAGTATACAGTACATATGGTGCAATTCCCAAAAAAGGGGTAGGATAATTTACTATTGGTTAGGGGTGAAGCCACATAAGTGGTTTACAATTTGATGGAGGACAAAAAATTTATTTTTGTGTGGTTGCACTAACTTAGTGGGTTTGCTTGAACTTGTAGGTTCAAGCAAACCCTGTAAGACCTCTGCTTGAACCTTATGGTTCGATCGAACTAGTAGTTCAATCAAACCCACCCTCAGTCAATGAATAAATAATATTTTAATGGGTTCAAGCGAATGGGGTTTTGCTCGAACCCATTCAAATAGGGATTTTTAAAAGTTCATATCACTATTGAACCCATAGTATTTTTCTCTATGGAAAACGTGAAAAGAGCATGTGAAGTCCAAAGCACGGTGAATGGCGAACTCCCAGGGGTGAAGCTTCAACGTGCACCACCTTCGAGCGAACCACAATACATCACCCTCGACCTTCACAACACCAGGTTGGTAAACATTGTTGCCAATTTGTTGATTTCAAATTGCATTTGTTTGAAAATTTGTAAACCTTAAATATGATAAAATAAATCCATTTTTCTCATATGATTTTATCATAGCATTCCATGAGACCAAATTTATCATTTGTGTATCCTTTAAAATGATAGAATTCCATGAGACCAAAGATCCCAAACAAATTTGATATACCATGTTCCAAAGCTCCCATTTTGGCACATGTAGGGTGAAGGTTGTGGAATTTTCCTTTACAGCTACCAATTGCATTTTCTTGAAAGTTTATAAAGCCTTTTCAACAAACCCATTTGCTCTACAATTTGGCTTTACATCTTCCAATTGCATTTTCTTGAAAGTTTCTTAAGCCTTTTCAACAAACCCCATTTTCTCTACAATTTGGCTTTACAGTTGCCAATTGCATTTTCTTGAAAGTTTCTAAAGCCTTTTCAACAAACCCATTTGCTTTTCAATTTCGCTTTACAACTGCCAATTGCATTTGCTTGAAATTTTCTAAAGCATTTTCAACAAACCCATTTGCTACAGTGGAATAATATAATTCAAATGAGAGACTAACTTCTTGTTGATGAAATTATTAGTTTTTCCTAAGTCTATCAATACCATTAGTCTTTATTTTTCAAGAAACCCACTACATTAAGGGTTTATGGGATTCCATTTCTACAAAGTGCATGACAATAAATAGTTAGTTTGGTATCTCATAATCCATTATCTATCTCATTGATGAGCTCTAATACTTCTTATTTCTTAATAGGCCCTTCAATGTAGAATAAGATATTTTCAACACATTTATGTCCTCTACTATATTTGATATCATAATTAAAATTAACCATTTTTCCCTCTTTTCATTTATTTTTGAGGATTCAATCTAGTAGGCCAATGGAATGCCTATGTTAATATGCTCTCCTCTCTCATATAAATTTTCCTCTACCTTGCATTCTATCATAGAAGAATTGAATATAATAAGAGGATTAAACATGTATAACCTAATCTTTCTCGTGATCCTTAATCCCACAAAAATAGTCATTCAAGTTCTCCTTTGTAATTGTTTCTACTTGCAAGGATAGGTTCTAGAATTTCTAAATATAATATTTGATTGGTCCTATTTACCTTAGTTTTCCAAGATAACTAAAGTAATTATGGTGTAAGAGCATCCTAGGGTGTAATATTAATCTTACTTCACCCATAAATATTTGTTTATACTTTGTTATTTTTTTGTAAGTTTTTGTTTGCATTCCAATGACTACAAGTTATTATAGATCCACCACTGATGATGATTCATATTATGGAATAAAATAAGTTATATAATAAGAATTATTTTAGAATTTTATTAGTTTATATCCCATGCAAAATATAAAAGTTAAAATTTAGAGTTTAGTTTCTAGTTGTTAGGATATTAGTGCTAATTGTTAGTTTATTTTTATTTTGTACTTCACATTGATATTTTGATAATATTCCCCAACTCTTTAATTTTGGCATATTCATCCCTAAATTATTGTTATACTTCCTCAAAAATGGAGGATACGTCATAAAATACAAATTTGAGGTGCTCACTTGCAAAACCTTCACTCTTATTTATTTTTATTTTTTGTTAATTTTCTTTAAAAAACTATGTTGTTTCATAAATTGAGAAGATTCAAGATAACTGTAATCAAATTGAGAAATAGATCTAGAATAGAGGAGCGAATTGGAATATAAAGTACATAAATGATTAGTTATTAGATTGACACCAATCACAATACACTGACAACTTTTGAAGTCAATACAAACTAAATGACACTTGAACAAGGTAAACATTTAGTAATGGATAGTGGATATCTCCTCCTATCTAGATAGGATATAACCTTGACAAATCCAAACTATGAGACTTTAGAATGTGGAATATTGCACCTAATCATAGAATGCCACAAATATAGTAGGATCCACAAGGATTTAAGCAACTTATCATAAAAATATTTGGAGAATTTTTAGCACTAGAGGAAATAGCTCTAGCAATACACATTGCCCAATTTAGTGAAACGAAAGTGAAGATTTTAAAAGTAGATTATGACAAGTTCCTAAAGTATAATACTAGAAGTTGAATAAGGAACATAATGATGAAAAGAAGAATATATAGAGATTCATGGTTCAACTCATAGAATTAATCCCAAGAGAAATAATGCCTCCTCCTGGTGTTCCTCAAGATATGAGTGTCTATTAGGAATAACGATTCAATTTATAGTTTTATGCAATCTATAAGTATAAATAGTTTGATGGTAGAAACTTCTTAAATATAAAAATATGATAAAAGTGTGATTATTTTTCTTTCCAATTTATAAATTTTTGATGTGATTGGCTATACAATCGAGATGATTCACTCATAATGTACAATGATAAAAAAATTAGTACATCAAAGAAATATTTTCGAGACATCAAGCTACCATTCTACATAACTCTCATGGAAATAAGAATATTATTTTATTTTAACTAAATATTGTGTGTACTCTATCTTGAATTACTAATTAATTTTGAATTATATACAAGTTTATAATTTAAAATCAAAGCATCCTTTATAACATAGAATAGATAGGTTAATTAATGAAATAAAATATGTTTTTATATTAAGAAAAAATTACAAATATGGAACTCATATGAGAAATTTACTAAGACAACTTTGTGTGAGAATTAAGATGAGAATAATATATACCTTCTTTCAAGAATTAATATTAGATTAATACTTGGCTCATATTGTATAATCACACTAGAAACCAACAATGGAAGATTGAGAGTCTCAACTAAGAATTCCACCTTATAAATCACATTCATACTAGAAGCCAACAACTAAAGACCAAATTTCATAAATAGAGTTCATGTGTTATATATCATGCCTTTGAGGGGTCAACAAGTACCATGAGCCTTTTGAAATCCTTCTCCATCTAAATGCATCCATTCCAAGACCATTGGGAGGTGGGTATCCCAAGTTCCTTAACTTATTGTAGGAATTTAATCAAGAGTAGGAAATTGTGACTTTGGCATGTAAGATAAGGTAAACCCATAAAATTCATGAAATGGAATATTTGGAATAGGTGTGTAAACCATTTGTAACTAAATTCAAGCGCTGAATTAATGGAAAAAAATAAATATTAAGAACTAAAAGAAGGATCCAAGTCATAAAGAAAAATAAAATATTAACTTAAAACCTCAATGTCAAAACAAGAGTTGAGATAAAATTAGACAAAATGTTAGTAGGAGGAATGATCAAAAAATTTGAAGATACCCATGGTTGATGAGACCAAACAAATAAATCACATTTTCTTCATCTATGATACCTAATATTCCATACAAATGATCTTATTCTAGTTGAAATATGGGTTTTCAATATAATGTGACAATAATATCACGTTTGTAGTTTTTGACATCTTTATTCTTGTCATAAGTCACAAATTCACAAAATCAAAAAAAATCTCAAAAAGTTGATAATTTAGGTAATTTATAATTGATTTGAGATGTGACCTCATTATATTCACTAAAACATAAATTATGTGATCAATTTAATCATTCAATTAGGTGAAAGTGAAGGGTATTAATATTTATTCAATTTTCAATTTTTGAAAATTTAGTATTTTGATTAATCACTAATTCAATTTATATTGACCTCGAAGATTTGAGGTAATAGAAAAAATATGTACAAAGATTAAATCTTCATTTTCTCCTATTCTTTCATTATTTCTTTCCTTTTGTAATAGTGTTAAATCTCCATCTAGGTTTGTTGTGTACTTATAGGAAACCTTTATTCCTTAGTATCATGTTCTTGTACATTGTATGGTACTTTCATGATAAATATTATGTGCATGTCCCTTCCTCCTATCAAATTTTCTTTATGGATATGAGGAATTTTATTTCTAATTTTTTGGTTTCCTCCTTATCAAAATATTGCTTCAATAAATTAGAAATTATATTTGCAAGCTTATCATCTCTCTCATTTTCTTCTCTTATGTGTACCTCAACTTATTCTCTATGATCTATCTTTGTTTATTTGATAATTATTTTACTACTTATGCCTAATACTTGGTTTGTCAAATTCATCTTCTATCTAATTGTATTTTTCCTCCATGTTTTGATTGTAGGATAGATCTCTTTTATTTATAGTGAATATCTTGCTTCTAGAATAGTTAATTTAATTTCCTCTACTATTTTAAGTGGTCAAGATCTTATTTTATCATGATCAACTCATGGAGCCCATTTTCCACAATATTTTGCAAGTTAACTTTACTTTCTCATTAATTATTTTAATCTCTTAATAGTTTCTAGTTGGACTTTTTAATTTCATTAATCTTTAAGTTCATCATGTTATCCCTTTGATTTTATAGCTTCAAGTCTCTTTTTTATAACCATTTTTTATTTATACATAGTCTTGGTGGCAAAAATAGTGGTCTTGACATGGGGCTATAAAGTTCTTGCTTTCTTGGATTTCTTCCTCACTTTATCCTTTGTTTTCTTAGAATGTTTCATCCTTATTATTATTGATATATTATTTATCATCCATCCTTATTTTCCATTATTTTGGTCTTGTTATGAGCTATTCTTAGTAAAATAGCTACTTTTTTATTCATTATTTTCTTAATTTTATAATTTTTCTAGGTATGCCTTAAAAATCATTTGATATTAAATTCTTGCATTCATATAACTATAACTAATACACTTTCACCTTCTTTTGATGAGAATTTATTTCAATCCACTATTGACATTCCTTTTATAATTATATCATCCTTCAAAAACTTCCCCTCTTTATAAAATTTTATGTTTTAAATTATTTCATAAATAATTTCTTAATCTACACCATTAAATTTAACATATAATTTCCAATTATTAAATCATTCATGCTATAAATCACTTGATTTGAAGAGAAACGTGTTGTCTTGTTTCCTTCATGGAAGCAACATACTTAGAGAATAATTTTGGTGAATCAAGGATTTCCCTTGCCTCATATAGTATATGATTTTTCTTCTTCTAATTGATCAATTATCATTTCATTATGCTAAATATAGTTTCCATTGAATATCCTTCAATAGTGACTAAATTGATTTTACATGGCCACCAATGTTAAGTAATGATGCTTTCACTTTATTACTAGTTAGATAGGAAATAAATCTTAGATGCAACCTTTATCAAGATTTTTTAAGTCTTTAATGGCACATTTTGTACTAGAGTGCACCCTAGGTTTCCCCTCAAAGAACCATCAAAATTAAACTTTCACTTGGTTTCTTATGGAGGAATCCATCTAATATGATCTCTAGAAGGGTGACATTTGAACCTAAGAATTATAAATTGATAAATATATTAAATTAAATAAGTAAAATGTTCAGAAAATTAAATAAAATAGTGAAAATGTTTTGATTATGAAAAACTATGATAGATGTTGAATGTTTTTTTTTAATGGTATGGAAATATTATTGATGATTAGATGAATTATTTGAACTAATGAATGCTCTATTTGTCATCCCAAGTAGCATTTAAATTACTAGTGATATTAAAGAGCATATACAAATCTAATCTAAGATGCATATTTTATATGTGTGCAAGGTCTATAGGTTCAATATACATTTCATGTGCACACTTGTAAATTTAAATTTTAGAACTGTTTTAGATTATGTTTTGTGTGCAATCTAGTAATTTTAATGTTTTGATTAGTAAAAACTATGATAGATGTTGAATGTTTTTTTGTTAATGGTATGAAAATATTATTAATGATTAGATGAATTATTTGAACTAGTGAATTCTCTATTTGTCATCCCAAGTAGCATTCAAATTACTAGTGATATTATCTTGCATATACAAATCTAATTTAAGATGCATATTTTATATGTTTGCAACCTATAGGTTCAATATATATATATATTATGTGCACACTAGTAAAGTTGTTTAGAGGGTGAAGCCACAATAGTGGTTTACAATTTGATGGAGGAAGGAAAACTGAGAAAAAATGAACCCATGGCAAAAAAAATAGTTGTAGGGGTTCGAATGAACCTAAAAGTTTGATTGAACCCAAAAGGGGTCCACCCGAAATAGGGTTCAAGTGAACCCATTAATTACTAGGCCCACATTTCCTACCCAAAATAACAAAAGGAAATGCATATTGAGGGTGGTTCACTCGAACCCCTAGGGGTTCGTATGAACCCCCTTGAAACACAAAAGAAACCTAAATTTTTACACTTTGAAGCTCGTGTTGAGGATGAAAATGGAGGAATCTTCACAAACCCAATTAAAATTAGGTATTCCTTGGAATGAGCTATCCAATGAATATAATTTTAATATTTTTTGGTTTTATTATGTATTTGTTTTTTTAGTTTTATTAAACATAGGTTTTTCATTGCAAAAGAAGGTTTTTGTTCTGCACATGTGGAAAAATAGTAGATTATCACCAAAAAAATTGAAAAATATGAGTGCACCAAATATTGAAGTCCTTGATCCAACCAAAAAAAATCAATTTCGATATATACAAAAAAAGTTACGCGTTATACAATTGTGCTATGTTTGAATTGTAATTGGTTTGACTTCAAAAATTGATTAAAGAAAAAATATTCAATAAAAAACTATCTAACCAAGTGGAAGCACTAGATATCAAAGTTACAAATCTAAATTTGCAAGAATTAGAATGTTATCCTTCATGGAAAAAAAGTTATGCATTATACGATGTGCGTCACTTTTTAAAAGTGTTTTTTTCTATAAAAAACTAGTTTTCATGGGAGATGGAAAAAGAAGTGCAATCTGATTCCAAAAATTTTGAAAAAAATATTTTTAGAATCTACAGAAAAAATGTGATGAGACTCTAGTTTGCATCATCTTCAAATTCCTCATGATTTAGCTGCTATAGGTGCCTGAATGTGAAGACTTAGTTAAAAATAATAATTTCAGTGTCCAATTTGGCCAAAAATTGTAAACCACTATTGTGGGATCACCCTAGAACTATTTTAGATTTCTATTCCCTAGATCTAGATATATTATTTACCAAGGGCTCATTGCTCCTTTAGGCTTACATACATATATGACATGGAAAATGTAGATGTTCCACCTCCAGAATCTTTGTTTGCAAATACTACTAATGAGATTAAGAAATTGAGAGACTCATTAGCAGACGGTGCAAACACATGGATATATTCAGAAGTTTGCATGTCAAGAGATTATCTTGGATAGAATAGTGTATGTTTCCCTAATAGAGTCACTGCTATTCTTTCCTGCATGTGGGAAGAAGTACATGGTGAGGTTCCCTTTAAACAAATACATGATACTGTGACCAAAGAAATGATAAAAAAATATTTTTCATTCTCTCAAAATCAACATAAGGTGAGGGGATACCAGGTCACCAAATGTGTGGATCAAGCTATAGCCCCATTGATCTACCCATGATTTCTCACAACACATGGTCAATATCCAAACAATGACTAGATTCCATTATATTTTGTTCAGCAATTGTATTATGAGGTCCATTTGGGCCTCAAAGTCAACTACCTATACATTCCACCATATGTTGGTCAGGGGTGTGGCAGGATTGCTGATAGGCCCACCTATCATCTAGCAGATAAACCAACCCAAGTGTTTAGGTTATTGGTTTGCAAGAGGTCTCCTGCTCTAAGTCTAGCTCCGACCCCCATAGCAGATGAGGTTGTCATTGCTTCCCAAAAGGAAGCAATTGACACTGTAGATGACATTGTAGTTGCCACCACTAGGATATCTACTGATTATGTAGGTCAGTATTTAATGTCTAACGTTCCTGGTTCATTCCATTTGCAACAGAGTGGACCACCATGGATTCTTTTACAATGGTGGGCATCCCTACTCCCTCACAACTTGATGGACTTACAGGAGATATGGCACATAGGACTCTGCATTGTTTGGTTGAGGACATCTTAGAGGCATATTCCTTCATCGCATTAGACTATGGGATCAGTATAGAGCAGGTTAGAGATCATTTAGCACATGGAGTCCATTCAAATCTAGGATCCCATCACTCTCAATCCAACACTAGTGCATGTCGAGATCCACCTATAGATAATTTGGCTACTGCACAGACTATGGGTTTTACCAAGATGTTCATTGGTCTTGGTTCATCATTGTTGATGCCATCTCACCTACATAGTCCTCTTCACTCATCATTTATGGTGTGACATGGGATGGTGCAGATGGATGCAGATGTTGACTCATCGCTTGACTATTTGGTTGATATGGTGGAGATGATTGTTGCAGAGAAATTAGGTCATCTAATATCAGATGATGTGCATGGATGTGTGCATGTGCATGTTTGTATTCTTTTTTTAATTATTTTTTAAGTTTTAGTTTTAACTAGATATTCATGTACTGATATATATGTATATATATTGTAGGTGGACATACCTCATTTCACCCCTAGCCTTGGTCTAGATCGTGTACATCAATGTAACTTTGTGGATGATTTTACTACTAGTGGACATGTGAGTTTTAAATTTTTATATATACATGTGTATATGTACATGCATATGTATGCATAGATCTAGATAGATATTTAAAAATACAATTACATTCTTAAAAAATAACTTTCATAAAATTTGTTTAATATATTATACGTATTTAACACATTGTGTCCATAATTTTATCTGCAGGTCTCGACACATCCATCAGAGTAGGGTTCTCATTCACATTGTCGTTCGACTAGGATTCGACATTCATATTAGGCCCTGCACTAGATTTATGATGTTTACTACATGTATTTGTTTATATGATGATCTATAGTATTCGACATTTAACAATCTCTAACTTACATTTGCTTATATGATATACATACATTTTCTTATTTGATGATCTCCGACTTACATTTTCTTATATGATATACATTTGTTCTCTAACATGCATTTGCTTATTGGATGACCTCTTTACTTATACCATGTAACTTATGTTTATACATTGAATCTATTTACATGTATGTATGTGTTTTCTTATGTTTAAATGTTTATATGGCATACATACATTTGCTTATATTCAATATACATACATTTTCTTATTTGATGATCTCTAACTTACATTTGCTTATATGATATACATTTGATCTCTAACATACATTTTCTGATTTGATGACCTCTTTGCTTATAACATGTTATGTTTATACATTGAATCTATTTACATGTATGTATGTGTTCGCTTATGTTTACATGTTTATATGATATACATACATTTGATTATATTCAATATACATACATTTTCTTATTTTATGATCTCTAACTTACATTTTCTTATATGATATACATTTGATCTCTAGTAGAATTTTAGGATAAGACTATTTCATTTTAGCTAAAATCAATAATGCACATTGAAATAAGTTTTGTTGATGTTGAACCCACAAACAAAGACCATTAAAATGGTACCAAATGTTATTATAGAATCCTCTAGAGTTGTGAAACTTTATGTTTGTTCATTTGATCACAACATCCCATTTGATCCTATATTCCCAAAGATAAGGAAATGAATGCCACTTTATAATTAAGTTCATTCGTGTTGATCACAATAAATATTTTGCACACACACCCCTTGAATTTTATAGTAAGTAGTAAAAAATTATAAAATAAATGACTTCCAAGCAAGTAAACTAATGATACTTTATAAATTAGTGTATTTAAAAGCCTATTTATTAATTCTCATGTTCTTCTAGTTTTAAAATTTGATAAAAATGATGAAATTAAAATCTTTCAATACAAAATAAGAACAAATAAAGTGCATCACTTTGTGGTACACATAACTCCTATTTTTAAAAAATGACTTAATCAACATGAACCATTGAGGAGTTGAGAACAAAATATAATTATAAAGAAGAGGTAGGAACATTCCTTTTATAATTATATCATCCTTCAAACACTTTCCCTCTAAGTTACAAAATTTTATGTTAAATTATTTCATAAATAATCTCTTAATCTACACCATTATTTAACATGATCGTGCTTTCTTACAACTGCATATAAAATTATAGATTTTTAAATAAATTCAATGCATAATTTGCTAGTTTCAACTTAGGATAGGAAATTTGTATTCTTTGAAACATTAAGAAAATTCAATTCAAATTATACCTCTATGTGCTCAAATCATTGTTCTACCCTCTCTACATCTCCTACAAATGAAAATATCTCTACAAGGAGCATAACTTATCTAAGAGACATTTTATTAATCACTATGTTATCTCATTGGTTGAGATAATCTTGCACCTTTGGTATCAAGCTTGAGGAATATTATCTTTTTGACAAGGAACAAAATTCTAAAATTGTTCTATTTTGCATACCTATACATTAAATAACAACAAACTCCGCAATGAAATAGCTTGTTTGATTACCACTTGATTCATTTAAACTAGGATAATTATTCCATACACTAGAATGCATTTTGATTTTAATTATTTTCCCATATGCATATAAATACAAGCTTATTTTTCATTATTCCATATCAAATTTCAAGATTAATTCACATTTATATCACTTGGAGCACAACTTTTGGAGAAGATTTTTTTGCACATTGATCAAGGAGGCAAATATTGGAGAATACAACTTTTCATTTTTATCAATCAAGGAAATTTTTTGAGGAGAATTTAACTAAGTTGGTAGAGGATTTGCTTCGAGTCATCTTTAACTTGAAGAAGAAAATGGGACAACAAAGAAAAAGAAAAAATACGTCTCAATGAAAATTGTCAAAAGAAGAACAAAAAAGGCATGAACAAAACTTGGAAAATTATCATAGAAAGAAACAAGGTACATGCTTGTTTATTCTCTCTCTCTCTCTCTCTCTCTCTCTCTCTCTCTCTCTCTCTCTCTGTCAAGTGTGTGTCTAGGAATTTTATTAACACCTCAATTTGTTTTCCTTATAAATATATTTCCAATTATGAAAACCATGTTATATTTAACTTGGAAACTTTAATACTAAAAAATAGGCATCTTGCATAGTAATTACCTAAATTCCTTATCATCTATTTCCAATTGATTTTGTTCCATGGAATTCTTAAGTTCAATAATCTTTAATTTTTTTTTTCAACTCCACTTAAATATCTCATAGTCTCTCACTTTCTTTTCTTGCATGTAAATTCAAACAACAAGCAAGAAATTCTCAAGCTAAGGTAGAGCCGAATCTAGATATTAGATCAAATGACTCTGTTGAAGAACACATGGACCTTGAAGATAGGGAGGAGACCCAAGTTCAAATAATGCTTGTTGGAGAGGGATCAAGATCACTTGCTTCTACTGGTATGGATGAGCATATAAAACTAGTTGAAACTTCTCTCACTTATAGCATCATGTCTTATTACTTTGTTTTCTTGCATACATAAACTTCACTTATATAGCATCATCTCTCACTTTCTTTGCAAAATATTTTGTGACATGTAGAAAGGGCTCAACAAGCAGGAAGTTCTCATGTTGAAGTTGATCTAAATCTAGATATTGGATCAAATGAATCCACTGAACAACAAATGGACCTTGAAGATAGGGAGGAGGCTCAAGTTCAAACAATGCATGTTGGAGAGGGGTCAGGATCCTTCCTTCTACTGGTATGGATGAGCATATAAAACTAGCTGAAAAGGTGAGGAAAAAAATTTCTTATAGAAATTTAGATCATTTACTTGAAATGGATATGGAGAAACTGAAATGTTATGCTGAGCAACCTATAAATAAGAGAAAGAGATCAATGACTAAATCTATAAATGGAATAATCAATTGTCATTTCAATCATCTTGAAACACTTGAAAAAACCTAATTGTTATCATGTTTACTTCTTCATAATGAGCTGAAAGAGTCATTAGAATTGTTGGGTGTACATTCGACATCAAATACGAAGAAACACATGGCATTACAAAATTATATTGCTCAAAATGTTAAAAAGGGTTTAGATTCCATTTGGAAAGGATCTTGGTCAGTGGATAAGGCCACTACAAGAAGGGTGATGTTAACATCTATTATAAATCAAGATACAACAAGAAAAATAAAAATATATGTACTTTCAGTTGAAATTGGTTATAGTAGAACCACACTAATAAAATATGAGAAAAAGAGAAAGCTTTTGGGTGAGAGTTCAAAAGGAAATTGGGCAATTATGTGTAGAGATCCCCATTCTGACAGGATTGAAGATGTTGTTAGGAACTTGATCTCAAGTTTTTGGCATGATCAGACTCATCCATCAACAAATATTAGAGATGTTATGAGACACAGGATTGGGCCTGGTATTTATGAAAATCATATTAAACATTGGCTAGACATAACACA
This sequence comes from Sequoia sempervirens, assembly GCA_007258455.2. Classification (NCBI taxonomy): domain Eukaryota; kingdom Viridiplantae; phylum Streptophyta; class Pinopsida; order Cupressales; family Cupressaceae; genus Sequoia; species Sequoia sempervirens. The sequence goes on from VDFB02105785.1 coordinate 70,022,395, forward strand.
ACTTGAGATGTATATGAAATTTTGTAATATATATCCTCATATAAATATTGGGAAAATAATGTTTGAAAGGTTAAAGCCATATTATGTGAAGATAAACAAGTTTTTTGAAACTTGTTGTCATTATCATATTAAATTTGATCTCTACTATTAGGTGTTTCAAAAGATGAGAGAAGAAAGTTGTGGTTTTCAAAATGCACCTCCTAAACAAATAATTTTGTTCATAAAGGCTATGTTATGTGATCATGAAAATGGACCTCAAATAAACTACCTAAAATGAATTTGTGAAACATGTGGAAATTTGGCTAAATTTCTTTCAAGAAATGAAGATACTGACCTAACAAAGACAATAAATTGCAAAAGGTATTTTTTTAGAGAGTTTATTTGTTTCAATTTGGTTAGATTGTTATTTGAATTCTCTAATCTAGTGTTTCATCGATTGTGTGGTTTATTACTTATTCACATATTTTACTCACACAGGTACAAGTATGTAAAGTTTCAAACAAATTTTGGGAAAGAATCCACAAGGTTAAACTATGTAGAAGAGGAGATTCCTATTGGAAAATTAATGGAAGATTTTCAAAAATTGATACAACCATATATAGAACATTACTTTTTTGCTAAGTGGAAAGCACAACAATTCCAAACATTGATAGATACTTTCCCACTTGGAACAGTTCTATCAGTAGTTGACTTTGCAGAAAATTACTATTTTTGTACATCAAAAGGAGATTCAATCAAAATATTACTTTTCAAATCATATCACCATTATAGTTCATGTATGTTATCAACATGCACAATAAGAATTGGATTGTGTTGAGAGTATAGATGAAGAATGAGCCATTAAGAAAGAATATCACTTTTATATTAGTGATGATAAAGAGCATGACACACTTTTTGTACAACATTGCTTTACAAATTTTTTTGAGAATTTGAGAAGCAAGGGTGTAAAATTTTAAAATCATTTTGTATGATTAGATGGATGTGCAATACAATTCAAATCTTCACAGCCATTCTATGCACTTTCTAGATATCATAAAATATATAAAATACCACATGTTTAGAGTTTTTTTTAGAGTGGGCATGGAAAGGGTGAGCATGATGGAGCAGGAGCTTGCATCAAATAAGCTTTAAGAAAGCATCAAATGAGTTATTTAGAAGATCATATAGACAATGTGCATGATGTTGTCGAATGGTGTAAGAAACACTTTGCATCAAATGTGGTCAGCACATCTTCGAGAACAAACCAACACATTCCACATAGAGTGTTTTGGGAGATATCAAGTATGTATAAATTACATTCTCAAAAATTTGAATTTATTTAAATTTAAAATATATAAATATATATATATATATATATATATATATATATATATATATATACATGTTTGTTCACATGTTTTTATTGTTGTACATGTATCTAGGTGTGGACAAAAGATCAATGCATGGATGCAAGAGGGTAGACAAAACAAGATCTTTCCATTGTGTTCTGAGTTCAAATAGTCGCCATGGATGGACATTATACACAAGGGATTACTCTTGTTTTTTTACTGAGTGCATTGTGGGAAACTCTAATCATGCATGCAACAACCAAGAACTTGGATATGTTGGTAAATGTGATACGGTGCCACTAGTTGTTTCAAAAACATATGATGAAAATGAGGAAGAAATATTTTAAGACATTCCTTTGATTTCAATTGATTATGACCATATTTCAGGATTGGTTAGAAAAGGTACATGTGTAAGTTTTCAATAATTTAAATACTCTATATATATAGTTAATGATCTTTAAAGTCTAGAGACATTTCTAATTTTTTTAGAAATTTATTATGTAAATTTTGTGTACAGGAGATGTTTTTGCAGTCATAGTAGAGCCTAGAAACATAGAAGGTGTTAGCTATTATTTATTGTTTTGCACAGAAGAGAGGAAAAACCTAACACAACCTGAAACAAGTGATGGAATATTATTTCCCATAGGTGAGTTTGAATTTAAAGTTATATATACATTGTGTTCACATGTGCACATTACATTATAAACATTAAATATATATTGTACAAACATTGAGCACGAAAATTTTGTACATGTTCATATGTCTTACCTCAGGTTCATGTTTACCATGCAAGTTTTTTTGTAGTGCAAGGGATATTTCTAAAATAAGTAAAAGTTTTTCAACATGGGATTCATTTTATTGACTATCAACCTGATAACAAGGTATATTAATATAGTCACTTAATAATTGCTACCACCCTACATCTTCATGCAATTCCATATTCACGTGGCCAAAAAAAATGGAGACTAGATAGTGATGATCATCAAAAAAAATTACATGTTATTGAAGAGTGAACTGAACCAGAATGTTCAAGAGTTAGATTATATCTATGATTTTCAAGTTCACTTGTAACCCTATATATGTTCAAGTGAAAACTTATAGTAACTTGTACATAGTTGTAAATCATTTTGTGTAAATTCCAATTATATGTACATATTTTTTTCCATAGAATTCTTAAGTTCAAGAATCTTTAATTTCATTTGAAATTTCAAATTTACACTTATAGCAACATATCTCACTTTTTTTTCTTGCATGTAAACCCATATATTTAAAACATAAGTCAATGCAAATAAAAAAAATTAAGTTTCCATCAATTTAATTGACAAAAAATACCACAAATGGAAATATAATGTTCCCATCCAATTGCAAAATTAATATATATGACTCCCTTTCTCCCATCTACCTTTAACCCTTAACCCTTAAACCCTAAACCCTTGTTCCCTCTACCCTCTATCTCTCTCCCACTCCCCCCTCTCTCCTCTCAAGCCTCTCCCTCCTACCCCCTCTCCCTCTCTCAAGTCTCTCTCTCTCACTCCTATCTCTCTCCCTCTACCCTTAACCCTCTACCCTCTACCCTTAAGATTTAAACCGTTAAACCCTCTACCTTTTGATGGGTGTTTTATGCACTTCTCAACATAGGTAATGCATAGGTGCATCACCTCTCTTGAAAGACAATCTTCCACAATCAAATTACAGAACACTATCCCAAGGTCTCTAATGTTAGTTCTTAATAGTGCTTGGAATATCTTAGTTGTTTCATGTGATTTGCTAGAATCACAAGGCAGTCCTACGAATGAGTTACAAAGCATGGGAAGTTGGATTTGCAAATGGAGTTCTTAGGATGTAGAAATTGTTGCTCAGTTGCTACAGGTTCAAACAACAATCTAGAACTCCTATTTCAGCTTCAAATTTGGCTCTACAATCTGCAATGAACCTTGTTCGAATTCACTATTAAAAAAAAGGAAAAAGGGCAGGGAAGAGAGGAAGTTCCTAGACCTAAGCTATGAATGAACAATAATCATGGACACTGCTACAATAGAAAAACTTCCTAAACTATGCTTTTCTTGACCAAGAGAAGCCTACAGCTACACAAAACTAGTGCAGTCTTCTAAGGACTACATATTTTCAGATTGCACATGCAAATCATGAACACGCAATTGAACTAAGTTGCAGCATTGAAATGAAGAAGTCGAGGCTAACTTTACAGAGCATTTTGTCATCAACAAATGCTAAAAGTATGGGCTGAAAGTTCATCAAATACCATAACAGCAATTTCCATTATCACCTCCACTCAAGAAACTACAAACTAAAACTAATAGGGAAGTAAAACCATGCACACATAATGAGAAAAATCAAAAGAAACACTCATAAATCATGCAATGTTCCTTTCTATTGTTGTAGAATGTTTTTACATCAACTCTTCAACCCTTTACAAATGAGTGGCAAGCCCCTATTTATAGTTTTCCAAAGCCCAAATGAATGGCTAGGATTTACTTACAATGAATGGCTCAAACTTTTTTACATTAGGGTTTCATCTACCCCTGATTATAATATATAATATACTATATTATTATGTATAGTATTTAAATATTATTTAAATATTTTAGTTAATGTATAAACCTTTAAATATATATATATTACTAATATATAATTTTTAAAGAAATACTCTCTTTCCCTCTCTCTCTCTCCCAAGTCTCTCACTCAATCACTCTTATCTCTCTCCCCTCTACCCTTAACCTGAAACCCTCTACCCTCTACTCTCTCTCTCTCAAGTCTCTCTCTCCTAACCCCCTCTCCCTCTCTTAGGTCTCTCTCACACTCTATCTAACCCTCTCCCACTCTCTCCCACTCTCTCACACCCTCTCTTCCACTCTCTCCTACTCTCTCTCATCCTCTCCCACCCTATCTCCCACTCTCTCTCACTCTCTCCCACTCTCTTGCACTCTCCTCTCTCCCACCCCCTCTCCCACCTCTCTGCCTCTCCCTCTCTCCTCCTCTCCCCTCTCTCACCCCTCTCACCTCTCCCACCCCTCTCGCCTCTCCCCCCCACTCTCTCCCTCCCCTCTCCCTCTCTCCCACTTTCAACTCTCCCACCTCTCCTACATCTAGAGTCCCACTCTCTTCCTCTCTCCTCCCTATCTCCTCTCACCAGCTCCTTACCTCCGCCTCTCCCACTCTCCCAGCTCTCTCTCTCTCATCTCTCCCACTCTCTCCCTCTCTCCCACTTTGTACCCTCCTCTCACTCTCTCTACCTCTCCCACCTCTCACTCTCACTCCTCTACCACCCCTCTACCACCCCTCTCACTCTCTCCACCATATCTCCCACGTTTTCTTCTACCCTCTCCCACTCTCTCCTCTCCTGCTCTCCCCTCTCTCCCTCCTCTCTCCCACTCTGTCCCAGTCTCACTCTCTTGCCTCAGCTTTTGCCCCTCTCCTAAACTCTCTTCACCCTCTCCCACCTATCATATCTTCCATCTCACCATCTCCACTCCTCTCCCTCTCTCATCTCACTCTCTTTTCACCCTCTCCACTCTCACTCCCCACTCACTCTCCTATCTCAGATCTGTCCAGTTCTCTCCCGTCCCTCTCTCTTGCCCACTCTCTCCCACTCTCCATCCGTCTCCCGCCTCTCCCAGTCTCTCACTCCACACCCTCTCACTCCTCATATCTCCCGCCTCACTTTCTCCAGCTCTCTCCCATCTCTGCCCTCTTGTGTCTCCCATCTCTCCAACTCATATCCACTCCATCATCCCTGCTCTGTCTCGACTTCTCCTCTCCCACTCTCCTCCCATCTCCCATCTCCCTCTCTCACCCTCTGCCACCCCTCCCATCTCCATCATCTCCTTGCTCTCTCCCACCCTCTCCCACTCTCTCCCTCTCTTTCCCACCCTCTCTCCCACTCTCTCCCACTCTCCCATTCTTTGTAACACCCCTTCATGCAAACACCAAAGGACAACTAAGTAAACAATAATTTTTTTTAAAACATAATGTAAAAGTACTACCTTAACTATTGCAACTAACATGATTACAAGTACAAACTAATCTCCTAAGCCCCTTGGGGTACACGAAGAGACATTACGTAATCTACCCATTAACAAATTTGATTAACCTAACATCCATTTCTACTAATATAAGTTTTTCAAATAACATTTATAAACGATAAGCATTATGAAAAGAATGAACCATAAATATACTATACAAAATTTCCTAAGCCATCCAACTTAAAGATAAATGGAACACATTAGCTCAATTATAATACATCACCAAGTATAATTACATCCATGAATAACGTTTGAATTACAAAGTGTGAAAATACAATACATCATTTTACTAATTAAATACCAATAAACATTTATCCAAGTTACAAAATACATTATCCCAACACATGGGAGAGTTACATTACAATTTAAAAGTTATGACAAAAGTAAAAATATATGCATCTGAAGGAACATAAATATGGAACAATCTACCACAACAATCTCTGCTCTAAAGGAACAACTGCCAAATGGGAAACCCAATGGGGTGTGAAGCACATTCCACCTGACCACCCTCATTCTAGGAGTAGATAACAAAGGATTCCTGACCAAGATGTCTAAAGTAACACACAAGACTCAACTCCAAATCTGAAAAGAGAATTCACGCACATAGGAAACATAACAACAAAAGTCTTCTAAAGAAACATGACAACAATATACACCAAGCCATAATAATAAACCACTTCCAGAGGATTCCAATAAAATCAACTAAGGGGAAGGCTAGAGGAGAGTGTCATTGCATGGCCTTCATGGATTATCCTGACATCCTATCACAAGGTGTCGCCTCCATCTATGGTTATCTTGACTACCTATCTCAAGGCACCGCCCCATAGGGTGACTCAAGTAGAATTGTGCATTTCTCGTGCAGACGAGATGATGACTATGCCAAACACGGCCTTCTCAACCACCTTAATTATTTGTAATCCCTAATAGGTGAGCAAGGTATCTATTATTATCTTTTAGTGCTTAACTACCCATCCCCTAATTAATTAGTTAGGTTTTCACCTTTTACACTAACTCTAATGTGGCTTATCCTGACAACCCCTTTGTGCGTTGGCGCCCACATAGAGCCACTCTCCCTAGAACCCCAACATACAACAAAACAAAAGGGATTGTACTCTCAAGTTCACAATACACAGGATAAACATTCACGAGGAAAAACCATCTCGAAATTAAACATAAGACTCAATTACTTAAACAAAACGATACAACTCAAGGCATACACAACATCACAAATGCAAACACAATGGAATCAACATCCAATATAAAAACCTCAAAACTTTATACACAAATTCCCAAACCTCTGGAAGTTTAAACAACAACCCTATCTCCTATAATAGGTGGATTAATTTAGGGAACCCACATGTCGAGAACCCAACTCAAGAGACCCAATAAAGAATTCAAAAAATTAAAATAACTAATTATTCAACATCAAGAATCGATAAATAACATAATTTCACAAGTCAAATTATATTATTGCACTACAAAATATTCCTTCTCAAAAATCAAACCACCAATTTCCTCAATTTACTTCACTAAATGAAAACACTCAAGTATATTTGATAATTTCTTAATTTAATTTTATTCATTAAGAAGAATACAAAATTATTATAAATAACTTCCATACTATTATTTCCTCATTATATATATATATATATATATATAAAACAATTGAAATTTAACATTACAAATTAACCCATGTAAATAAATAAATATACACATTTAAATATTTTTATATATACATATTTATACACACATATATATATAATCAATAAAAATTTAATAACATTCATTTTAAATCCAAATTAAAATTCGCATAAAATTTAATTTTAAAGAAACTTTTATAAACTTAAGACATTGGGGAGGGGGGTAAATAGCTGGAAAGCTGTGTCCTTCCTGTGGGAAGGCCACAACCCCACCAGGGCTGCACCCAGCAACCCATGGCTATTGTGTGCAGCCATGGTGGCTACGCCCACCCATTAGGGGTGTGGGGAGGTGCGGCTCAGCCAACCCTCCCCCCACATAACATATATATTTAAAAAAAAAAAATTAATTCCATTTTTTTTATAATTTAAAATCTGAAGTTTCGTACGGACATAACACAGCGAAAATCACAGTCACTATGTTTTATGGATGTAGATTTTTTTAATGATCAAACATATATATATAATATGAAATTTATTTATATAAATATATTGCAATTTTCACAGACAAATCGAATGTTCGAAAACAACAAATTTACCAGCATGAATTTTATTGGAAATATCATTTTATTTTCAAATAGATGAAATGAATTAGGAAAAACAAAATGGGCATGTGCAGGATCATGGTATGCCAAACAGGCCCTTAAGTGGCAAAAAATTCAGAAAAATCAGTGTTAGGCAACTTGACGTAAATATTTGAATAAGTTATCTATATTATTTCAAAAATATGTAAGAATAGAATTTGTAGAAAATTGAATGTAGTTTCTAAAATACTAGGTTTATTTAAAAATAAATAAAATCTATTTGGTGAAAATTTGAAATTTCAATGCAGAGTACTTAAATTTCAGGAAAAATAAAGTAGGTGTGCAACCAAATCCCATAATAAAATGATATTTTTTTGTAAGATTTTATATATAAGTAGAGGACTCATGTCCGGATGTGATGCATATTTTTTGTAATTTTTTTCCAAGTAAATAATTAATTATGAATTTTTGTTACAAATTTTAGAAAATATAAAAACTCGTCTGTCTGACCACCTTAACTTGGTCAAAAATTCATGAAATTTAAATTTTCTTTTTTTAATCCGATAGTATGTAAAGCATAGAATGTGACGCATGTTTTGGATTCAAAAAATATGATACCGCTTGAAAGTTATAGATGTTTTTCAATTAGCCTATCGATCGGGACTTTAGTCATAATTCTAATAGAAAATGAATAATAATTATTTATTAAATTCAAATTAAATCATAATTTATATTTTTGGAAAGTGAGAATCTCCTCTAAAAACCCTTTTCGTTTCATTAATTTTGGGTGAAAAAAAAGTCGTCAGCCACATACCCTACAAATATTGCCACTTTTTGGCATACCATGATCCTGCACATACCCAAATACCAAAATTAACCACAAGAAGTATTTAGGAAAAATTGCACAAAAGTTGTTCTAATTTTTCCTGAGTTTTTCCCAATTTCCCTTGCACAATCTTTTCCTAATTTCCTGAGTTTAGACTGAGAGGTTTAAATTAAAAATCTACAAAGGTTTTATTTTTCTACTGTATTTTTCTTTGAGCTATTATTTCAAGGATTTTCATTTAACTAGATTCTCAAAATTTTGCTATGTAATTTCCTACATAGGCAACACAAAAATTTTAATGGCAATAGCCGGGAACATTGTTTTCTATAGAAAAATTCTAATTTCCTCAAAGGATACAAACAAATCCTCTTGCATAAACAAACAACTTTTTCAAGAAGAAAGCATTTGAAAAACAAAATGAAAACATAAAAGAACCTGTTTCCTGTAGGCTGTAGAAGTAAAAGTTGTGCCAAGCCTTGCCACGAAAGCCTCCAGCTATTAAGCTCTTCCCAAAGCTTCTCCTCCAGCCAAAATACAATTACAGACACTCTCCTGCAGCCTTTTCCAAATCCTTACACAAACATACACCAGAAAACCCAAAAAATCACACATAGAGCTATTCCCTGTTCCCAACCAAAAAATTTCGCGTTCCCATTCTGTTACCCCCATGCCCCTTTTCTTTCTGGGAATAATTTCCCCACCATAATGCATTAATTTCTCCACTACCATAAAGTGCCTGAAAGGGAGCCATACCAATCGAGCTATGATATCCATTATTATAGGAAAACTCCACAAGATGCAAATACTCCTCCCAATGTGACTGTTGATCCATCACGTACATATGAAGCATGTCCTCAAGAGCCTAATTAACTCTCTTTGTCTGTCCATTTGTCTCAAGATGGTAGGAAGAACTGAAGTTTAGCTGTGTTCCTAAGGCATGCTGCAATGATGTCCACAATGCAGATGTGAACACTCGATCTCTGTCAGATATGATTCTCCATGGAATACCATGCAAACGGACAATATATTCTATGAAGATTCTAGGAACTGATGAAGCTATGTAAGATGAACAGACTGGGGAAAAGTGTGCCACCTTGGTCAATATGTCAACTATGACCATGATAGCATCATGACATCAAGAAGTGATAGGCAATCCCATAATAAAGTCAACAAGAATTATGTCCCACTTCCATTCTGAAATGAGATGATGTTGTAAAAGACCCACAGGATGCTGATGTTCTGCCTTGACCTTCTGACACTCCAAGCATCTAGCTACCAAATCTTCAATATCCCTCTTCATGCCAGCCCAAAAGTATAGTGCCTAAAGATCTGCATACATTTTCTTAACTCCTAGATGAGTAGAATAGGGAGCTCGATGTGCCTCGGTCATGATTAGAGTCCAAAGACCCTCAATAGAGGGCACGTAAATGCGACCCATATACCTTAGAAGACCATCTGACTCTAGTGAGTACCCTACAAACTTTCCTTCTAGAGCTCTACCTGACTCAATTTCTGACTTCACTTCCTGATACCAACTATCAAATGGAAGTGCTATGAGGACTTGACTCCTCAAATCTACCTCAAGAGTTACTACAGAAATCTCATGTCTCTGCCGACTCAAAGCATTTGCTACTACATTTTCCTTGCCTTGAACATATTTGACCTCAAATTCATATTCACAGAGGAATTCCATCCATCTTCTATACCTAGCATTCAGGTTCGGCTGAGTAAAAATATATTGCAAATTGTGATGATCATTGTGAAGCTCGAATCTATGACCCAACAAGGAATTTATCCATCTCACAAGGGCATGAACCACTACGGCTAACTCCAAGTCATGTGTGGGGTAATTAAGCTCATGGTCCTTGAGCTTACGGGATTCATATGCAATTACACATCCCTCTTACATCAAGACGGATCCTAAGCCCTCCAAGGATGCATTTGTGCACACCACGAAATCCTTGGGTAAAAGCACAAAGTTATGTCACACTTTTAGCCAACTTATCAACACTATTGAATTTAAGTATTTCTAACTAAAAATTAATTTTGTTCAAACATATGATCTAGTAAGATTCATTCTAGCTAAGTTAGATACTTCCACAACTTTTTCAACTAAAATTGTTCGCTAAAAATATATGGAGGACCACTTTGAGTCCAATTTACCAAAAAAACAAAATTATTTGAAAAACTTGAAGTTTCAATAACTCCTACCAATGTAAATAACAGTTTTTTAAAATATAAAAAATGCCCTTTTGTAGATCCATAAGTTTAGTTTTCAAAAGTATATTTATTTTAATAGTTTAATTATGATTTATATTTTATATTTTATTTTTCTAGAAGTAGGTTATCAATAAAAAAATATTAGGTTCATTATCATGCAAAGGAAAAATAGTAAAACTTATTAAAAAAATAGAAAAAAATATGATGCACTAGATAAAAGAATCTATTTCAAGATGGTATAATTTTTTTCCCATTTTAGATAAATATTTAATATGAAAGTTGACGTCCCATGGAAACAACTATTTTTTGATTCACACATATTTTAATTATTATTTAAAATTATTTATTTATCAAAACTGGAAAAAAATATATCCATACACTCAAGTTTCAAGTTATAAATACATACAAAAAATTTAAAAGAAAAAAAATAAAATTTGCTAGAAAAAGTTTGATGTCTCATGCAACTTCATTTTTCAACATTTTATTAGCAACTAAATTATAGTGTTAATTTATTAAAAACTAGTTTAAAATAATTTTTTATTTAAAAAAAAATACAAACATAAAATATACTAAAAAATACATATTTTAATAGTTTACATCATTTCAAAATTTAAAACATATATGCCACTTTTTAGTGAATCAAGTTTAAAAGTTGGATCAGTATTGGTCGTTTCATTTATAAAGTGTGACACGGTTTTTTGCTTTTACCCCCTTAGTAGAATCAAGAACCACCAATATTGTTGCACTAGCCAATCTATCCTTAAGGGTATCAAATGTTGTCTGTCATTGATTGGACCAAATGAACTTCTTCCCTTTCCTCTGAAGAGAATTAATAGGATATGCAATCCTAGAAAAACCCTATGCAAACCGCCAATAATAGCCCACTAACCCCATAAAGCTATGAATCTCTAGAACATTCTTGGGTGTTGGCCAATCAACTATAGCTTGGATCTTTGATGGATCCACTATAATACCTGCACCTGAGATGATGTGTCCCAAGTATTTCACCTCTGTTTTGTAAACATCACACTTAGCCAAATTGGCAAATAGCTGATTGTCCCTCAAACATTGTAATACCTACCTCAGATGTTCCTCATGCTCCTCCATGGATTTTGAGTACACTAGAATATCATCAAGGAACACAAGTATGAACCTATCCAAATAGGTACAAAAAATTCCATTCATTAGGCTCATAAAAACTAATGGTGCATTAGTTAACCCGAATGGCATAACCGTGAATTCATAATGCCCATAGCGAGTATGGAATGCAGTTTTATGAATATCAGCTTCGACTATTCGCAACTGATGATAGCTAGACTTAAGGTCAATCTTTGTGAATACTTGAGATCCTTTTATTTGATCATATAATTCATCAATCCTCAGCAAAGGATACTGATTCTTGATCATCACTTTGTTGAGCTACCTATAATCAATACACAATCAGAGCGAACCGTCCTTTTTCACAAATATAACTGGTGCTCCCCAAGGGGAAACACTAGGACGGATAAATCCTTTCTCTAAAAGCTCCTCCAACTGCAAATGAAGCTCCTGCAACTCTTGTGTTGTCATCTGATATGGAGCCCGAGAAATAGGCTTAGCTCCAGGAACAAGATCAATTATGAAGTTGATGTCACACTTAGGTGGCATCCCAGGAATTTCACTAGGAAAAACATCAAAATATTCCTTAAGAAGGGGGTAATCATCCAATGAAATCCCTTGACTCTCATCTGAGTCCAAATCATTAACTAACACTACAAATAGTTGACAACCCTATCTGAAACACCATTTTAGTTGCATAGCTATGATCAAGCGTAGTGAGATAGGTCTCTAAATGCCAATGATCTCCACCTCACTACCCTCATCATCAACACAACACACTACCTTATGCCAACAATCAATTATAGCACTGTGGGCATATAACAAATCCATACCCAAAACCACATCATATGAACCAAGGGGTAGGATTCGAAGATCCACCGTAGTTATGAGTGACCCTATTTGCAATTTACAACCCTGAACTAGTGACTCAACTACAACCTTTGCCCCGGAGACCAATTCAACCTGCCACTTAATGCCTTGCCTAGCTGCCACCAGTCTACAACGTTCCACAACTAAAGGAGAAATGAAAGAATTTGATGCTCTAGAATCAAAGAGAATAGATATACTAGTACCATTCAACACACTTGAAGTCTCAACTATAGTTCCTTGATATTTAGCTTGGCGATTTTCTACTGCTGCAAATACCCACTGTCGGCTCGGAGGCAGTTGGTCTCTGACTAAATCCTCTAGTGCTCCTATGTGGGAATTGTCTAGCAATATGCCTCTATTGCCCACAGGAGAAGCAACCTATACCATGTCCATACCCTCTAACACCTGATGGAGCACTCAACTACTAAAAATTGCCTCGAGATGGTGTAATTTGTGTACTCTGAGCAGGTTGCACAAAGCGATCCTATCTAACTTGCTGCTAGCTACAGTTCCTTCTGCTTTGAGACCCATCACCCTGTTGTGACTATCGTTTGAACTGTCTAGACTGTGACTGTTGTTGCTGCTATAGACCACCCTTAGAGGGTGCCTGAAAATTCCTAGAAGTCCATGCCACTTGAGGTTGTCCACCTCGAGAACCAAAGCCTATAACTGGAGCACTGCCAATCTGTACTCCTTTGTGTCCTCCTAATGCCATAGCTAGATTTTCTTCCACAAGGTAGGCCTTCTCTACCACCACCTCCATCGTCTTCAGCTCAAAGACTAACACCACCATAGATATAGGCATTTAAGCCCCTGATAAAATGTTGCACTAGCATCGCCTCATCATTTCTGATTCTTGCAAACTACTTGAGCTCATAAAAATGATGCTTATATTTTTCCACGGTCATATCCATCTACCTTAATTCATGGAACTCGTCTGCTCTACTTTTCCTCTAGTGATAGGAAAGAAAACAGGCCCTGAACCTCTCCATAAATAACTCCCAAGTAACCATACAGATGTCAACATGCAATTTCTGCTCGTCTAGCCTCCACCAAGTGGAAGCAAAGCCTTTGAGGTGCATGATAGCGCACCTAGCCCTATTGTTACTACAATAGGGATGCATCGCAAAGCATCTATCCAAATCGATCAACCAAGTCTCTACCTCTAGACCCCCACCTAATCCATCAAAAGTAGGGGGTCGTGCTCTTAACAGGTCTGTCATGTGACCTGCCACTACTGCCTCCTACCCAACTGTGTTTTCCCCATGTCTAGGGGATCTCTCCCTTTCCCTATCCAATCTCTATTCCTCATCCTACCTAGGGCCTAGATGACCCAATATCTCCTCTAACAGATGCTACAATTGACCACGTAGACCAGGTTGTTCTGGGTTTTGACCACCACCTCCTATCGGAATGCTTTGGGAACCCTACAATTCCTCACGCTCTGACCCATGTGAGCTCATAAGTGATGGGATTTGGTGGTTGGCCCCATGGCCACCACCTCGGCCTCTTCTTTGACCACGACCTCTACCCCTAGGCAAGATCTTGCACAACAACTGAGTTATGTGAGATCAAGAGTTATGCAAGGGTGCCTAATAGACTCAACTACCTAGAGTACCCAGTGTTCACAAACTTGGCTCTAATACCAAGTTGTAACACCCCGTCATGCAAACCCCAAAGGACAACTAAGTACAAAAAAAATAAATTAAAACATAAAGTAAAATTACTACATTAACTATTGCAACTAACATGATTACAAGTACAAACTAATCTACTAAGTCCCTTGGGGTACACGAAGAGACATTATGTAAGCTACCCATTAACAAATTTGATTAACCTAACATTTGTTTCTACTAATATAAGTTTTTCAAATAACATTTATAAATGATAAGAATTATGACAAGAATGAACCATAAAGATACTATACAAAATTTCCTAAGAGCCATCCAACTTAGAGATAAATGGAACACATTTGCTCAATTATAATACATCACCAAGTATAATTACATCCATGAATAACATTTGAATTACAAAGTGTGAAAATACAATACATCATCTTACTAATTAAATACCAATAAACATTTATCCAAGTTACAAAATACATTATCCAAACACATGAAAGAGTTACATTACAATTTACAAGTTATGACAAAAGTACAAATATATGCATCTGAAGGAACATAAATCTAGAACAATCTATCACCACAATCTCTGCTCTGAAGGAACAACTGCCAAATGGGAAACCCAACGAGGTGCGAAGCACGTTCCACCCGACCACCCCCATGCTAGGAGTAGATAAGAAAGGATTCCCAACCAAGATGTCTAAAGTAACACACAAGACTCAACTCCAAATCTGAAAAGAGAATTCACACACATAGGAAACATAACAACAAAAGTCTACTAAAGAAACATGACAACAATATA
This sequence comes from Sequoia sempervirens, assembly GCA_007258455.2. Lineage (NCBI taxonomy): Eukaryota > Viridiplantae > Streptophyta > Pinopsida > Cupressales > Cupressaceae > Sequoia > Sequoia sempervirens. The sequence continues at coordinate 70,037,422 of VDFB02105785.1, forward strand.
CACCAAACCATAATAATAAACCACTTCCAGAGGATTCCAATAAAATCAACTAAAGGGAAGGCTAGAGGAGAGTGTCATCGCATGGCCCTCATGGATTATCCTGACATCCTATCACAAGGTACCGCCTCCATCTATAGTTATCTTGACTACCTATCTCAAGGCGCCGCCCTATAGGGTTACTCATGTGAAATCGTGCATTTCTCATGCAGATGAGATCACGACTATTCCAAACACGGCCTTCTCGGCAACCTTATGTCTTTGGAAGCCCTAACAGGTGAGCGAGGTATCTATTATTATCTTTTAGTGCTTAACTACCCATCCCCTAATTAATTAGTTAGGTTTTCACTTTTTTCACTAACTCTAATGTGGGTTATCCTGACAACCCCTTTGTGTGCTGACACCCACATAGAGCCACTCTCCCTAGAACCCCAAAATACAACAAAACAAAAGGGATTGTACTCTCAAGTTCACAATACACAGGATAAACATTTGCGAGGCAAAACCATCTTGAAATAAACATAAGACTCAATTACTTAAACAAAATGATACAACTCAAGGTATAAACAACATCACAAATGCAAACACAATGGAATCAACATCAGATATAAAAACTTCAAAACTTTATACACCAATTCCCAAACCTCTAGAAGTTTAAACAACAACCCTATGTCTTATAATAGGTGGATTAATTTAGGGAACCCACATGTTGACAACCAAACTCAAGAGACCCAATAAAGAATTCAAGAAATTAAGATAACTAATTATTCAACATCAAGAATCAATAAATAACATAATTTCACAAGTCAAATTATATTATCGCACTGCAAGATATTCCTTCTCAAAAATCAAACCACCAATTTCCTCAATTTACTTCAGTAAATGAAAACACTCAAGTATATTCGATAATTTCTTAATTTAATTTTATTCAATAAGAAGAATATAAAATTATTATAAATAACTTTCATACTATTATTTCCTCATTTATCATATATATATATATATATATATATATATATATATATATATATATATATATATATATATACTTATCTAATATGTATATATACATATTTATACACACACACACACACATATATATTTATAATCAATAAAAATTTAATAATATTCATTTTAAATCCAAATTAAAATTCGCATAAAATTTAATTTTAAACAAACTTTTATAAATTTAAGACATTGGGGAGGGGGTACGCAACCAAGGTTGCGCCCAGTAGCCCATGCCTGTTGTGCATAGCCATGGTGGTTGTGCCCACCCATTAGGGGTGTGGGGAGGTGCGGCTCAGTTGACCCTCCCCCCACATAACATATATATATATTTTTTTTCTTTTTAATTTCATTTTCTTTATAATTTAAAATCTGAAGTTCCATATGGACGGAACACAACGAAAATCATAGTCACTATATGTTTTATGGATGTAGATTTTTTTAATGATCAGACATATATATATATATGTAATATGAATTTTATTTATATAAATATATTGTAATTTTCACAGACAAATCGAATGTTCAGAAACAGCAAATTTACCAGCATGAGTTTTATTGGAAATATCATTTTCTTTTCAAACAAATGAAATGAATTGGGAAAAACAAAATACCAGAATTAACCACAAGAAGTATTTCATAAAAATTGCACATAAGGTGTTCTAATTTTTCTTGAGTTTTTCTCAATTTCCCTTGCACAAGCTTTTCCTAATTTCCTGAATTTAGACAGAAAGGTTTAAATTAAAAATCTACAAAGGTTTTATTTTTCTACTGTATTTTTCTTTGAGCTATTGTTTCAAGGATTTTCATTTAACTAGATTCTCAAAATTTTGTTTTGTAATTTCCTACAGAGGCAACACAAAAAATTTAACGGTAGCAGTCGGGAACATTGTTTTCTATAGAAAACTTCTATTTTCCTCAAAGGATACAGACAAATCCTCTTGCATAAACAAACAAATTTTTCAAGAAAAAAGCATTTGAAAAAAAAATGAAAGTAGAAAAGAACCTATTTCATGTAGGCTATAGAAGTAAAAGTTATGTTAAGCCTTGCCATGGAAGCCTCCAGCTATTAAGCTCTTCCCAAAGCTTCTCCTCCAACCAAAATACAATTACAGACACTCTCCTATAGCCTTTTCTGAATCCTTACACAAACATACACCAGAAAACCCAAAAACTCACACATAGAGCTATCCCCTGTTCCCAGCCAAAAATTTCCCATGCCCATTCTATTACCCCCATGCCCCTTTTCTTTCCAGGAATAATTTCCCCACCATAATGAATTAATTTCTCCACTACTTCCCGTAAACCATCCATAAAAGAATTTAATAAATTTTAAATCAATTTAATTTATTTATTATATTATATTTTATTTATTCTTCTTCTAATAATAATAAAATAGCTTTATAAGCTATTTAATTAACACCAAAATTAAATAGAAAATTTAACATTCTACAAATCAACAAAGAAATTTTTATTTTATTTAAACTATCCCTTTAATCAAGAATATTATTCAATCAACTTAACCATAGTTAATTATAATAACACTATTAATTAAACATAATAATTAATCACACTTAATAGAAATTAATTAAATCACAACTAAAATATTAATCAACACTACACATTTACATACAAGGACAAATTGAAACAAAGACCACAATGGACTCACAGAAGACAAACTTGGGATGGGAACTCTTTCCTAACCACTCCTTTTTTTCAACATCAATCCCATTGAGTTTATGAGACACACTCAAACCTGACAAGCAAGTGGAGTCGATGTTCAGACCTGCATCCTGTATAGAAACAAATGTCGTGAAGCATGTAAATCACCATAGAAAAAACACCATGAAAGGTAATCACAAGGTAGTAGGGAACTTGCAAGCAAGTGATGCCACTTTGTCATTTCACCAAGACGCACTAGTAAACACAGCAAACATTATAACAACATAAAAATCACAACATCACCATATATATATTACTAAAGAACACCACAAAATAGCCATGTAGCATAATCACCATGAAATGTATCATCTAACAACATGTGTAAAATCTAATGCAACTAATCAAGAAAACCATAAATCCATGCACAACCAAAATGGTGAACTGATCACCCACACAACCAAGTACAAAATCCATCCATAAGAGTTACAACAACATGAGGGGTATTACACTCTCTCCCTCACTCTCACTCCCTCTCTCCCGCACTCTCCCCCTCCCTCTCCCACGCTATCCCACTCTATTCCACCCTTTCCCACCCTCTCCCACTCTCTCAAACTCTCCCATTCTCTCCCACCCTCTCCCACTCTCATCCACTCTCTCCCATTCTCTCCCACTCTCTCCAACTCTATCATACTCTCTCCAACTCTCCCTCCCTCTCTCCCACTCCCACTCTCTACCACCCTCCCCCACTCTCTGCCACCCTCTCTCCCACTCTCTCCCACTCTTCCCCTCCCTCTCTCCCACTCTCCCCCTCTCTCTCCAAATCTCTCCTTCCCTCTCCAACCCTTTCCTACTCTCTCCCACTCTCTCCCACTTTGGACTCTTAAGGGAAATTGCCAGTCTAATGTAGCTCAGAGTGATTTGGTGTATTTGGGTGAAAAAGAGGACCATCCCTAACATAAACATACCCATCCAAACGTGTTGGAATATTATGTTTGGTCGTACAAGTTGTTGAATGAAAGTTGCACCACTTTTCAACTTTACATTGCTTACATCTGACAACTTTTCCCTCAACTGAAAACTTGCCACCACGGGAAAACACCTCTGAGATAGAAAAACCTGAGAGAAGTTATTGTAGATAGGCCAAACATAATCCCATAGCTTCAAATGGAGAGCCTATAAACATCACAGTTTCTGAGAAATAGCCCTTCAAAGATTGTTGCCTTTTAGTACTTTCGACCCATTAAGGGAAATTGTCAGTCCAATGTAGCTCAGAGTGATTCGACATATTTGGTTGCAAAAGAGGACCATCACTAGCATAAAATTACCCATCTAGATGTGTTGGAACAATCCGTTTGGTCGTACAAGTTGTTGAATGAAAGTTGCACTACTTTGCAACTTTACACTGCTTGCATCTTACAACTTTTCCCTTAATTGAAAAATTGCCACCACTGGAAAAACTCCTTTGAGATAGAAAATTTTGAAAGAGGTTATTGTATATTGGCCAAACATGATCCCATAGCCTCAAATAGAGAATCTGTAAATGTCACGATTTCTAAGAAATAGCCCTTCAAAGATTGTTTCCTTTTAGCACTTTCGACTCTTAAGGGAAATCACTAGTCCAATGTAGCTCAGAGTGATTAGGTGTATTTAATTGAAAAAGAGGACCATCCCTAGCATAAACATACCCATTCAAATGTGTTGGAATAGTTTGTTTGGTCATATGTGTTGTTGAATGAAATTTGCACCACTTTGCAACTTTACACTACTTGCATCTGACAACTTTTCCCTCAACTGAAAACTTGCCACCATAGGAAAACACCTCTGAGATAGAAAAAACTGAGAGAGGTTATTGTATATGGGCCAAAAAAAATCCCATAGCCTCAAACAGAGAGTATGTAAATGTCACAATTTTCTAGAAATATCCCTTCAAAGATTGCTGCATTTTAGCACTTTCGACTCTTAAGGGAAATCGCCAGTCCAATGTAGCTCAAAATGATTCAACGTATTTGGGTACAAAAGAGGACCATAAATAGCATAAAATTACCCATCCAAACATGTTGGAATAGTCTATTTGGTTGTACGAGTTGCTGAATTAAATTCACACCACTTTGCAATTTTACATTACTTGCATCTTACAACTTTTCCCTCAACTGAAAAATTACCACCACTGGAAAACACCTCCAAGATAGAAAAAAATGAGAGATTTATTGTAGAGGGAACTAACACAATCTCATAGCCTCAAACAAAAATTCTATAGGAATCATAGTTTTTGAGAAAGAGTCCATCAAAGATTTCTGCCCTTTTGCACTTTGGACTCTTAAGGGATTTCACGGATTGAACGTAGCTCAAACTGCTTCGGCCTGTTTGGGTGTGAAAGGGGACCATACCTAACCTAAATGTAACCATCCGGATGTGATCAAACAGTTCGTTAGGTCATATGAGTTGTAGAACAAGATTTATTTATGCACTTACAAGTAGTTTTCAGCCTCCAATTGAATTCCAACTTTGATTTTTGTGTGAAAAAAAGCCATGAGACAATAGCTTGTTGCTTTCTTTCTAATGGAAACTAGTGGCCAGAAGAGTTAAATTCTTCATAGATTTAGCATTTGAGATTGCAAGAAGACACCAAAATGTGTACTAAATAAATTCTTATGATTTTTGAAGAATGTTGATAACTCTACTCAGTTGGCTTCTTTTTTCAAAATCATACAAATTGAACCTTGGCATCAATAAACTTTGTATATCAAGCTACCACAATTCAAGTTTCAATGATGAATATTTATCATGCATGTTTTTATGAAGAATCAATAAGATCATATTGAGTTACTTTGCAAAAACTATGGTTTCTACAGAAAAAAAATTGTGTTTTCTCCATTGTTTGACCCCTACACAACAAGTAAACAGTTGCATAGTGTGTGGAATGAGGGGGAAGCAGGCCTGAGACCCCTTTAAAGTTGGTTTGAGTGCTTTCTTTTCATTTTTTGTGAGTTTTGTGCCAAATTTTCTCAAGGCAAATAGTGAACCCAAATTTTGCATTTTAAGTAAATTATGAATTATTGAAGCCCTCCACCTACTGTACCTTTCATGTGGCTTGGTGGAGAGGCTATGTACAATATGATTTGAATGTGTGCAGGTCCATTTAAGAAATGGGAAATGATTTGTGAGTCTTGGAGTTACTGTCCTAAGCAAATCATTGCTTAAATTGCATGAAAATGGAGCTTTTAGCCTAGGGTTTGCTAAATTCAATGAGAATGGGGGAATCTCTCTAACATTTAAGCATATTGGGGTCATAATAGAGGTTTCTGAGTTGGTGGAATGGTCAGGGGAGTTTTGCAAGTGGGACTTTCAATAAAACCTATGCATTTGCATTGTAAACAGATGGTTTCATGCGACAACCTGCTAAAGGACCTATAGGTGTAGAATAATATTAGAATTGTTGTTTTCAAGACACAACTCAAGATTTTGGGGTGTTCTTTGTGAATATGTGCGTTTAAAGGTCACTCCACGGTGAAAGAGGCCAATTACCCAGGTTGTTTGAAATCACTTGTTTTAGTATTTTAGCCATAACAACAAACCAGTGAACTATTTAATAAAAAGCTTTGGTACACATGTATGAAAAATGTGGTAGCATGGACAAGGCAGTGAACTATTTGAAAAAATGCCTCAAAGAAATGTGGTCTCATAGAATTCCATGACAAGAAAATGAAATTGACAACTACTCCTAGTTATTAGTTATGTAAAGTTAGTTATGTAATGTGAAGTAATCGCATAACTACTTAGGTTGACTTTGCAAAAACTATATTGTAATTAAAAAAATTTAATCTATCAGCATCTAGTTGTTAGTTATGCAATGTAAAGTAATTCTTTGAGTTTGAAAGATGTGCAATGCAATGTAATCAACGATATGAATATAAACTACATAATACAACCATTCTTTTTTATGCTATTGTACATTAATATTTAACCATTGCTCACTTGATTAAATTTTCAAAGAGTTTAATCATACACATGAGGAAGAAATTAAATTTTGATTATCAACTTCTATATATCAAATTATCCAATAATCTTGAGTGTATCTCCATATACAAAAATGGCATCAATGCCAACTCAAACAAAGTTTTACAAAAAGTGGCTATGCCATCTTGATGTCTATTAAAAATTTACATGCCAAAATTTCTATCTCATCCTAAACTACTAGTGGATCATCAAAATGGAGCCTCTTTGAAGCACTTATTGGCTCTAAAGGTAGTTGCACAAGATAAAATCAAACCACAATTGAGATTAGTTATACTATATGATTTAAAATTGAATAATTAACATCAAAATCAATATACATTGATTTATAATTGAACTCTAAAATTGAAATCTTGATTACTTGAAATATCCATCTCTTCAAAGGGTCAGGAGTCCTAGAATATTCCCCTCTCAAAGAGCCAACCAAACCAACTTTTGTAATGTCAATCTATATATGTGAACAAAAACTTAAAATTGGTCCAAGTTAGCATACAATTGTCAGTAATAGAAACATATAAATTATACCAAACACAAAATAAAATAAACACATACCTCTTTAGGCTGATATTTTTCTTTATCTCCTTTAGGTGTTTCAACACCTCCTCCTTGAGGTGTTCCAATACCTACTCCTTCAGGCATTGTGGTAATTGTCAAAAATGACATATAGCTCATAACTGCCTGTACATAAAATTAAAAAGTACATATGAAACTACCAATCTATGTTGATGTATGTATAATCAATATAAGATCTTAAAAATATTAATTTAATCGAATTTGAGTTCAATTACCTTCCCCTTATCTAACATTGCACTTCCATAGTTTGGACAAGGCTGCACCTCGCTCGCACTAGGTATTTCCTACAAGAGGAAAATAAGATAAACATATAAGTTATTATATAATTTCATTAATGACAATTCAAATGACAAGTAAGTATATAATAAAAAATGTAGATGAGTGAATGCAAAAATATATACTCTATGTGTGTCGAGGCCAAATGAAATGGCCCTAAGGGTGCTATCAGCCACCTGTGCGAGTTCCTCCTCATACATCAAATGTTAAATAGACAATGTAAATAAATATTAGTACTTTATACTATCTCTTATTAATATTCATTTAAAAACAAATGCAAGTTATGAATTTACAACTTAAATATTACATGTGTCACTATTCCAATGTCCCCCTCTCTAGCAAAAGAGGACTTTGTAGGGTGTGCTCCACTCCCTTGCATCTGATCTATAATGTCCACATCATGGAGGTCATAATTAGAAGTGTCCAAGGGATGCTCGGCGAGCTGTACAAGAGGACCCAAGCATATCTGGTGGCACATAGAGAAAGTATGTGGAACACAAATATGTGGACCTGACGAGGATGACACAGCAACACTTGAGCCATCATCAACATCACCAGAATATGGTTGAGCTATTGTAGAAGCATGCAAAACCAAAAGATCACTCAAAGAGTGAATAGCCTAGATAGTTTGTGTGGCGGCATCCTGCATAATATGTGGATGATAAACTAGAGGTGGCAGAGGAAGGGGAGGAGGGGGAACACATGGGCACGGGACTACTCTAAGTACCCCTAGTCTATCTTGGGCATACCTCCACCAATGCTATGGAAGGTTTTAATGTCAAAGTAATTGACATGATGCCCTAGCACAAAATCAACATATAATTATTTAATAAAGTAAAATGGTATATCACAATTGTTGTTCAGTGGTTTATCAAAAACCACACACCAACGATCCCAAAAGTTATCTACAATGTCCCTCTGCGTGCACCATTTTATAGAAAGTTTTGGTTTATTAACATTAACTGGAAAACTAGTGTGGGGTTTAACAGATAAAGAGGCTATTTGGGCTTTGGTTATTCCAATATCTTTCACATCATCATAAGACAATCCACATGCGTAATATTCCCTCATGTCTTCTCGTCACGAATGAAAGGCATTATGTTGGGTGGAGAGGGTTTCTATATTTTTAATTATTTCCTTCAATGTGTTTGACATCTCAGATAATCGAGGGATTCTCGTATAAACATCAAAAATTCCCCTCAATTGCTACAATTTTTCACCAATTAACTCTTCAATTGATGGTTGTAGAGGTGGTGGAGCGTTTGGCATTTGTTCATTTTCATTCTAAGCTAGTGGATCATTTGGAATTTGTGCATTTTCATTCTCAGCAGCCATAATGCCTGATTAAAGTTAAAAACTAATTAATCTAATTGAAATTAGACAATATAAATGAAAATATTATAAAAATAACCTAATTTTAAAAAAAATCCAAAAAAACCCTACTTTTTAACAAAAATTTATAATATTCTCTAATTTTTAATAAAAATACATAAAAACACTATTTTTTTAATCAAAATCTATAAAAAAACATTCATTTTTAATCAAAATCCATTCTAAACTCAAGTTTTTCATAAAAATCAATAAAAAACCCTATTTTGAAAAAAAAATCATAAAAACTAACTGAAATTATACAAATCTAATTCAAATTTTGATTAAAGAAAAAAAATCCAAAAACTAACCTTTCAAATTGGATATCAGCTAAATCAAATATTGATATGTGAAAATCGTCCTCACTATGCACCCGCAACCTCTGTGCAAATGCTAAATGATTTTAATAGCCTGAAATATATGTGTGTGTGTGTGTGCCTCAAATCAGTTATCCGATATGGAGATCTTAGTTTGGGCATTGCTTTGGAGCAATGTACTAACACCCAAGCCACAAAAAAACCAACTCAGTGTTTTCACGTTTTTGGGTTGATGAAAAATGTAATTTTTTTGCCATTGCCACTTTTTGGCCCATCATGATCCTGCACATACCCTATGCTCTAACACTATTGCTTTCCTCATTATCACCCTTATATATAAATAGTCCTTTATAGTAGAACTAGAAGAATTGTCTCTTAATATCCCTTGATTAGTGATAGGATTACCTTCATGACATAAATGATCAATTTTCTCTTTGATACCTTTATCCTTGATGTATCTAAGAATTTTGTACCCTTATCACCATTATTAGTCATTTTAATTTATCTCTCACCTTCATTCCCTGAATTTTAGAAAATTGAAGCCTTCTTAGTGAATTCTTGGATAATGAAAGCTCATCACACAAGGTCTCATTACATGGATTCTTTTGCAAACTAGCTTCAACCTTTAATATGTTTTCCTGAAGGTAGTTATCCTCTTTCCTTCTATCCATGGCCCTCTTTTTGCCAATGGTTTGGGATTTTATCCTCCATCCTTTCACATTGTGCTCCCACTTTTAAATTGCACTTTTTCCTTGAGCATCCATTTATTTATCCCCTTAAGGGTAATAATTGCAATATTGCAGTCCTCGTCTTCTAAGGGATTTGTATCGAGGAAGAAGCTTACTTCCTTCTTCTTTTCCTTTATTGTCCCATTACCAATCATGATTCTAGCCCTTATGGGATGGTGATCAAATAATAAATATGGGTACACCTGCACCTTACAACCATCCCTAATTGAGTCAAAATTAAAGTGATCCTGATTAGTATAAAATATGTCTAAGGGTGATCCCACAATAGTGGTTTACAATTTTTGGCCAAACTAGACACGTATTTTTTTCTAATTAAATCTTCACTTTTAGGCACCTATAGCAGGTAAATCATGGGGAATTTGAAGATAATGTAAACTAGAGTTTCATGAATTTTTTTTTATAGATTCCAAATATATTTTTTTCAAAATTTTTGGAATCATATTGCACTTCTTTTTCCATCTCCCTCAAAAAATAGTTTATTTTAGAAAACAATATTTATAAAAGGCAATGCTCACCGTATAATGCATAACTTTTTTCCCATGAAGGATAAAATTCTAATTCTTTTGAATTTAGATTTGTAACTCTGATATCTAGTGCTCCCACTTGGTTAGATAGTGCTTTATTGAATTTTTTTCCTTAATCAAGTTTTGAAGTCAAACCAAGTACAATTCAAACATAGGCAGACTGTATAATGCGTAAAAATTTTTGTATGTATCAAAATTGTTTTTTTTTGTTGGATCAAGGACTTCAATATCTAGCACTCATATTTTTCAAAAAAAATTATAATCTTCTATTTTTCCACATGTGCAGAACAAAGAGCTTCATTTTTAGTGAAAAACCTATGTTTAATAAAACTAAAAAAACAAATAGATAATAAAACCAAAACATATTAAAATTATATTCATTGGATAACTCATTCCGAGGACTACCTGATTCAAGTTGGGTTTGTGAAGTCTCCCCCATTTTCATCCTCAAATCAAGCTTTGAAGCACAAAATTTTGGACATTTTTAGTGCATGGGGGGGAGAAGGGGGAAAAGTGTGGTTTGGGCGAACTAGTGTTCACGCAAACCTCAAAAATATGTTCGATCGAATATGGGTTTGGTTGAACCCTAGTTTGCTCGAACCATTTCAAAATAATATAAAAAATAGATTGGCGAGCTGGTTCGAGTGGACTCTTAACCAACGTCTGTTCGAACCCCCTGCCATGAATCCATTTTATTTTTAATTTTTTTGCCATGTTTTCAATAGTTTTATTTTATAATATATAATATTAATTATATACTTTTTAATCTCTATAATATAAAATATATCTATATAATAGTTATGAATAATATATAAATCATATATATTATTAATAATTATAAATAATATACTATATACTTATATATTATAAATGATTACAATAAATATATAATATCAATATATACTTTTTAATTAAATAAATTAAAAAATATATTGTGTAAATAAATATAAAATTTAAAATAAAAATAATAATATATTATAATTTATAAAAATAAAATATTTAGTTTAAATATAAAATGCTTAGTTTAAACATAATATTTTTCAAATATTATTTTCCCTCATCAATAATGAGGTAGTGCTTGTTCACCATATAATTAAAATATGCAATTGATTGAGAAAGGTCATCAACAAACAAGAATTTGACATAGAAATTAGAAATATCATTTTAGATATTTTTGATAACCAATTAATGAATGATGTACATTGTGAACGATGGGGATGAGAAAAAATTGGCAGGTAAAATATCATGATATGGAGAGAGAGAGAGAGAGACAAAGAGATAGACAAACAAAGAGAATTAGAGATAGGTAAATAGAGATGGTGAGAGGGAGAGATAAATAGGGGAAGATAGAGAAAGGGAGAAATAAGTAGGGGGAGATAGAGATATATGGGAAGAGAAAGGGAGAGAGAGAGGTAGAGATAGAGAGATAGATAGGGGGATAGGCAGGGAGTGATGGAGGGAGAGAGATGGTGAGAGATAGATGGGGGAGATAGAGAGAGAGAGAGATAAAGGGAGAGAAAGGGTTAAGAGTGGAGGGGAGAGAGATAGAGGGTATATGGTTAAGAGTAGAGGGTTTAGGGTAGAGGGTATAGGTTTTAAGGGTGTAAGGGTAGAGGGTAGAGGATAAAGGGTTTTAGGGTTTAAGTGTTTAAGGGTTAAGGGTAGAGGGTAGAGGGTACAAGGGTTTAGGGTTTAAAGGTTAAGGGTAGAGGGGTGAGAGGGAGAGGGGGTAGGAGAGAGATACTTGAGAGAGAGGGGGGAGTGGGAGAGAGATAAAGGGTAGAGAGTACAATGGTTTATGGTTTAAAGGTTAAGGGTATAGGGGAAAGAGGGAGAGGGGGTAGGAGGGAGGGACTTGAGAGAGAGAGAGGGAGGGATTGGGAGAGAGATAAAGGCTAGAGGGTTTAAGACCTGTTTAGGTTTAAGGGTTAAGGGTAGAGGGTAGAGGGTAGATCAAGATAAGGGTGAGTGAGTGAGTGAGAGAGACCTGAGAGAGGGAGAGGGTAGAAGGGAGAGACTAGAGAGAGAGAGAGAGAGAGTGGGAGAGAGATAGAGGGTAGAGGTTTAAGGGTGGAGGGTTTAAGGGTAGAGGGGAGAGAGATAGAGGGAGTGAGAGAGAGAGACCTGAGAGAGGGAGGGGTATGAGGGAGAGATAGGGATGGAGTGAGAGAGAGAGGTATAGGGTTAAGAGAGGGTGACAGTCAAGGGGTTAAGGGGTTAAGGGCAGAGGGTTCTTAGATAGAAGGGAGGAGGAGTGAAAGGGAGTGTGATAGGACGGCGGGTTTAAGGCTTAAGGTAGAGGTAGAGGGGAGAAATATAGAAGGGGAGAGAGAGAGGAGAGAGAGAGAGAGAGAGAGAGAGAGAGAGAGAGAGAGAGAGAGAGAGAGAGAGAGAGAGAGAGAGAGAGAGACTTGAGAGAGGGAAAGTGGGTAGGAGGGAGTGGGAGAGAGATAGAGGGTAGAGGGTACAAGGGTTTAGGTTTTAATGGTTAAGGAAAGAGGTGAGAGAGAGAGAGAAGGGGTAGGAGGGAGAGACTTGAGATAGAGAGAGGGAGGGAGTGGGAGAGAGATAAAGGGTAGAGGTTTTAAGACCCATTTAGGGTTTAAGGGTTAAGGGTAGAGGGTAGAGGGGGGCTCGAGATAGGAGTGATTGAGCAAGGAGAGAGACCCTGTGAGAGAGGGAGAGGAGTTAGGAGGAGAGACGAGAGAGAGAGAGGCTCGGTGGCAGAGGGTCAAGGGTTTAGGTTAAGGGTAGAGGGGAGATAGATAAAGGGAGTGAGTGAGAGAGAGAGATGGGGAAGGATTGGGAGAGAGATAGAGGGTATAGGGCTACAAGTTGAGGGTAAAGGTTTAAGGGTTTAGGGTTTAGGGTAAAGGGTATACGTTTTAATAGTGTAAGGGTAGAGGGTAGAGGATAAAGGGTTTTAGGGATTAATGGTTTAAGGGTTAAGAGTAGAGGGTAGAGGGTTTAAGGGTTTAAGGCTTAAGGGTAGAGGGTAGAGGGGAGAGAGATAGGAGTGAGAGAGAGGGAGGGAGTGGGAGAGAAATAAAGTGTATAGGAGGGAGAAACTTGAGAGAGAGAGAGAGAGGAAGGGAGTGGGAGAGAGATAAAGGGTATAGGGTTAAGAGATAGAGGGTAGAGGGCTTAAGGGTGTAGTGTTTAAGGGTTAAGGGTAGAGGGGAGCTTGAGATAGGAGTGAGTGAGAGAGAGAGAGACCTAGGAGAGAGGGAAAGGGGGTAGGAGGGAGTGACTTGAGAGAGAGAGAGAGGGATAGGTTTAAGGGTAGAGGGTTTAAGGGTTTAGCTTTTAGGGTTAAGGGTCGAGGGGAGCTCGATATAGAAGGATTGAGTGATAGAGAGAGAGAGAGACCTAGGAGAGAGGGGGAGGGGGTAGGAAGTAGAGGCTTGAGAGAGAGAGAGGGAGGGAGTGGGAGAGAGATAGAGGGTAGATGGTACAAGGGTTTAGGGTTTAAGGGTTAAGGGTAGAGGAAAGAGAGGGAGAGCGGGTAGGAGGGAGAGAATTGAGAGATAGAGAGGAAGAGGTTTAAGGGTAGAGGGTTTAAGGGTTTAGGTTTTAAGGGTTAAGGGTTTAGGGTTAAGGTTAGAGGAGAGATAAAGGAGGAGTGAGAGAGAGGAGAGAGGATAGAGGGAGAAATTCCAGAGAGAGAGAGAGGGAGGGAGTGGGAGAGAGATGAGGGTATAAGGTTATATAGAGTGTATAGGGTTTAAGGGTTTAAGGCTCAGGGCAGAGGCATGGGCCTTAAGGGGTGCAAGGGCAGAGGGCAGAGGATAATGGGTCTTAGGCTTCAATGGCTTAAGGGCCAAGAGTAGAGTGCAAAGGGCTGAATGGTTTAAGGCCTAAGGCATAGGGTAAAGGGAGAGATAGGAGTGAGTGAGAGAGATAATTGGAGAGGGAGAGTGGGTAGGAGGAGAGACTTGAGAGAGAGAGGGGGGGGAGGGAGTGGGAGAGAGATAAATGGTAGAGGGTTTAGGGTTTAAGGTTTAAGGATTAAGGGTAGAGGGGAGAGGGAGAATGGGTAGAGGGGATAGACTTGAGAGAGAGAGGGAGGGAGGGAGTGGTAGAGAGATAGAGGGTATAGGAGGGAGAGACTTGAGAGAGAGGGGGCGAGGGAGTGGGAGAGAGATAGAAGGTATAGGGTTAAGAGATAAAGGGTAGAGGGTTTAAGAGTTTAGGGTTTAAGGGTTAAGGGTTAAGGATAGAGGGGAGAGTGAGATAGGAATGAGTGAGAGAGAGAGAGAGAGAGAGAGAGAGAGACCTAGGAGAGAGGGAGAGGGGGGAGGAGGGAGAGACGTGAGAGAGAGAGGGGGAGGTTTAAGGTCATGCTCTTAGGGTTAAGGGGCAGAGTGGAGCCCAAGATAGGAGGCAGGAGTTGGGAGGAGAGAGAGAGACCTAGAGAGAGGGGGGAGGGACAGGGAGGGAGAGACTTGAGAGAGAGAGAGGAGGAAGGGAGAGATAAAGGGCAGAGGGCAAGGTGGGTTTTAAGGCTAAGGGTAGAGGGGAGAGGGAGAGGGGTAGGAGGGAGAGACTGGAGAGAGGGAGAGGGAGGAGTTGAGAGATGAGGGTGGAGTGTTCGAGACCCAATTAGGCTTTATGTTAAGGGATTTGCAGAGGGGGCTTGAGATGGGAGTGAATGAGTGAGAGAGAGACCCTGGAGAGAGGGAGAGGGGTTGGGAGGGAGATACTTGAGAGAGAGAGAGGAAGAGGTTTAAGGGTAGATGGTTTAAAGGTTTAGGGTTAAGTGTAGAGTGGAAAGAGATAAAGGGAGTGAGTGAGATAGAGAGACCTGAGAGAGGGAGAGGGGATAGGAGGGAGAGACTTGAGAAAGAGGGAGGGAGGGAGTGGAAGAGAGATAGAGGGTATAGGTTTAAGAGTAGAGGGTAGAGGGTTTAAGGGTTAAGAGTAGAGGGTAGAGGATTTAATGGTTTAAGGCTTAAGGGTAGAGGGTAGAGGGGAGAGAGATAGGAGTGAGTGAGAGGGAGACTTGAGAGAGGGAGACTAGGTAGGAGGGAGAGACTTGAGAGAGAGAGAGAGGGAGGGAGTGCGAGAGAGATAGAGGGCAAAGGGTAGAGGGGAGAGAGATGGGAGTGAGTGAGAGAGAGACTTGAGAGAGGGAGAGTGGGTAGGAAAGAGAAACTTGAGAAAGAGGAAGGGAGGGAGTGGGAGAGAGATAGAGGGTAGAGGGTAAAAGGGTTTAATGGTTAAGGGTATAACATTTTTTATAACTCTATATAAAACATATTGGATATCCAATTCAAATTGAATATCTGATTTGAATTAGATATCCAATTTGATTCAGATATCCGATATGTCTGACACAAAATTTAATGCCTAGGAATTAGCCTTAGGCTTGCTTTGGATTTTGGTTCGGACATGCCAATCCTAAGAAGTCAACATAAAAAATGTGTTTAACAATTTACCTTGCTTTTCCAGACTTCGCCCATGTGGCTGACAACTTTTTTTCACCCAAAATTGATGAAACGAAAAGGGTTTGTAAAGGAGCTTCTCAGCTTTCCACCAATATAAATTATACTTTAGTTTGAATCTAATAAATAATTATTATTCATTTTTTATTAGAATTATGACTAAAGTCTTGATTGATAGCCTACTTGAAAAACATCTATATCTTTCAAACGGTATCACATTTTTTGAATCCAAATTATGCATCACATTCTATACTTCACATACTATAGGATTAAAAAAAATGAATTTCATGAAGTTTTGACCAAGTTAAGATGGTCAAACATACGAGTTTTTATATTTTTTAAAATTTGTAATAAAAAATTCATAATTAATTATTTACTTGGAAAAAAATTACAAAAAAATATGCATCACATCTGGACATGAGTCCTCTACTTATATCTAAAATCTTATAAAAATATTATCATTTTATTATGGTTAGGGTGGTCAAACAGACACCCACTTCTTATTTTTTCCCTGAAATTGAAGTACTACTACATTGAAATTTCAATTTCAATTTTTCACCACATAAAATTTTTTTAAAAAAATAAACCTAGTAGTTTAGATACTACATTCAATTTTCCATAGATTCTATTCTTACGTATTTTTTAAATAGTATAGATAACTTATTCATTTTTTTACGTCAAGTTGTCTAACTCTAATTTTTCTGAATTTTCATTGCCACTTAAGGGCCTATTTTTTCCATGATGATCCTGCACATACCCCATACATAAAAAAAAATCATCCCAAAAAAAATATCTAAAGAGGATGCAGCTAAATTATGTAAGAAGATATCCAAAGAGGAAATTAGGAAAGTCGTTATGAACTTGAATATTGATAAATCCCTAGTGAGGATGGGATGCCAATAGAATTCTATAAAATATCAATTGATTTGGCTAGTGAAGACTTCTATTGATCATGAAATTACAAGGAGGCTCTTGAGAGAGGTTCATTGGGAAAAAACATTAACAAAGGAATCATTAAATTACTTCCAAAGGAAGGTGAAAAGACACCAATAAAGAACTAGAGACCTATTACATTGCTAAATGTGTCCTATAAAATATTACCCAAAATCATTGCTATGAGGTTGGTTAACATCCTCCATAATTTTGTGAATGATACTCAAACAAGGTTCATCAAAGGAAGATATATTGTGGAAAATGTAATTACTAGTTGGGAAGCCATAAAATTCAAACACTTCAAGTAAAATTCAACTATGATTCTCCTAGAAAATTTGAAAAATCTTATGATAGGATATAATGGTCTTTCCTAAAAATAACTCGAGAGGATTTTGGGTTCCCTAAGGCTTTTTCTAATATGGTCAACACGCTATTAAAAGATGTTGCACAAGTTGAGGTAAATGGATCCCTCACCAAGGAATTCACACTAAAAAGATCAACTAGACAAATTGTCCCTTAGCCATGACTCTTTGTCTTATAACATCAGATGATATACTCTATTTTCTAAGAGAATTAGTCATTTCACCAAAAGTTAAGGGATTGAAACTCCTCAATCATAGTGACCTACTTAACCTACATTTTGTAGATGACACTCCAATTTTTGTGGATCTAGAAGAAAACAATGTTGAGACTTTTGTAAAAAAACTAAATTTCTTTTGTAAAGCATCTAAAGCCAAAGTATCCAATAAAAAATCCATTATGTCAGCAAGTCAAATATCTGGGAATTTTGTTTATAGTTGATCTTATTCTTATGGATATGTGGCTATTGATTCAAGCAATGATTAAAAAGAAAATGGATAGCTAGAATAGACAATACTTACATTGGTAGGTAGGATGGAGGTTTGTTAGAAAATCTTATAACCCTATAACCTATACTTTACCTCTATCTAGTTATTTAGTAGTTATCAAGTAAATGATATAAAAAAGAAAATAAGGAGTTTCCTTTGGTCTAATGGAAAAAAAATGTTAAGTGGGAATTATGCTTCTTAGAAAAGGCCCAGGGGGTCTTGGTTTAAAAGACCTAAGGTTATAGGGCATTGCCCTAGCTACAAAATAGATCATCAAGGCACTAGAAGAAGATGAGCTATGGAAAGTGTTAGTGAGAAACAATATTCAACTTTTTGTTCCTAAAAAGGAAAAATCATGGAAACTATTGTCATTTTGTGATCTTCTTGTTAGTAAACACCCAATATCTCCTACAAGTTCACTTGTGTTTAAAATCCTTTGGAAAGCTTCGAAAAATATAAAAAACAAAGTAAAAAATTTCCACTTCACCAAGAATAATAATAGCATAATTTTCACACATAGATCCATTTTGTGGAACCTTTAACACAAAGGTAAACCCCTTGCACTTTTGCAAGGTTGCTCTGCAAAGCGCTGGGCTAAAAAAGGTATCAAGTGTTTTAACAATATTCTGATTAATGGACAACTAAAAGATTCAGCAACCTTAAGTAGGGAATATAATTTTCTCCATCAAATTGGAGGACATATACAATATTAATGGAAGCTTGTAAAGGGTTACAATATCCTACTAAATGCACAAATAGAATGAGGAATAGCACCTTGAGTTCAAATGGCTAGATAATACACCATTAATTAGCACCAATACTAGAATGATTTACAAACAATTGTCTAAGTTTGATTCTGTCACAAAATATGCTAATAAATGTTGGGGACTTAACCTATCTATAAATAAATGGCAGAATATCTTTAAAAATAATTGGTGAACTATGTTACAGCTCAAATAGGCTTGCTTTAGATGGCTTCTTATACTACAAAGGTTACCATATAAAGCTGAATATTTTGAATGTGAATTGTGAATGCCTGAATCTATTAAGCATATTTTCTTTGAATGCTTTTATGCCAAAAAAAATTAATATATGTTTTGTAATGAATAAAAGGTTTGAGAAGAATATGGTGAAATTACTTGAGAAAAAAATATTATGGCCCGAATGAAACCAAACTAGATAAAGATTATATTAATATGTTTTGGATGTGTCTACCAACTGAAATATGATGGACTATTTGGAAGGTAATAAATGATGATAAATTTAGAGGGGTTAGAAGAGCACTTATCAAGTCTTCAAAAAGACTTATATTGCGCAATGTTGCTAATAGCTATGCAAGTCACTGTCACATTGAAGATCTCAAAATGCAATTTTATTAGGTTTTTAAGAGATGGCTTAGTACGAGTGATCAAAGATGACATAAGCTATCATCACACCAGGTAGTATGTCCAACCAGACATAGGTTCTTTTAAAAAATCCCTCAAGAAACTCCAAAAGCCATTCAATGAAAAAATAGAGGAAAAACAGAGGATGAACAAGGAAACAAGGGACTCTAAGTTTCACATCAATGAAGGAAAATACTTCACTCTCAAAGTGGTAAGATCTAATGATGATTTTTCAGCTATTGATCTGCCTCTAGGATGCATGGATTGGGATACCTTCAGCAATACGAGGAATTTTAGTGATCAAGCAATATCATGATTATAATTGTAAATTTGTATGTCATTTTTGTATAGAATATGCAGTTGTTATGCATGTAAAAACAACTCATAATTGGACGCAACATATCATGTATGTAAAGGCTGCTAGTATAACTGAACTATTTGTACTTTGGTAGTAACAACTACAATGTATGCATAGGCAGTAGTGATATATATGGGTGCAGTAGTAATATATACAGTTTTATCTACTTACATATGAAACTTTGTATGATCCCTTTTATGATTAAAATATATTCAATACAAAAAAAATAAAATTAAAAAGTAGTATTTATGTTGTGTAGCATAAAGTTCTTTTTTTAGAAAGGATAAAATTATAATTTTTAAAATATAGAATTGTAGCATCAATATCTAGTGTATGGATATTTTTTCATAATTTTTTATTATAATTTCTTTAATTAATTTTTGAAATTAGGGTAATTATAATTTGAACATAGGTGTATGTCATCAAGCATAACTTTTGTATATATCAAAAAAAAAAAAAAATTGGTGAAATAAGGACATCAATACCTAGTGCACAAATATTTTTAGATTTTTTCAATACTTTACTATTTTTCTAACTAGGTGGAATGAAGAACTTGATGTTTGGTGAAATACCCATTTTTAGTCAAAAATAAAATTTGAATACATAATAAAATGAAAATATATCAAAATTATACTAGTTGAAAAGTTGGTTTCAAGGACTACAATCTTACAAATTATTTTGTCAAGTTAATTACATTTGAATGTGCAACCTGAGGTTTGAAACTAATTTTTTTGAGAAAATTTTGAAGCAAACACTAAATGTGTCATTGCTAATGCCCTTCGTTCGAACGTTCTTCAATTCAAGGACCTTCATTTGAAGATATTTTGGTCCCATAAAAAAAAAAGGAAAAAAAAACTTTCAACAAAGGTAATTTCCAAAAATGAAAAAAATGGATCTTCGAATTAAGGTCCCTTTTCATTCCTCTTCTAGAAATTTCTCATAAAAGGAATAAAAAGGGACCTTTGTTTGAAGGTCCTTTTTTTCTATTTTTGGAAATTACCCTTATTCGAAGGTTTCAAACTTTGAACAAAGGTCCACCTTCAAACGATGGTAATTTTTGACACACCTTTGAACAAAGGTAGTTAAAAAAAGTCACTCCCTTATGAAATGTTCATGTCCCAATTTTGGGACCTAGTATTGTGGGATTACCCTTATATTTTTGACAATTTTCCCTAGAATTCTTATGTTAGTAGTGAATGGATATCAACTACTATTGATGTTGTTAATAGAACAATTGTCAAAGCTATTTTCATATACAGTGAATAATAGAGATCAAACCATTTTCATATGTTAAACTTATTACATTCTTCTCCACAATTCCTATACTTTGTACAACATGTTTCTTCATATTTTTGTACCATTATAACAACTATTTTACTTTAACTATGTCACAAGGTAAGGGATTGGTGTGACATAAAATAACTAGATTTTTAAAATATTTTGTTGAATAAGTGACAAACAACTTAGTTTTTTTTTTTTTAATTTCATGCCTATCTTATGTCCCATTAGTTATAACCGATTTGAGAGATCTTACTTAGGTCATATCATGCATGACTTTATGCCTCTGATTATTACAATAGTCTTTGGTCCTTAGTTAATTACCCTAAATTAAGAAATAAAAATATGGCTAAGTGTGAGGTTTATGTAAGTTTCTTATCTTGTAGAGGTCCCAAATGTGTCTCTCCAATTCAAATTTGATGAAATTTGGGAAAAAAATAGATAAGTTATGTGTTTATAGGTTTCAAGTCTCCTACCAACTTTTACAAGTATTGTTACTAAGCCAATCCAATATTTCCAACTAGTTCAACTATGCAATTGCAGTCAGCCACTTCCACACATGAGCCAAATTTTGACCAAATATTTGTGAAGGGTAAAAAAGGAGCCTTCAACAAGTAGGTGGAAAGAACCAAGTCTAGGAGTGAGGAATGAAGGAAAGGTAGAGAGATCCAAGGCATAACCCGATTCCTCATAGACTTGGTGGAGGTCATTTTTTTTCCTAAATCAAAAAGGGGTTGAGGGAAAAAGTATGTGGATAAGGAAATCCCTAGTAAATCGGCTCATTGTTCAAGCAATGTAGTTTAATTGCTAGCCGAAGTTTCACAATATCCACTTGGGGGTTTGATTTCCATAAGAACCAAGGAAGGGGGAGCCTAGCCAAAATGGTAAAAAAGATAAGGCAACTTAAAGTGCATAATGAAGGATAAGCGGGACCCAAGGTATAAAAAGGTAAATTCAAAAGGTTCAAACCTAATGGAGGTCCTTTTTCCACAATTCAATAGTTGAACACTTTCCCATTCCCTACATGGACCTGATGAGGGTTAAGTTTCTACAAAGATACAAGGGTAAAGGAAATGACAAGTACAAAAGTGTAAAAGAAAAGGCATGGACCTAATGGAGGTCCCCTTTTTGCTTGGTTTAGATGGAGTTGAAGTTCTACAATATCCACTTAGGATTCAATTTTTTACAAAGACAAAGAGGAGGATGGACAAAGTATGGGGAAGTGAAAAAAGGGAGTGTTAGGTTCCCATGGTTGTCAGTACCATGGGAACCTTTGACTAAGTTATCATTTCCTTATGAACTTCCAACTTCTAACTTAAGGGCAAGGTAATGGCAACAAAGAAGAGTTAGTGCTCCTAGAGGTTCCAGTAACCTTTGGAACCTTTGATAGGTTTGTAACACCTCCCCAAGCCTTCACAAGTGAAGAAACATTAAAGGCAAGGAGCAAAATAATAATAAGAGTGATGGACATTGACCATTGCCAACCAAATTTCCACATAGCTTAATGCCAACCATTTCCCCAGAAACTCACATATCCTGTTGAAGGTTGAGTTTTCGCAAAAGGTAAAAATGGAGAGATGGCTGCCAAGAACCCCCATTAATGCTCAATGACTCCTGCAACTACTGACGCAGACAATAAAAACAACTCCCTCCTTCCAAATTGCACGAATCAAAGCAACTCTCAACACAACTCAGGCAGATTTATCTCCTTATCATTTCGATTTTAAACTCACAGATCAAGAATACTACAAAGGGCTTCTCATATGGTCTGCAACTCATTTACGACATTCCATTGCTATTCCAAATGAACTTTGACAATTTCATTTGTCAAACAATTTCAGTTTCAAAATTCAAATTCAATTAATATTTAGTTCATGTAATACATAATTCAATTTTCTTGTTTTGCAACCATCTTCAATTCGTCTGGTTCCCTGTTTCAGCATCTTACAATTCCTCTCTTTATACTTTCTGATTCTCAATTGCTTCTTTCCTCTGCACGGTTACCCCACGTTACTCCTGCTGCTGCCTTGTCTCTTCTCACACTTCCTGCGATGACCTTTATCTGTTCAATTAAAATCTGCATAGCTATGACTCCTTCCTTATCATTGAGGCGTGCCTTTCCCTTTCTTTCCTTTATTTGCCATTCATTCTTCCTATGAACTGTACAAAATGGCCTCGCCCATTTATGGTTTTCAACATCAATCGGATCCTTGTCTTTCATGATGCCTACCATCATAAATTAATCTTCCCTCACTCTTTTCCTTCATCATTCGAGCCCATCCATCCCTGTTCGATGCACTTTTTTTATTGCATTTAAATTTAAATTGCCATATTAATTGGCTCAGCCCCCTTTGTGGATTACTCTGCCTCTTCAAGTTGCAATTTTTATCCTTTCCCTGTTTCTTAACGCTGCCCCCTTCACTCTGCGCTGGTCCCTTAAAGCAATTTTGTCTTATTTTGTTTTATTCCTCTTACCAGTCTCTTCCATTGTTGACCGTGTAAATTCTCTTCACTTCCACCATCGCTTAGCAGCCCTTCCTCTCCTCTACACAGCGCGGCCTCCTTTGCAAATAATCGTTCTTTTGTTTTTTATCTGCAAACTTCAATTCCCGTTTGCCATGCCGCCCAGCCGCCTCCTGTTTCTTCTTTGGTTTTTTCCTTTTTGTTTAAAAACTTCTCCTCTTGGCTGTGATCTTTCAACTTCCCTATGAGCGGTGTCATTCAGACTCTTCATTTCTCATGAATCCAGGCAGTTAGCCAACATTTTGTAATAAAATGCTGAGGACAAGGGACTGAAATAACATATTTTAAAATTTTATATAAATTTTGAACCCGTCTTCATATATCAAGCTCAGCACAACCTTCATTTATTATAAAGATTGAGCATATCAACTAATTTAGTGAACAACCGAATCAAAATGAATAATAGCTTAGTTTCTGATTCAACTTTCAAAACCCTTTTTTGTGTGATAAACATAAGAAGATGGATAGCTTTCACTTCAACTATGGCTTGGAATCATCTTTAAGAAAAAATCTACTGCGATCAAATCCACCCGGATGCTCCTGCACCAACCACCCATTCCTTGTGCCGTAAGGACCCCATGATGGCTTTTAATACAACTTTGATGCGATTTTAGCGAAAAGAAACACCCATCCTTTATTCATTATTGCAAACCCACACCTTTTTTAGGAAGCCATTCTTGTGTAATGCTTTATAATGGATTTCATAAAGGTTTTTTGCATTCCCTTTTAGAGTCATCAATGAAAAATCATGGTATGAGTTCTTGAGAGAATTTCCACATTTGCATATCGAATTTTAATGCAAATATGCCAGCTTTAGTAGGCCATGACTAGGGTTTGTCTCAACACCATGTCATCTCTCTCTATTATGCCTTTCTTATGAACAATAAAAGACATTTGGATTTTTATTGTAAAACCTGTTCTTCCCTTTTTCCTTAGTAGACATACATGCAAATCTTGTATAGATCTACAATCATAAATGGGCTTCATGCCTCTATGTTAGTTAGAAATTGTCATTTTTTACATTTTCTCACTTCATGTCTAGACTTTTACCTCTATGTATGGATGAGCACCTACCATTTCTTAGAATTTGTATAATTTTTAACATATTTGTAGAAGTTAAATGTGGATTGGTTTTATATATCTTGTTGTATGTCAAACCTTAACCTCCATACAAGTCTTTAGGAGTTGATAAAACAAAGTTGTGTAAGTTTATTTTTGTAGTTTGATTAAGTCATTGTCTTCTAGTGAGCAAGAAGAAACATACTTTTTTCTAGGTGTAACACCACCCTTGCAATTTCTTGTACTCATCTCGTACCTTTTCCCTCTGCAACCTAGTAGACTAGGTCAGTTTAGAGTTATTCAATGTTGGGTTGGACCAACATTGCTATATCTAGGGTAGAAGTTTGATCTCATATGCAAGGTCCCACACCTTGAAACCAATCCTTCATGCTTCACTGAAATGCTAAATAGTAGGTTCAAGAAGGTGCAATTTCAAGCGAAAATAGTATTTGGCATGCCTAGTGGGACTACTCAACTTTGAATTAATATTGTTGAGAGAGTGGTGGTGTTCTTAGCATATTCAGCTTTAAAGAGGCATTTGACAAAGCACATAGAGGCTTTACAAGCAATTTCACAAAACTCAATCCTCTAGTTCTAGAGATCACCTACAAATTTCATGCCAAAGCTTCTTGTAGAGGTAATTTTTAGTTCCCTATATTATCCTTTTCTACTTCAAGAAGAAATAGAAATTCATTATCCCCTCCATAAATAAATACAAATTCTACAAAATCATCCCCTAAAGCATGACCTACACCTCCTTTCAATAGATCAACACAGCCAAGAACACCTACTAGCTTGATTAACATAAATCGATTTCACAAGGTTGTCCCTAGAAATCAATGAAACAAATGCCCAATTCTGAAATTTTAGTGTGTTCAAGCCTCTCCAAGAAAGCAATGACCCTCATTTATTTGTTCTAAGTGGGATAATTAATATAAAGAAGATGCTTTTGTCATATTTAATATTCAGTATTTAGTTATTGAATTTTGAAAAAAAATTATAGACCTCACAACAATATTGTAGAGGAAAAAGTGTATGTGTTATGTTTTTTGGTTTTATATTATTTTTTATATGGTTAAATAAGTATGTCCATGGAAATTTTCATTTATTTTTAGGTCTTCACTTTGTTTGAATGACTTAAAATAATTATCTATTGGTAAGTGGCACGGTCTTATGTTAATCAAGCAATACAAAAAAGGAAGATATAATCTACTATAATTCTCAATATCGATTCAAAATCAGACATAAAGTGTGGCAAAAGAGTTAACATTAAAGTAAATATAGAGTTGATAGGGTGAGTAAAATATAGGCTTAGAAGAAACACCAAAACCTAAAAGAAAGATCTACGAATGAAGAACAAAGACAAAAGGATAATTCGGATCTAAAAATTAAAAAGGAATAAAAAGTATGCTACTCAAAAAATGCATATAAACAAGAACAATTAACCTAGAATAAAGAGTAGATGGGATAGATGAAATCGATTCCTAGACATTTAGATAATTATACAATTATGTTTTAAATAGAAAGTAAATTAGACAATATATCACTTGGTTCTATGATTGATAAATGAATGTCAAATAATGAAGACTCAAAAATCAATGTGCTTTGGGATCTAAAAAGCTCTAAAACAATCACCAATATAGATTAGAATCAAAATATTAATATCTACAATGTTCTAAATTGAGTTTACTCAAATGAATCTAATTCATGATTGTGAAGTAAATCCTTTACTAGGAACTTAACCTTTGTTGTGATTCATTAAAAAAAACAATTTCTTGATATTTATTTTTTATTAGTTAAGAGTTATCAATTGATTAAAACCTTTTTAAAATATTGATTATTACTACTATAACAAGAATTAGTAAATAATAATTATTCAAAACATCATTTTAATTTTTTGTTTATTTTTTTCTTTTTTTACAACAGGGGTGTCCCTGCAGCCTAGTCCAACAGCCCAACAGCCTGTATCTTGTAGGTGAAATCCCCCGCCCGCATGAAAAGCCCAACAGCCCGCCCGCAAGAAGAGCCCAACAGTCTATATCTTGCAGGTGAAACCCCCTGCTCGCAAGAAGTCCCACCTCTTAAACCTAGGAGCAAAGTTGAACCCGAGACCAATGGGGAGAAAACCCACTACCCAAGCCAACTTGCTATCCATGTGGGTTTAAATTATTGTTTATTAATCCATCTCTTATTTAAAAATAATAATAAACAATGTAAGAGGCTACAAAACTTCACTAGTTAAAGAGTTTCAAACTTCAACTTCAAAATAAAATTGTCTATGACCATGGTAGAAGCTAAACCCACAAATATATTATTATTAGAAAATAAAATTCTTTTCTTTGAAGGAAAAATATTTATTTCTAAAAATATATAGTAAATAATCTTATTTTTTAACAGAAGTGTCCCCGCAACCCAGCCCAATTCAGTTCTTATAAAAAACAAATGTGTACACTAATTCTACTTTTAAATATTATGTAAATTTCCTCTCAAAAATATTAGAAGGATCCTATGAAATGCTATCTAAACCCTATGAAGTGAGTTGACACTTGTATCTTTAGAAATAAAAATTACAACAATTTCAAAAAGGACTCAATTTATAAATGGTATATCCACACTTTTCCATTTTTTACCTTCTTCCACCTCTACCTGAAACCCCTTGTTGATATAACCTATCAACAATTTTATGTAACACACCCACACATTTCCCCTTGTTCACCTTTGCCCGAAACACTCCCTTTATTATTCCTTTTTCACATAAAACATCTTCCACATTCGAATATAAACCGTAAATCTCCTCATCATCTGCTACCATTGTAATTATCCATTCTCCTTCATGCAGCATAAGCCGGGGAAGTGATTTATTTATATCCTCTACCGAAGTAGAGCTATCAAGCACAACCACAACCACAACCACACAGCATCTAATAACTGTTGCACTCAATCCTGACCCCTCGGGAGAAGTATTGTGGGTGCCAATTTCAATCACTTTGGTAGGTATCCAAAACAGATCTTCGTTTAAACTTGACTCTCCTCCATCCACTGGTCTTCCAATCATAACCATTCCGAATGACGGCACACTCTGAAATAAAAGACAAATACCCTCAATTCATCCACGGTAAAAAAAATTCATTTACAGATCATATTAATTACCATAATATAGACTATCTTGTAAACACAAATGACAAAACAAAGCCTAAGGTCGAAAAGGAAGTAAAACACTTAAAGTAAAAAATGACATTTATGATTGCCTGTTAAAAAGGAGTATTGAAATCATTACCTTCAACTTGTGAATGCAATTCTGTATTAGTGCATTGCTACAATGACCAAGTCGCATCCATTGTAATGCACGCAACTCTTCGATACCTGATATTTTCTCCAGCTTTTCACAAGAGTCAATCGCAATCGTCTCCACGCAGCTCAGTCTAGAGACACTCAACTCCTCAAGCTCAGGACACTCAGTAACAAACAGCTCTTTAAGTTTTATAAGATCGCCGGATCCTTCTACTCTTTCCAAATCTCTGCAATCGTGTACAGACAGACTGGTGACTGTCATTGGCAATGTAATGTTCCGTAGCTTCAGCTTCTCACAAGAGAGCCTTGGCAAGTTTTCAAACTCGGGACACTCGCTAATAATCAGCTTTGAAAGTTTGGTAAGATCACCATATCCTACTACTCTTTGCAAATCTCTGCAATTGTGTACAGAAAGACTGATGAGTGTCGTTGGCAGCGCAATGTTTTGTAGCTTCTCACAATTGTGAATCGCAATATTCTCCATGCAGCTCAGTCTGGAAAGATTCGGGAGCTCCTCAAGCTTAGGACACTGAGCAATAGACAGCTTTGTAAGTTTAATAAGATCACCGGATCCTACTACTCTTTGCAAATCTCTACAATTGTGTAGAGAAAGACTGATGAATGTTGTTGGCAGCGCAATGTTTTGTAGCTCAAGACAGTCTCTAATAATCAGCTCTCTAAGTTTGGTTAGGTCACCACTTCCTGATATTCTTTGTAAATCTCTGCAGCTTGTTGATAATTGATGCCGGTAAGGGAAAATCTGCATGGAAAGATAGAAGAAATATCTAATTATAAAGATTTTTTTAATATTGTTTAAATAGTTATTTTTATACTAAAAATACTGTATGTAAAGCTAGGCTTTTTTAAGATTTTTCCTACTGTTTTTTAGGATTGCAAACCCTTTAAAAAGGCATCGCGTCTTGCTGTTTTGTAAAGACAAAACATACAGAATTCATATTTTATTTTTCGGCAGTATGGTGTCAAGATTTTTTTAGTACATGTTGATTGGTTTATGGCTGTAAATCAATTTGGTTTATCGTAATGATGATATATGTTATTAGTAATTAATTATTTCTCTTTAAAATTGGTTTTCAGTTAGTTAAAAAAAACAGTTAGGTGTTAGTTTCAGAATCTTCACAACCTCTAGACAAAATAACGAGTGTTATTGCCAGCGTAATGTTCTATAACTTTTTACAAGAGCCAATCTCAATTTGCCCCAAACTACTCAGTCTGGAGAGACTAGGCAACCCGTCAAGCTAAAGACAATTACTAATAATCAGCTCTGTAAGATTTGTAAGCCCACCGATTCCTACTACTCTCTGCAAATCTCTGCAACTTTAATTGTAGAGACAACCTGATGAGTGTTCTTGGCAACTCGTTAAGCTTAGGACAATCACTAATTTCTAGCCAGCGTCTCTCAAAGTTAGCCAACACACTTTTCAAATTGTGAGAACCATCCATTAGAAGATTTTTAAACTTCCTTCATCCATCAATTATAATCTTCTCGAGTCAACTTGGACCTATAAAATCTGGCAACTCCTCAAGCTCCAGACAGCCCCGAATACTTAATTTTACAAGCTCTTCATAACCAAAATTTACTATTTGCAAATTTTGACAGCCATCCAACTCAAAATATTTCATATTCACGGTTTCAACAAATGCTATACTCTCCAGACACTTCTTACTCATCTTCACGTTTTCATCAAATTCTATGCTTTCCAGACACTTCCTAACCCTGAGACGGAAGTCTTCAAACTTAAGGTCTGGACATTCAAAAATGTTTAACACCACAAGATTTGTAAGAGCAGATGTTCCTCTTAGTCTTTTGAGTTTTTAACAATTTGTAACTAAAAAACAATTTAGTGTCTTTCCCCTTGTTAAATTCACTTCCATACCAATTTTTATGGCACCAAGTTCGATAGATTTAAGGCTGCGATAGTGAATTGCACTTGTGAAGATCTTGGATAGAAAATTTTCAGAGCCAATTTCTAACTTTCAGGGCCACTCACTAGGGCCTTAACACTACTAGATATTCCTCCATTATTACAATCTACTTTCCCATTAAATTTGAAATTCACGATAACCAAAGATTTACAGAGTCCTCTCTTTTAAACGAAGCCTGTTCCTCTTCTGATTTGGAAGACTAGAGACACAAACTACAAAGATTCATATTGAGAGATTATAGTAAAGACAAACCTTTGATTGGCAATTTTTGGGCATAGAATGCTTAGTTTTTGGATTCAACTGTGTGTATTTTTGTGTGACATTCAGATCATACTCATCACACTCAGTGATCCATCATTAGAAAAGAAAAAAAATGGACTGAGAAAGCAAATCAAGCCGAATAAAGGGTGAGGAAGATGAGTTGAGAAAAAAAAGGATTAAAAAATTAAGAAATAACAATTGAACATATATAAAAATCCAACCCAAAAAAAAACACATGACAATTATTAATAATTTTCCTAACAAATTAATGAAGTATACAAAATACTATTGAAAATTGTTTTACATAATATTATGCAGATTCCACAAACCTTAGTAATGAATCAATGGTTATAAATTAAGGAGGGTAAAAAGTAAAAAGCTTAATTAATAATAGCATATAATAAAAGGAAAATAAAAATAAAATAATTATATGATATTATAATAGTGGTTGCTACTATTGTAACTACTTAATATCAATCCAAAAGACAAAAGGAATATTTATAATAAAAAGTACTACTATGATTTTAAATAAAATAGGAGAAACTACTAATTATTATTTACTAACTAATATTATAATAATACAACAAAGGTTAGAAATAATTACAAAAATAGAAATAAAGTAGACAAATATTAAGAAAGAGAAAAAAAACTACTAATAAGAAAATACTAGTAAAAATACTTAATAATATAGCAATGCAAAATAATAAGCAATAACTACCTTCTTAATTATAGCACTTTATTATTAATACAAAAAGAAAACTTAAAATAATAAGTACTACAATAAAAAATACTTAATAAAGAAATTAATAATAACTAAAGAATCAACAAATATACTTAATAATAACATATTACTGAACTAAAATTATTAATTATTACCTTACTTAAAAATTATGAAAAGACATAAAAAAAAAAAAAGTTTTAATTAAGCAATTATAAAAACATTAATGAAATATTATTCAATACTTGATAACAATAACATTAATTACTTAAAAATAGCTATAAACTACTTAATATTAAATATTATTATTATAATATATTACTGATTATAATTATTAGCAAGTTATTACTAATAAAAAACTTATTAGTAATAAGAAAAAAGCAATGAAATGCTAGAAGAGAGGAAAAAATAGAGAATGAAAATGAAGTGGCCCAAAAGAAAAAAAAGAGCAAAAGACAAAGATACGGGGGGAACATGGGTAAGATCTAAGAAAACATATTCTGACAATTCTATTTACTTGGAAAGCCTTTCAAAGAGGTTTGAATAATCATCAGCTCTTTCAAGTGGGAGGGCGTCAAAAATTCAAAATTCTTATAAAGTTCTAATGATAAAAAGAATAGTCCGTAGACAACCATAACATAATGCATTCGGCTTTATAGCCTTACAAAGATTTCATTTTTGCTGAAAAGATCAAAATACCTGTATGGGATTCTCCCGAAATGTTTTGAATCGATTACCGATGATTTTCAAACCCTGCAAATTTTGAAGAGGAATCCACGAAGGGATGCTTGGTTGTTCTATCATATCGACGTCCTCAAGCTCGAGCCATAGTAAGGAAGCTGACGTCTCAACACAACTATCTGATTGGCCTAAAAATAATGTAACTCGAAAACCCATGGACTTGTCGTAAAAGGAATGGAAACACCTGGCATTGGTTTTGGCGAGGATAGCTTTCAAACCCATCAGTTCCTGCATACACCGAAGCAAGCAATGCAGTTTTCAATATATATAGTAACATCATAAGATTTGGAATATTATAATACTAACGACAAATCTGAAGGGGTAACAAGTATACCAAAGATTCCAAATCTGGAGGATGCCACAGGCGATTAGGAGAGATGAGCTCAACTGCCATTTCTCGTCCCAAGTCCCTCAGGTGGTCATGCATTCTCAATACAATTTCTCCTTTTTTACTCAGATACGAAAATTTATTTTCTTCCTCTACAAGGCATTTATCTTTTAGTGTCTGCAGAGCATTTTGAGCATCCCATCCTGATCCCTCCAATATTATTTCTGCCATACGCTTCGGTTCACCCAAAAAAAAACAAGCAATATCTATGAAAGCCTGTTTTTCATTATCTTCCAATGCGTCAAAACTTATTCTCAATCTTTGCTTTACATCTCGAGGCAGCGTCTCTTTAACTTTAATCAACTTTGATTCCCAATATCTGTGAGGTCTACCATGAACGAGCCGGCCCAGAACCTGAAGAGAAAGAGGTAGCCCTCCACATACATCTACGAATTGGTCAACCAGCGCCTCATAGCCGTTACATGGAAGGGCTTGGTCAAATGCATTCCAGCAGAAGAGTTGCCTCCCGTGGTTTCTGTCCATTCCTTTTAAAGGATAGCCAATAGGAATCCCTGTGGATATAGCCACTCCAATGTCACGGGTTGTGACAATAACCAGACTATTACCTGATTTATTTAAGATATTCATAGATAGAGCATCTAACTGATTCACATGATCGATGTCATCTAGAACTATTAGGAAGTTTAAAAAGCCGCTGCTTTGTAGATGATCTTTGAGATAGCTCGTTCCTTGCTCTATACTTCTAAAACTCTTTTCTTCGCCGAAGAGATCTTTGACAAGTTGACTTTGCAGAAGAGGTAGTTCCTTTTTCAGAGATGCTTCTCGCACATCAAACAAAAAACTTGCTCTATTGTAATTTGAACGCTTTCGGTTAAACAACTCTTTCGCGAGAGTTGTCTTGCCTAATCCACCCATGCCGAAAATGGCAACAACGTTAGGCTTATTTTTCCTTTCCTCCAGGCCGCACTGCTTTTCAAAATCTTCTACAAGTTCATCGAGACACTGCTTTTCAAAATCTTCCACAATATTGTCAAGCCCTACTGGATAATTTGCAACATGTATATATGGTTTCCTTTGTACTTCATTTTCTACTGCTGCTACTATGGTTTGGCAGTCACTGGAACTTTATAAAATCAAAGAAGAATTCGATGAGAAAATAGTAAACAAGATTTGAAGGAAAAACAGAATTATATAAAGTAGAACTACCAAAACTAGAGAAAGATTACCTGTGAAATTCTACTCCAGCTATAAATGAAAGAGTTTGAAGGGCTTCCTTCCACTCTTTGAGCTTCTCCAGGTACCTGCCCTTTTTTTCATATGTCTTGAATGCATCAGCGTATACTCCCTTTTCAATGTGGTGGAGTTCCCATGGCTCCACTCCATAAAACACAGGAATAATTCTGGCCTTGCTTTCTAACATGAGAACCAGCTCAGCCAAACACCGAGGTGACTCTGCATATCTTTTGGAAAAGATGGCTATGTGTACCTTAGCAGAGCGGATTGCTGTCTCAATAATAGAAGTGAACGAATCTTCAAGTTCATTCTCTTGGGAATCAAGAAAAGCCTGTATTCCCGATTGCTTAAGGTAGTTGTAAAGTTCAGTTGCCAAAGTTTGTTTGACATCGGGGCCTCTGTGATTGATGAATACATCAAACAATCTGGAAGATTCACAAACCTTCCTTTTTTCGCCAGCAGGTTCTATTCCAGAGAAAGCATTTAATTTCCTAATTTGCTGGTGGGATGATGAAGAAGACGCCATTAGTTCCGGTTCAAACGCTAACAACCTGTTTTAAAAAATAGAAGAAGAGAAAGAGCAGAGCGCATAGGATTTGATTGCGGTATGCGTAATGAAATAAGAGCCTTTGGGTAAGAAGAAGTGTAGATTGAATTAAATAGATCATACTGGAGGTGGGTTCAATATTTTCCTTTAAACTTCGGGGAAAAGTATGGTGAAGGAAACGTTTACAAATTAGACAAGCTCTGACCTGTACAATGCGGGAAGGTTCATTCCTTTCCTCGAAACATGCAAGGAGAAAAAACAGGGGAAAAAAATGCCTAATCTTTATTCAGTCCTCGGCCTGTACAAAGAATAAGGAAAATGCTTTGAAAGAAGACGGAAAGATGAGATTGAATGGTATGGAGATTCGTTCTGTCGGCCACTGTTTGAGAAAGTTAGAAGAGACTCTCCAAGAAAGCAATAATTCAGTTTCGTCGAAACACCCAAGGGAAGAAGGAAAATGCTTTGAAAGAAGACGGAAAGATGAGATTGAATGGTATGGAGATTCGTTCTGTCGGCCACTGTTTGAGAAAGTTAGAAGAGACTCTCCAAGAAAGCAATAATTCAGTTTCGTCGAAACATCCGAGAAGAGGAAAATGCTCTAAGGAAATCAAACTGTTCCATGTACGAAAGGAGATGAGATTGATTGGTGTGGGGATCATTCTGTCAGCCACTCTTGAGAAAGTGCTTAGAAAACTGCTACATGTACGAAAAGGAGATGGAGATTCGTTCTAAGAGTCACTCTTGAGAAAGTTAGAGCCTCCTACTTTCGCCGATACATCCGAGGGGAGAAGGAAAGTGCTTTGAAAACTGCTACATGTACGAAAAGGAGATGGAGATTCGTTCTAAGAGTCACTCTTGAGAAAGTTAGAGCCTCCGTAAGAAAGCAATAGACCCTGTCGGTGTGGCATTGAGTGGGATAAGTAATTAAAGAAATGCATTTTAGATATATAATTGAAAGGTTATATTGAATGTGAGGTTTTAGTTTGTAAATTATTTTTGGAGACAATTGTTAGGTTGTTAAATTGAGAAGTTTTTACTTGTCTTCAGTCATTTAAAATCAGACATCTAGAATTAGAATTATAAATGTACTACATTTGAAATCAAATCAAATTTTTAATCAATTCAAATTGTATTTGTATCAAATCATATTGTGTTCAAATTTTACAAATCTTATTGGATTGGATTGAGTAAGGATGGTTAGGTGAATGAACATCTAACAAAAATAGAAGTCCTACCAAGTATAATCACAAATATAAACAATTTTAGTAGTGTATAAAAGGGAGGAACATAGGGGGTATCCATGATGGTCTGGTAAACATTCAAATTAGGAACCAACTAGCTTTTCTTGGAGTATTTAAACTAGATAATTTACTCCAAACTAGAACATTGCTACAAAGTTGAGAAAATACAAGGCTTGGAACACTGGAGAGCATGTGAGACACTGATAACAAATGCAAGGTGGGAGGAGGTAGGCATAGAAACTTTGGAGTGTATGGAAATATTAGGTATGTTACATCTCATGGTAATCAGCATATCCATTGTTGAAGGTTGCATTCAAAGCATAAAGTAATAATAGTTTATAAGAATATTGAATTCTAATTATTTTCAATTAACTATGAAATGGTTGAATGTTGATGGGCAAATGATTTGCCAAAATGACCAAAACATACAATAGTCTACACACAAATAGTCCCTAACAATGGCTCACTTATAAACTCCATTTACCTTGTACAAACCCCTTCCTCATTGACTCCTCTTTAAACACAATCTTCTCCAAGCCATCCCTAAAATTGTCCCCCAATGCCCATTGCATCTTATTGTGTTTTGTTCTAAATTGTAATTATCCAAAAACCAATATATTTATATGCAATAATCATAGAGTAACAACTAACCCAATCAAGAGCCATGAATAACAAGAGTTGTGAGCCAACTAGAGTCCCTGCCTAAAGCAATATTTGATGTTCATAATACTGTAGATGGCAAGATTCTATTCTTGACATTATGAACTGTTTTGCGAAATCGCATAATAAATAGTTTCCATTTGTACCCTATCCTCAAGGCTGAGTAAACCATGTTTGAATAAGGTCTCCACTTTTTGTTTTAACTGCTTTGCATCATTAAAAGCTTCCAATAGATTTTGTTGGCACATAGTCCTTGAGACTTGATGAAAATTTGACAGTAGATCATCCCTAGGGTTGCAATCCTCCTGTCCATTGATATTTGCATGCATAATTGAACCTGTATAATGCTCATAAAATTTGTCACTTTATTACCATTTGAAGTTTGAACCACTAATTCAACTTGGATAAATTCTATCATAGTAGATTTAAAGAAGACAACAAATAAAGTATTAATAATTATATAAAAAAATGATAGCATATCCAGATTTCTTTCAATTTTGAGGTTTTAAGTTAAACAAAATGCTCTATACTTTTAAAAGTAAAAGTATGTGACCATCATATGCTTAAATTGAGAGAGAGATATGTGATCAGAGGCTAGTTGCAAATTCAAAAATAATCGTGAGATGGCATAGTCACATGCCTTCAAAGTAGCAAGACTCAAACAAAACAAGTGCTAAAATCAAAATTTGATTGAGCATCACATTTGCAACTCGATTAATTAAGAAGATAATATATATTACAGAGAAAATTGAACTTTTTGCATTCAAGGCTTTTAAAGTTTTAGAATTCATTAACTATTGTGCATGTTCTGTGGAGGAATAAAGCAGTTCAATTGAAATTTTGAATAAAAAACAACTATGTAGGTCATCTAGAAACTCTTAGCAATATGTTTCTTTGGTAACTGTTGAACATTATATATATATATATGGTTTCTAGTACCAAGGCCTTTGAAATGCTACAACTACCAATACAATATATGCCAAGTCACATTCTATCATTGCCATGTTATTTTTGAACACTATGAAAGGGCTTCAAAGTGTGAATGTTATATCAAAGGGTAACCTTTAGAATATACCATGGTCATACCTCAAGATATCACACAAATTCCACCCACCCACCAAAACATTCCCAGCTAAAAAGGGCCCAAGACTGAAGAACAAGATGACACAATTTAGTCCAATTTGATTTATGAAAGGGCTTTCATCTCATTAGATTTTCCAAGTGGTAAATCTAAGAGTACTCAACCACAAGTATATTATAATCAAAATAAAAAACAATGATGACATTACCAAAAAACTAATGCATGGAAAAATAAATACAAAACTAGATTATTCATGAAGACAACATTTCTTGACCACTGGTTTACTTAAGAGTATGATAAAAGAACTTTTAAATGATAAAAGAAGCAATTGAACACAAAAAAGAGTAATAAAAAGTCAAGTATTGTTTAGATGAAAAATTAGCCAATAACATAACATTTTTGTTTGACATTGTCTAACTGATTTGTAATTAGCACATATATTCCATAGCTATTTTTGATTGATTAATTTGTAACTAGCATGTAAATAAATTAATTTTGGTTGATTATGTGTGTTGATCTCATGGTAAGTTTTTTTATTTGTACTCATAAAACTAGAAATTACCCTATAAATGTGTTTTACTATTGAAATTAATTGTTGGCAATAGTATAAATAAAATGAAAAAATAGAAGAGAAATGCTAAGGCTATATCTTCTATTTCTACATCCCTTGCAACTTTACGAGCCAATTTTCCTTCTAAAGGCCACCAAGAACAACAAAAACATATTTAAGCAGTGCACTTATAGATGCTTTACTCTGGAGCTTTCCGCAATACACGTTGGCACTCATATCTTGTAGTTCTCAAAACTTTCAACCAAGAATAAATACAAGACTCACTAGGGGTGTATGATCTGCATTGTGAGGATCAGGATGTTGTTGCAGAGGACAGTATAGGTTGTAAGCTATAAATTGCGTTGTTATAATGAACATGTAACAAAAAACATTTGATATTTTTCATTCATGGAATCATGAGGCAAAGTAATAGAATAATATCCTTCTAGGTAAACTAAACAGGCATATTACATATGGGTGCAATAATATGACAATTAGAAGTTTGAGAACGAGGATTCCTATGATTAGAAGCTAGGGGAATGCTTTCTAACTAAATTAACTAGTCACAATGCTTATGCATATGAGCTTTATGGGTTGAGTAAAATTGAATTTATATACAAATATGTGAGGAAACTAAACTATTGATTGCTATAAGAAGCTTCAATTCTATAATGGTTGATGGCACACCTTCTTTTTGATAGGTTGGTTCACCTTCTTAGTCTTTGTTGCATGAGGCCCTTTGATGTTGCAAAGACTATTGGAGTGTCAACAAGTGTGGCACTAAGTCTGAGATATGTTAAATCCCTTATAATAATGCCTTATAGAATCCCAGCTAAGTAGCTTGAGCCTTGGAACAATGGCATAAAAGCTACAAAAAGTTAAACAAATTTTAATGCAACTGACTGACTCCTGAACATCCTAATGGGTTTGCTTGAAATGTATACCAGCAAGCATGGCATTTATGGCCGCTATTCTAAATTGATTGACAATTCTAGGAATTTATGCAGTCTCTAGAGTTCTTGGCTTTGAGTACTCTCCCCACGTGCCATCTAGCATCAAGATGGACCATCCATCTATTATTGCTTTGTCTTTTGAAGATATTGGGGCTTTACCCTTCAGCTGGTAAACTGTAAAATTCAAAGACAATTTTGTAAAAGACAAATAAGTCCAATCATATTTTGCAAGTAATACAATATTTTATTCTGTCAAGAACGATAAAACACAATTCCCTCAACAAAGAGACTAAAGCACTGCGTATAAAGAGAGGAGAAAAATGCCTTCATTGTTAAGCCGCAAAAAATAAACAAGGCCATTTTTTTTGTTGTCCTCCTTTTGCACCTATATGTCATGCCCTGCCCATGTGCCATAGCTGACAAAAGATGATCCCACCCTTTTCATGAACAACATCCACCACTTTCTTCAAGCCCTCTTCCTGCTTAGTTGAAAATATGCCACGGGATTTGGGAAACTTGTTCACAAAATAACATATATATAAATTATTTCCCATAAACCAGTTAAGTCTTGAACCTAAGATCTCGTGTTAACATAACTGAGATGGTTTACTACTGAGCTACTAGGAAAACATTTCTCTTCCCACTAACTAACACTAAATTTGTAGAAAGTTAAAATAGTGAATTACCCAATCTCATCTTTGGCTATGGTTGTAGCTTCAAAGATGAGAAATCCACCGTAACATGGGCTGGCTATGGAACATGATCCAGCGCTCTGTTAATTTTGTCAAGGCTGCGTTAAGAAAAATAGATCTAAATGGTTGGACTATAAAACATTTCAGGAGGATGTCAAACTTTTGGTGGACGAGAAATAGTCTGAAGATGATCTTTATATATACATAAAAAAATGTGCAATGCCAATGCCATTGTACTAAAATCATAATGGTGAAATTTCAAGTATAGAGCATTAGTGACAATATTCCATAGGGACCTTCCATAGATTTAAGATAAGTATAGAGGATTCCTAAGTGAAAAGATTGTGTAAGATTTTTGATCTTTATGATCCAACAAAGAAAAAGTTTGGCAAAGTTCTTTTATACTGTAGGGTAATGATTTATTTTTTATGTGCAGGAAAGATTTTGTAGCCTATTCTGACACATGCTTTAAAGCCTTTGGTAATCGAGTGAAAAAATGGGTAATGATAAATGAACAGTTAAAAGAATTGCTCTAGTTGGACACAACATGGAAATCATGCGCCTTAGAAAGTGGGTACATGTGAGAAAGCTTGAAATTGGAAAATTTCAAGGGCAACAGAATATGGGGGTTTCAACCTTGTTGGTCTACACAAACTCTTTTGGGTGGAGAAAATAGGTAATGAAGGCGATGGCCATATCTAGCAGCTGTCCTACCTGCATGACTACAAAATGTAGGAGCATTACAATGCCACGCACCTAGTTCCATTGCATGTGCCCTTTGCAAAGAAAAGAAACAAAACATTAGGAAAAATGCATATACTTTGCCCTCTTCTCCTTGTTGGATAGGCTAATGAAAATTATTCTTAAAAAATCTAAAGCCCGAGAAAATAGAAGTTGATGAATGAGGAGGTAGATAAATGGCTATTTTCCCTACAAAAAATAAAAACAATAAACAAACTTTGGTTAACAATGCATATAATGGTCTACCTAGTTCCCAATGCAGAGATTAATAGATATTTTTCTCCAATGAAAACATTAGTCTCTTGCTTATAAAGGAAAGGACTAACAATCTAAATTCAGTGGACTGAATTGGGCCTCATGAGGGGAAAAAGCAAGAAAACCCAAATTCAACAATGTCTTAAAATAGAATGAATATCTAAGAACAATGGAGGAGATGAACCTGCATCATCCCCTAGTCATCGCTAGTTAAGATTTATAGGCATATCATCATACCAAAGTGAATGATGCTCACACTAAGATGAGAACAAATGAAACCATTACCTATCTCTCCCCTCGTCTACCCCTAAATGTCCTATTTATAGGATGAGCAAGAGCATGCATACACTATGATGATCTAATCTTGCACAAACATCTCACCATCATCTAGCAAGGATAATAAAAAATATATTGAATATTGAATGGAACTATCATGGAAAAACTCGACTAATTAAGTTGAACACATGTTCATTGCATTTGGTGAAGCAACATCTATCTGGGCCCCTTTATATTTTGAAATCCTGCATAGGCAACAACAAATAGATGCCTAAGAACTAAATAGGCAGCAAAAGAAATACAAGTAAAAAACTTGACTTGTAGTAAAGGCACTATTCAACCCCTATATAGTGGTGATCGAATCCTAGTAGTAGTTCTAAATCCCAACAACAGGGAATAAGAAAAGCACTAATAGTTCTTGCCACACATTTGTAATCCATTGAATGTTGTATTTATCAATTTTCATTAAAATTGTTTAGTCCTGGAACT
Source organism: Sequoia sempervirens (assembly GCA_007258455.2). Taxonomy (NCBI): domain Eukaryota; kingdom Viridiplantae; phylum Streptophyta; class Pinopsida; order Cupressales; family Cupressaceae; genus Sequoia; species Sequoia sempervirens. Next base: position 70,077,757 of record VDFB02105785.1, read on the forward strand.
TTTCAAACATTATTAGAATGGGAATGCTATATTTTATGACTAGTACTGGAAGAATTACTCACAATTTAAAATTTAGGCTGATGTTATAGTTCTAGGTAAAAACTAATAAAAATGTGGATCAATATATTAATTGTTCTTTTACATCTATATTTGAGGTTTGATGTTTTTCTTTAGTATCATATTGTAAGAGAGGGGGACCACCACATGCAAGACCCCAGGTCATGGAAGGTCAAGATGCGAGAGGCTTCCCTAACTTACCTCAGCTAAGCATAGTTTTTACGAAATGTGAGGCTAGAGTAACGAGGACTATGAGGCCTCTTAGTTACTCTACAGACCTAAAATGAAGGATGGAGCTAGGTGAGCTAGTTTTCAAGTCTAACACAACACCTCTAGAGTTCTCTATTTGAGGATAAAAGTGTGGTCTCTGGATGATAGTGCAGCGTGCTAGCATTAAAGTGTGTTGGTGTCCATACGACTAGACAACAGTAAAGACATGGTCAAACTAGGGAAAACTAGCTAATAACCTAACTATCTAACTAAAGGGCCAGAATGATATGAGTAAATAAATGAAATTTTCTCTAATATTATAAAGCAGAAATGTAAGAGTGAAAAGAATAAGGAGAATCTCACCAAGGAATTCATTTGCCAGTCGATCCTCTGCAAAGCACATGATCCCACACGTAGAAAGAGAGGAGAATTTTGGGTGGCTGTATAGGGGCCTGCCTCAGTCAAACCTCCATTTAGGTGTTTCCACATCCATAGATAGCCAAGGAAATGAGATAAAGGAAATAATGTAGTAAAGAGAAAAGAAGCACTACAAAATAGTGTTTGCTACTCAACCAAGTGATAGAGGAGAGGAGAGGGAAGCTTACCACCTCCACCAAGAGCACTCAAGGCTACTTAGGGGAGAAATGAGAGTACTCAATCCTATGCTGCAATAGAGTGGTCATAAATTTTCTCTACCAAAGTGATGGAGTGTTGCTTTGGCTGCAATGGAATGCTTGAATGCTTGGAGTGAGTGAAAGTGAGCTTGTGGAATGAAGTGAAGAAGTTCAACTAAATGCTTAGAGGATGAAATGCTTGTTCAAGGGATGAATTTGAAGGAGGAATGGAGAAAAATGGCCATATTCAAGTCAATCGGTCAAAGGGGGCATTACAACTTCACCTCCAATGAGAAGAGTGACGCCTCTGTAGGTTCAGCGACAAGAACTTGCCAGGGACATAAGCGCTTCGCGTAGATGTTTGCATGTCGTGCAAGCATCCTCGAAAAAAATGCCTCCACTAATGCTCAAAACAAGTGCCAAGCGGGATGCAAGCAACAGGTTTAGGTGGAATTAAGCCTCCAAACTTGGTTTTCTAAGGTGGGTAAGGGAAAAAAAAGGGGATTTGCACATGGGGTGCAAATTCACTCTTATACACATATATTTATAAAGACAACGTTTAAATAATTTTAAATTTTTCCTATGCAAAATTATTGTATAGACATGCAAATGTCTATGCATATAAAAAATATGATTTTTTTTATTTTTGCAATGTTTTGCTTGAGAATTTTATTTAGATGTTAAAAAACATATTTGACATATTTCAAGACATGAATTAAAGAGATGGCTTAACAAATAGATATTTGTTCTATGTGTAACTTTATCTCTTTAATATGCAACAATTAAGCACAACTTGAAGACAATACACATGCTAACTTTTCTTATATACTTAATTAACAACTTGGTTAAGTGTTTTGAATAAAGTTGGCATGGGACATTGGTTCTTAATTATGAGGAGTACACTAAATATTTATTTTAGTTGTTTAATAATGGGGTGAACCCACAAATTTGGTTTACAATTGAAGTGAGGAAGGAAAAGTTGAAAAAAATGACCCCATGGCAAAAAAAATCATTTTTGGGGTTCAAATGAACCAAAAGAGGGTTCACTAGAACTAGGGTTTTTGCGAACCCATTCAATGAACTTCCCACCATTCCCGCCAAAAAACATAAAGGAAAACCCTTTTGGAAAGGGGGTTTGAATGAACCTTGGTTCGAGCAAACCCCTGGGGGTTCAAATGAACCCCCTGGTTTGAATGAACCCCCCTTTTCCCATCTTTCCACTCTCTAGCACATAAAAACATCAAAAAATTTCCTTTCAAAGCTCAAGTTGAGGATGAAAATGGAGGAAACTTCACAAACCCAACTAGATGATGGTAGTCCTCGAAACGAGCTATCCAACAAATATAATTTTAATATGTTTTGGTTTTATTATCTATTTATTTTTTTAGTTGTATTAAACATAGGTTTTTCACCGAAAATCAAGCTCTATGTTCTACACATGTGGAAAAATAAAAAATTATAAAAAAAAATTGTGAGTGCATGAGATATTGAAGTCCTTGATCCAAAAAAAAAATTGAATTTCGATACATACAAAAAAAGTTACATGTTATACGGCTCACCTATGTCTAAATTGTAATTGGTTTAACTTCAAAACTTGATTAAGGAAAAAATATTAAATAAAACACTATCTAACCAATTGGAAGCACTAGATATCAAAGTTAAAAATATAAATTCGAAATAATTAGAATTTTATCCTTCATGGAAAAAAAGTTATGTGTTATACGGTGAGCGTCACTCCTTAAAAATGTTGTTTACTAAAAAAACTATTTTTCGAAGGAGATGGAAAAATAGGTGCAATCTGATTCCAAAAAAATTAAAAAATAATATTTAGAATCTACAAACAAAATTTCACAAATCACTAGTTTGCATCATCTTCAAATTCCTCACGGTTTAGCCGCTATAGGTGCCCGAAAGTGAAGATTTAGTTAGAAAAAAATATTTAAGTGTCCAGTTTGGCCAAAAATTGTAAACCATTATTGTGGGATCACCCAATGATATCAACATAACACTTAATATAGAATTAGATCCTTCATACCTCCTCTTCTTAGAAATAGATTAAAGACACTATGACAAAATTATATATTAAGTAGATCCTCGTATGAGATTTTTTATATAGTTTTATTCTTTATGTTCATTTAATATCCATGAATGTGGTCTAAATTTTTTATGTGGAATTTTTATTTATTCATTGAATTTAGTGACAAAATTTTTATTTATTTGTCTCCCCTTGCAATAGGGCAGTTTGGCTAACTATTGAGAAAGGAGAAACCAAATTTGGAATTTGCTCCATCTATGCTCCCAATGAATATAGGGAAAAAAGTGAACTACAAAAGTGGATTCGTAATGGTGGCACCTTAAAATTATGAAAATTTGAAGTGCCCATAATGAAAAAGTTTCTTTGCACACTCAGAAATGCACCTGAAAAATTTTCCCCAGTAACCTACTTTAGAAGGTCATAATTCAGAGTCAATTGATTTTCATGTCAAGCCTCTTGGTAAGTGTATTAATTTGACATATGTGAACATGAATGTCTAATTTCAACTTCCCGTGATAAATTTTGATAGGGTTTTGAAACACAAAGTTGGAGGGTTCTGGGTCTATTTTGTTATTTGCAAACTCTGTCCTACAAAGTGACCTCCTGTTCAGACTGATATTTCAAAGTTGGATGATCATCATGAAAAATGGATTGGTGTCATGCATTCCTCTCACATTCACATGCTCCCTGGTCTGTTTTCAGAGCCACGGGATCAAGTTTGATATTTTTTTAAGATTGAAAGTAAATGCAGTTTGTTTTGTTTTTACATCAGCATTTCCAAAACTTTTCAAGGTGATCAAATTTGACCCCTAATATCTTGTGAAGAATGATGATAGAATAAAATACCTCTTGCACACATGCTCAATGGACCTAAATGATCTAATGTTTTCAGTGGCACCTTCCCAGAAGGTGATTTGATATTTTTTCGAAGTGGTGACTTGGTGAGCTCTAATTGGTTTTGAACAAGTGTAGTTGTAGAAAAGTCTAAGTGAGCCACTTTGACATTGAATATCTTGCACCTCAAGATCTCTTTTTCTGAACCATTTGTTGCACTGAGATTTTCGGTTCAAATTTCTACATTCTTATAGATTTTCATGGCTCCAAGAGGTCGTTTGACTTACCATTTTCCAAGGCAATTCCAAAGGCCACTTGACCTATTTTGATCACTATGCAAATATGCTATAAAGGAAATTCTAATGTCTACCCAGTTCATTTTTTGTTCACCTCAGATCCATGCAGAGGCGGCCTCAGATCAATTAAGGGTAAAATTTTGTTTTAAAACAATTTTGTTTTAGTCGGGCCCACATGGGTATCCAACATGCTTTGCCCACTTATGACGTTGTAAATGTTTCAATGTTGGCAAAAGAAACAGATTGATTCCAAGAAATACTCTCAGTGGCGATTATGATTCATCTTAGCAATCAACATCCTACAAGATGGATCAATCTAATGCATTTGTTGATTCATCTAATGTGTCATGTGTGATTGAAGTTTCTAACAACAAAGAGTGGAAGCAAAGGATTAAGAGAAGGTGGTATTTCACATGAACAACCATGAGATAAAGTCACAACACTATTTAATCTTGCTAGATTGTTTGAATAGCTACATGATAAGGAAAAAGAATTTTTTTATATAGGGTCAACATTGTTCAAATTCCCTGATTATGGGGATACATATATACCTGCAAACATGGTTATGGCTCGGAGTGAGATCAAGTTGGGCCTAGGACTCGTGAGGGATGCACTTAAGATAAATAAAAACTCTTCAAATGTTTTTATGTGTGATTGGAAACATGGAATCAACAACAGATAACTGGTTTGTAGCAAAAGAAATAATTAAAGTTGCATAAAGGTGAAATTAAAAGATTAAAACAATTTTTTAATTGTTTTAATATGGGATTTGTGGTAATTCTTAATTACTATACAAATGGAAGAGCGAAGGAGCTTGGAGTGGATCCTTAAATTTCAACGGATTCATTACCTTCTATTGAATCGATTGTAAACTCTTTTCAGACTCAATTTCAAAATCATCGGAATCATTTTCAAAATCAAAGAATATAGCTGATTTTTCTGTAAAAAGGGGACACAATCGATTGGATCTTTTATTCAACATTGTTTTGTATGGAGGATATTTAGATAATCTAACACCTAAAGAGACATCATACCTCCTAAAAAAGGAGGGAAATACTACAGTTATTGATATCCAAGCTCAGGAGATGAAGGAGAGAAATGGTATCCCAGATTTATGAAGAAGAGAGAGATTCAAATTTACAACAGTGAAGCTAGTGTAGGAGCACCTACACCTCATCCTCCATTTTTGCTTATTTGATGAAAACAGGTGGTTAGGAGTTTAGAATGAGTATTTTTGAGTCTTTTTTTCATTAATAAGGTCAATCTTGAGACCATTGAGTAAGATCTAGGGTGAGTTTTTGAGTTTTGGTGTCAAAAGGTGTAAAATTGCAATCTTGCACAAAAGTTGTCATGTAGCCTTGGGAAGGCAAAAAATTGAATTTGTATGTAATTGTGAAAGGTTGGAGTTTTCAATATGTAATAAGGCTATTTTGGATCCTTTAGAATGGTTTTTGAGTCATAGGTCTTTAGGATTAAAAAGTTGCTTGAAAATTGCAAAGTTGCCATAATGCAATTTAATGTAATTTCAACATTAATGATGTAATTATGCTATCTGACGGTTCCCTCCTTCAAAAATTAGTTGAGGGCCATTGGAAATGATGTGGAAGAGTTTAAATAGCCTCCATTGGGTTGAGGCAGGGAGGAGATTAAAGTTTTCAAGCATTTAATAAGAAGAAAACTATATTTTTCCATTTTTTACAGCATTTTTTACTGTTCTTTCGATTGGTACGTCCTGTAGCAGCATTCTACAGCCCTACAATGCATATGGTTCGATAATTACATCCTGTAGCAGCATTCTACAGCCCTACAATGCATATGGTTTGATAGAGGGGAGAGTATTCTTTCTTTTTTTGGTGATTTGAGTTAATTTCATTAAGAATTAAGCAACTTACATCCATTTTACTGCCAAAGGGTCTAAAATCCTACCAAACAAGGGTTTGATCACCAAAATGGATGTAATTCCCATTTGCACCATGGGAAAAATCTGAAACTTGGTGGAATTGTAAATTTAGTGAGCCTCTTCATGTTGCAATTCTTTTCAAAGAAAAATATGGAGGTTTGCAAAATTTATGTGATTCCCTAGGTCTAGGTTTTTCCTTGTATGGTCTAAAATGTGATCATTTGAATACATTATTTGTTGTTTTCTGAGTACTTGAGGAAATAGAATGGATGGAAAGCATGGAACAAGTCTTGGGGAACCTGTTGGAGTATTTTAAAGGCATTAGGAGTGTTGGGTTGTGCCTTGACAAGTTGAAATCTTCCTTGTACAGGCCTTGTTAAGCCTTGTTTATGGCTTGTAAATCAATATTTTGATACATTTGTTTTGGGTGTTTGATGCTATGCTTTTGGGAACTTTTGGAGGATGGTGTTAGGATTCTAAAACCATGTTTCATAAATTGTTTAGTTAATTCCTTTAATCATTTTTTATTTTGACTGTCCTATTGGTGAATGTTGCAAAGTTGCATGGGCTTGTGTAGGAGCGATGGAAGAATGGATGTTTTTGGGTGCAAGGTATATTTGTTTGGTCATGTTGTGTTGTTTGAAGAGTTTCAAAATCATCCCCAAGTCTTGTTGTGATGTCTGGTTGTGTGAGTCAAGCTGAGTGGTCAAGTTGCATTGTTGAGGGGAATAGTGAAGTTGATGTGTGTATATAGAGTATTTGAGAGAAGCATTTGGGAAAAAGGTGTTGCTTCCTTGCCACTCTACATCAAAGTGGTATCAAAGCTTTGGGGAATAGGTTTTTTTGAATTTTGTAGGTTGAAGAAGAAGTGAAAGAGTTTTGTGTTCAAAGATGCATCCAAAGAAGAATGATATGGCTAAAGAGATGAAGGAGATGAAAGACAAACATGCTAAAGAACTTAGACAGTTGGAGGAAATAATCATAGCCTTGGAGACAAACAAAAGGAGGGATGTTGAAGAGAGTGAGTCAGATGAAGAGGAAGATGATGAGTTTGAATATGTGGAACAAGAGCTTACCCCACAGGATCAAATAATTACAAAGTTGCTAAAGGCAATTAAGAATGACAAGCCTAAGGTAAAGATTGATATTCCAAAGTATGGTGGTAGTAGTAGTCTAAATGATGAAGAGTTACTTGAATGGATTTTTGCATTAGATAACCATTTTGAACGTGATGAGGTTCCTGAGGAGCAAAGACTAAAAATTGCAAAGACAAAGTTGCAAGGCCATGCTTTGGTATGGTGGGACTACTTTCAATCAAAGAGGAGGAAGCAAGGAAAGTATAAAATCACTTCATGGGACAAGATGGTATCAAAACTCAAAGGTAAATTCTTACTCAAGGATCATCAAGTTCAAATGTTTAAGAAATTGTAAGGTTTAAGGTAAAAGGAAATGGACATTAAGTCTTATACTGAGGAATTTAATAAACTAAGTTTAAGGTCTGGTCATCATGAGAATGAAGATAAAAAAATTTCTAGATATGTAGGTGGTTTGAGGCTTAACATACAAGATGAATTAGTTTTGGCTAACCCTAGGAGTGTAGAGGAGTGTTATCGAATGGAAATCAGGGTGGAGGAGAAGCTTAAGAGGAGACAAGAGAAATCAGTGAGAGGAAGAGGTGGTCCTAGTGCAAGAGGAAGAGGAATGATTTCTACACCAAGGCAGCCAAATGAATATCACGAAAGTTCAAACAAAGGTAAAGAGCAAAATGTTGATTCTAGAGATGGTTTTGGTTTTAGAGGTAGAGGAAGGTTTGGTGCTAGTAGAGGTTCTAATGATTTTGTAGGAGGGTACTACACATGCAATGAATTTGGCCATCCTTCATGGAAATTTCCTAAGAGGGTTGGTAGTTCATCAAGTGGAGACAAGAATATTGATAGGAGAGCACAATTGGTTCAAGAAGAGTGTGAAAGTCATTGTTCTACAATGGGGAAGGCAGATCCTGAAGTAGGAGAAATGTTGATGGCAAGAAAGACAATCTTGAAAGCAGCAAAAGAGGAAGCACCTTTGCAAATAAAAATCCTCTTCAAGACAAATTGTAAGTGCAAGGACAAGGAATGTAGAGTGGTGATTGATTCTAGCTCAACTAAAAATATGGTGTCATGTGAAATGGTAAACAAGTTAGGTTTGAAAAGAATTCCTCATGAATGTCCCTATAAAATCTCATGGTTAAATGATGATCAATCTTTATTGGTGAATGAAAAGGCTATTGTAGACTTTCAGATTGGTGGTTATCATGATAGTGTTGTTTGTGATGTCCTTCCAATGGATTGTTGTCATATACTATCAAGCAAACCTTGGAAATATGACAAAAGAGCCTTGAATGATGGTAGGGAAAATACTTACACCATATTCAAGGATGGTTTTTCATTTGTTTTAACTCCTCTTATTGAATATGTTAAGGGAAAAGAAAAGGTCATTATGTGTGGTAGGAAAGAGCCCCTAAATGTTGTAAAGGAAGACAAGAAATTTGATCATGTAGTTAGTCCTAGGTCTACTAATATAGGAGCAATAGGTATGATGTTTGAGTTTGCATAAAAGTGTGTTAGTAGGAGCCATTGAATTCCCTATAGTCAAGAGAAGGGTTGAGAAACAGACAAAGTTTGCAGGTGTAGAGGTATATAAGCCTGATTTGACGGTGGTAAAGCAAGGTAAAGGGGTAGTGAGTGAAAGACAAGCAAAGCAGGGCCGAAAAGATAGTTGCAAGCATGAGGAAAACAAAGAAAAGAAGATACATCACAAAGTTACTAATAAATATTTTTTTGTAGGTGTAGACCATCATTAACAATCAAATCTTGGACAAGGAAAAGATAAAGGACTATTTGCAGGTCTGAGGACAGAAGAAAAGGTAAATACACATGTGAATACATTCCAAAATGCTAGAAGTGTGGTACAGTTTGCAGTTCCAATCTACATGAACCAGTGGAGTGGCTTTCTAGATCAGTGGACCTTGTTTGAAGCTTGGAGACAGTGGTATCAAACACAACTCATGAGGCATGAGTCTTTTCTAGGGGGGTGTATGGTGCAGGAGCACCTACACCTCATCCTCCATTTTTGCTCATTTGATGAAAATAGGTGGCTAGAAGGTTAGAATGAGTATTTTTGAGCCTTTTTGTAATTAATAAGGTCAATCAAGACCATTGAGTAAGATCTAGGGTGAGTTTTTTATTTTTGGTGTCAAAAGGTGTAAAATTGCAATCTTGCACAAAAGTTGTTATGTAGCCTTGGGAAGGAAAAAACTTGAATTTGTATGTAATTGTGAAAGGTTAGAGTTTTGAACATGTAATAAGGATATTTTGGATCCATTAGAATGGTTTTTCAGTCATAGGTCTTTAGGATTAAAAAGTTGCTTGAAAATTGCAAAGTTGCCATAATGCAATTTAATGTAATTTCAACATTAATGATGTAATTATGCTAACCAATGGTTCCCTCCTTCAAAAATTAGTTGAGTTCCATTGGAAATGATGTGGAAGATTTTAAATAGCCTCCATTGGGTTGAGGCGGGGAGGAGATCAAAATTTTCAAGCATTTAATAAGAAGAAAACTCTGTTTTTCCATTTTTTATAGCATTTTTTATTGTTCTTTCGATTGGTACGTCCTGTAGTAGAATTCTACAGACCTACAATGCATATGGTTTGATTGAGGGGAGAGTATTCTTTCTTTTTTCGGTGATTTGAGTTAATTTCATTAAGAATTGAGCAAGTTACATCCATTTTACTGCTAGAGGGTCTAAAATCCTACCAAACTGGATGTAATTCCCATTTCCACCATGGGAAAAATCTGAAACTTAGTGGAAAGGTAGATTTAGGGTCTCTCTTCATGTTGCAATTTTTTTTAGAGGAAAATATGGAGGTTTGAAAATTTTATGTGATGCCCTAGGTCGGGTTTGTACAGTCTAAAATGTGATCATTTGAATACATTATTTGTTGTTTTCTGAGTACTTGAGGAAATAGAATGGACGGAAAGCATGGAATAGGTCTTGGGGAACCTGTTGGAGTCTTTTAAATGCATTAGGGGTGTTGGGGTGTGCCTTTCCAAGTTGAAAGCTTCCTTGTACAGGCCTAGTTAAGCCTTGTTTATGGCTTGTAAATCAATCATTTGATACATTTGTTTTGGGTTTTTGATCCCGTGATTTTGGGAACTTTTGGAGGATGGTGTTAGGAGTATAAAACCATGTTTCATTGTCTGGTTAATTCCTTTAATCAGTTTTTATTTTGACTATCCTATTGGTGAATGTTGCAAAGCTGCATGGGCTTGAGTAGGAGCAATGGAAGAATGTATGTTTTTGGGTGCAAGGTTTGTTTGTTTGGTCATGTTGTGTTGTGTGAAGAGTGTCTAAATCATCCCCAAATCCTATTGAGATGTCTAGTTGTGTGAGTCAAGTTGATTGTTCAAGTTACATTGTTGAGGGGAATAGTGAAGTTGATGTGTGCATATAGAGTATTTGAGAGAAACATTTGGGAAAAGGGGTTGCTTCCTTGCCACTCTGCATCAGGAACTCCCAAAGGTAGAAGGTTCTGTGAGAATTTTTTTGAAGAATTCAAATGAAATCAATGATATCTTGATTGCAATTGTCATCATAAATTTTAAAATTGTTAATGAGAGTTCAAAAAGTGTGGCAACACACATTGAGAAAGTTTGAAGTGCTCGCCATCATGCTCACTAAAGGGGGTCACCATAGTGCTAATAGGAAGGGGTCAATTTGATCTTGCAAAAGAAACTTGAGTGTAGATTATAGAGTGTTTGTACAGGGGTGAGGTAATGTTCACTGGAAAGGGGCACCATCGTACTTGCTTGGGGTCAATCTAATATTACAAAAGAAGCTTTACACAAATACAAGAATTTGTGGCAGGGAACATGTGTGTCCTATGCCATTGTGTGAGTAAATCTAGAGCAGTTTTCCTTTGCAAAGGACAGGTTCATGTGCTTGTAGTGAAAATGTATCAAAATTATTTTAGGAAATCCTACATTGCCATGGTTTATGGCCAAGCAAATGCAACCGAACAAAGAACTAGGGCAACATCCATCAGATGGCTAGCAGATAAAGGGTAGTGTGGAAGGATCTTCACCATAGCCCCCTAACCCTGTGCAATGGAAGGTGATGTCACAACAAAGGCTACAGGGTGCATAGGGTGAGTAAAAGGTGGGCCCTATAAGAAATTAAAATGTTTCCCATTAAAAGCTCTCATTTCACATTTGAATGCAAGTTTTTCTTCAAATATAAGATGAAGGTAAAGGACGTGGGAATTTTTCTTTTTTAAAAAGCCCGATATTATCATATTTAAAAGGCCTTCATTTTAAGTGAAACATTTAGAGTTTTTAAATGGTAAATATTAAAGTGTTGTTGGTGAAAAGGTTGTGGGGTTTTCACTATTTGGAAAAAGTGGATTTTAAACATGAAGTGAAAAATGTAAAGGGAACAAATGAAATATTTTGTGGTCCAATAAAATGTTTAAAGGTCTCCACTTTTTACAAATAAGAAAATAATATTCTTTGCTGGGAAGTGGAAATATGAAGTGTAGCCAGGCAATGTGAGCAGAGTAAAAAGGTACTGTCATGAGAAAGAAAAGGGTATGTGCAGGATCATCATGCAGAAAACAGGCCCTTAAGTGGCAAAAAATTCAGAAAAATCAGTGTTAGGCAACTTGACGTAAATATTTGAATAATTTATCTATATTATTTCAAAATGTGTAAGAATAGAATTTGTAGAAAATTGAATGTAGTTTCTAAAATACTAGGTTTATTTAAAATAAATAAAATCTATTTGGTGAAAATTTGAAATTTCAATGCAGAGTACTTAAATTTTCAGGGAAAAAATAAGAAGTAGGTGTCTATCCGACCACCCTAACCATAATGATAATATTTTTTGTAATATTTTATATATAAGTAGAGGACTCATGTCCGGATGTGATGCATATTTTTGTAATTTTTTTCCAAGTAATTAATTAATTATGAATTTTTATTACAACTTTTAGAAAATATAAAACTCGTCTGTCGACCACCTTAACTTGGTCAAAACTTCATGAAATTTATTTTTATTTTTAATCCTATATTATGTGAAGCATAGAATGTGACGATGTTTCTGGATTCAAAAATATGATACCATTGAAAGTTATAGATGTTTTTAATCTAATCGATCTTTAGTCGAATTTAATAGAAAATGAATAATAATTATTTATTAAATTCAAATTAAATCATAATTTATATTTTTGGAAATCTGAGAATCTCCTCTAAAAACCCTTTTTGTTTCATTAATTTTGGGTGAAAAAAAAGTCGTCAGCCACATACCCTACAAATACCCATAATATTGCCACTTTTTGGCGCACCATGATCCTGTACATACCCAAAATAAAATAAGTTTTTCATGCTACAAGGTAAAAAATGAAATAGGAGGTGGAATATTTTGAAAGCAAAGATATTTTCAGTTGCAAAGGGAAAAAGGGAGAGGTAAAATGTTTATACAGAGGAACATAGAATTTGCAGGCCAGGTAGATGAGATCAAGATTTTTCATGAGGTGGGGAAATTTTTTGTTGAAAGATAAAAGTGAGTGCAAGCAAAATACAGAGGCATGGTTTGTTATTTCAAAGGAGGAGAGAGGAGAGAATATTTTTTTAGTTTTCTTGGTGCTGATCAACAGAGGATGAAGTTGTCATGTGTCTTTCACATATATATTTTAGGGCTTCTTTTGTTTCTTCTTATTCTCATTCCTTCTCATTTGTGCAGGGTTCTAAATTTTTGTATGGGTTGGGTAGATAGATAAATGTTGAATTTGAGTCACTGACATAATATGTAATTGTAATGTTTTGATTTCATGAGTAAATATCAATCAGTTTGTGCAAATAGAGCATGACTGTCATGAAATTGTCTAGATTTGTATACTTTAAATCAGTTGAATTTAATATACAAAGTATTTTGAATTTGTCATCTTAATCTCCTTGAGATTGTGTTGTTTGTTCATGGTTTTATTTCAAAGAAATTGTTAAATTACTTTGGATAGATAATTGTGATTTCAAGTGTGCAAGGTGGATCTGTAAGAAGAATTTTGATGACAAAAAGAATGGATCTAATGGTGTAAGGCATTAGCAGTTTTTAATCCACTGGTTGAAGTTTATTTGCTAATGATATTTTCTTTATGAGTCTATATTTGACTCCATGGCCCAGAAATAGGAAATGATTTGTCATTCGGCTAAATACATTTTCAGAAACAAATCATTAATTCAAAATCATTTCAATTTATGTTGTTGGTTTTAGGTTTAGTGTTGAATTTTGCTTCCCAATTACTGAGTGAATGTTGAGATACCAAAAATATAGCTAGATTTGAATTTGTTAAGAATTTCTTTGGTATATTTTAGTTGGGAATTATCTACTATAAAATGCAATGTTTGTGCATAATTGAATTAAGTCTTTAGGCATTGTGAAGGGAGACCAACTTTGGTCCTGCAGAGCCAAAAGTGTAGGAGATTTCAATCTTTGATTGAATCTTGTTTGTTGGCCAAATCCATTTTTTAGTCTGAGCATTAGAAAGTGGCTATTCTTTAGGACTCATTGAATCTATTGATTTGGGAAACCAACAGGTAACCTGAAGGCTATACCTTGGATTGTGGGTGGAGAATTTAAAATGGTTGAATATAATGAAGAAAAAAATTGTTTCCTAGACATGGAGTGGAAGAGAATTGAGAAGTACTTTTGGAAAAGAATGAAGGATAAACTTAACTTGTTTGACCCCCTTGAAGGAATGAAGAAGGATAACACCAATATACAGTACACATGGTACAATTCCCAAAAAAGGGGTAGGAGAATTTACTATGGTTGGGGGTGAAGCCAGATAAGTGGTTTACAATTTGATGGAGGAAGGAAAAAAAAAATTGTGTAGTTGCACAAACTTAGGGGGTTTGTTTGAACTTGTAGGTTCAAGCAAATCCTTTAAGACCTTCGCTTGAACCTTATGGTTTGATTGAATTGGTAGTTCGATCAAACTGACCATCAGTCAATGAATAAATAATATTTTAATGGGTTCGAGTGAATGGGGGTTTGCTCAAACCCATTGAAATAGGGATTTTTAAAAGTTCATGTCATTGTTGAACCCATAGTATTTTTCTCTATGGAAAACATGAAAAGAGCATGTGAAGTCCGAAGCATGGTGAACAACGAACTCCCAGGGGAGAAGCTTCAATGTGCACCACCTTTGAGTGAACCATATTACATCACCCTTGACCTTCACAACACCAGGTTGGTAAAATTTGTTGCCAATTTGTTGATTTCAAATTGCATTTGTTTAAAAATTTGTAAACCCTAAATATGATAAAATAAATCCATTTTGTTCATATCATTTTATCATAGCATTCCATGAGACCAAATTTATCATGTGTGTATCCTTTAAAATGATAGCATTCCATGAAACCAAATATCCCAAAAAAATTTGATATTTAATTTGGTATACCATGTTCCAAAGCTCTCATTTTGGTGCATGTAGGGTGAAGGTTGTGGAATTTTCCTTTACAGTTGCCAATTGAATTTTCTTGAAAGTTTCTAAAGCCTTTTCAACAAACCCATTTGCTCTACAATTTGGCTTTACATCTTCCAATTGCATTTGCTTGAAAGTTTCTAAAGCCTTTTCAACAAACCCATTTGCTCTGCAATTTGGCTTTACAGCTACCAATTGCATTTGCTTGAAAGTTTCTAAAGCCTTTTCAACAAACCCATTTGCTCTGCAATTTGGCTTTACAGCTACCAATTGCATTTGCTTGAAATTTTCTAAAGCCTTTTCAAAAAACCCATTTGCTCTACAATTTGGATTTACAGCTGCCAATTCCATTTGCTTGAAAGTTTCTAAAGCCTTTTCAACAAACCCATTTGCTATAGTGGAATAATATAATTCAAATGAGAGACTAACTTCTTGTTGATGAAATTATTAGTTTTCCCTGAGTCTATAAATACCATTAGTCTTTCTTTTTCAAGAAACCCACTACATTAAGGATTTATGGGATTCCATTTCTACAAAGTGCATGACAATAAATAGTTAGTTGGGTATCTCATAATCCATTATCTATCTCATTGATGAGCTCTAATACTTATTATTTCTTAATAGGCCCTTCAATGTAGAAGAAGATATTTTCAACACATTTATGTCCTCTACTATATTTGATATCATAATTAAAATTAACCATTTTTCCCTCTTTTCATTTATTTTTGAGGATTCAATCTAGTAGGTCAATGGAATGCCTATGCTAATATGCTCTCCTCTCTCATGTTATTGAACCCTTGTCTTATGGAAGATATAAATTTTCCTCTACCTTGCATTCTATCCTAGAAGAATTGAATATAATAAGAGGATAAAAATTGTATAACCTAATCTTTCTCGTGATCATTAATCCCACAAAAATGGTCATTCAAGTTCTCCTTTGTAATTGTTTCTACTTGCAAGGATAGGTTCTAGAATTTCTAAATATAATATTTGATTGGTCCTATTTACCTTAGTTTTTATAGATAACTAAAGTAATTATGGTGTAAGAGCATCCTAGGGTGTAATATTAATCTTACATCACCCATAAATATTTGTTTATGCTTTGTTACTTTTTCGTAAGTTTTTGTTTGCATTCCAATGACTACAAGTTATTATAGATCCACCACTCATGATGATTCATATTATGGAATAAAATAAGTTATAGAATAAGAATTATTTTAGAATTTTATTAGTTTATATCCCATGCAAAATATAAAAGTTAAAATTTAGAGTTTAGTTTCTAGTTGTTAGGAGATTAGTGCTAATTGTTAGTTTATTTTTATTTTGCACTTCACATTGAGATTTTGATAATATTCCCCAACTCTTTACTTTTGGCATATTCATCCCTAAATTATTGTTATACTTCCTCAAAAATCGAGGATATGTCATAAAATAAAAATTTAAGGTGCTCACTTGCAAAACCTTCATTCTTATTTATATTTTTTTGTTAATTTTCTTTAAAAAACTATGTTGTTTTATAAATTGAGAAGATTCAAGATAATTGTAATCAAATTGAGAACTAGATCTAGAATAGAGGAATGAATTAGAATATAAAGTACATAAATGATTATTTATTAGATTGACACCAATCACAATACACTAACAACTTTTGAAGTCAATACAAACTAAATGACACTTGAACAAGGTAAACATTTAGTAATGGATAGTGGATATCTCCTCCTATCTAGATAAGATATAACCTTGACAAATCCAAACTATGAGACTTTGGGAATGTGGAATAATGCACCTAATCATAGCATGCCACAAATATAGTAGGATCCACAAGGATTTAAGCAACTTATCATAAAAATATTTGGAGAATTTTTAGCACTAGAGGAAATAGCTCTGGAAATACACATTGCCTAATTTAGTGAAACAAAAATGAAGATTTTACAAGTAGATTATGACAAGTTCCTAGAATATAATACCAAGTTGAATAAGGAAGATAATGATGGAAAGAAAAATATATAGAGATTCATGGTTCAACTCTTAGAATTAATCCCAAGAGAAATAATGCCTCCTCATGGTGTTCGTCAAGATATGAGTGTCTATTAGGAATAACGATTAAATTTATAGTTTTATGCAATCTATAAGTATAAATAGTTTGATGTTAGAAAATTTTTACATATAAAAATATGATAAATGTGTGATTATTTTTCTTACCAATTTATAAATTTTTGATGTGATTGGCTATATAATTGAGATGATTCACTCATAATTTCATGATAAAAAATTTAGTACATCAAAGAAATATTTTTGAGACATCAAGCTACCATTCTACATAACTCTCATGGAAATAAGAATATTACTTTATTTTAACTAAATATTGTGTGTACTCTATCTTGAATTACTAATTAATTTTGAATTATATACTTATAATTTAATATAAAAGCATCCTTTATAACATAGAATAGATAGGTTAATTAATGAAAGAAAATATGTTTTTATATTAAGAAAAATTTACAAATATGGAACTCATATAATAAATTGACTAAGACAACTCTGTGTGAGAATTAAGATGAGAATAATATATAGCTTCTTTCAAGAATTAACATTAGATTAATACTTGGCTCATATTGTATAATTGCACTAGAAACAAACAATGGAAGATTGAGAGTCTCAACTAAGAATTCCACTTTATAAATCACTTTCATACTAGAAGCCAACAACTAAAGACCAAATTTCATAAATAGAGTTCATGTGTTATATATCATGCCTTTGAGGGGTCGACAAGTACCATGAGCCTTTTGAAATCCTTCTGCATCTAAATGCATCCATTCCAAGACCATTGGGAGGTGGGTATCCCAAGTTCCTTAACTTATTGTAGGAATTTAATCAAGAGTAGGAAATTGTGACTTTGGCATGTAAGATAAGGTAAACCCATAAAATTCATGAAATGGAATATTTGGAATAGGTGTGTAAACCATTTGTAACTAAATTCAAGTGTTGAATTAATGGAAAAAGATAAATAGTAAGAACTAAAAGAAGGATCCAAATCATAAAGGAAACTAAAATATTAACTTAAAACCTCAATTTCAAAACAAGAGTTGAGATAAAATTATACAAAATTTTAGTAGGAGGAATGATCAAAAAATTTGAAGATACCCATGGTTGATGAGACCAAACAAATAAATCACATTTTCTTCATCTATTATACCTAATATCCAATACAAATGATCTTATTCTAGTTGAAATATGGGTTTTCAATATAATGTGGCAAGAATTTATCACCTTAGTAGTTTTTGATATCTTTATTCTTGTCGTAAGTCACAAATTCACAAAATCAAAAAAATTCTCAAAAATTTGATATTTTAGGTAATTGATAGTTGATTTGAGATGTGACCTCATTATATTCACTAAAAATTTAGTATTTTGATCAATCACTAATTCAATTTATATTGACCTAGAGGATTTGAGGTGATAGAAAAAATATGTACAAAGATTAAATCTTCATTTTCTCCTATTCTTTCATTATTTCTTTCCTTTTGTACTAGGGTTAAATCTTCATCTAGGTTTGTTGTGTACTTATAGGAAACCTTTTCTAGTTGGATAGATCTCTGTTATTTATAGTGAATATCTTCCTTCTAGAGTAGTTAATTTAATTTCCTCTAGTATTTTAAGTGATCAAGATCTTATTTTATCATGATCAACTCATGGAGCCCATTTTCCACAATATTTTGCAAGTTAAATTTATTTTCTCATTAATTATTTTAATCTCTTAATAGTTTCTAGTTGGATTTTTTAATTTCATTCATCTTTAAATTCCTCATGTTATCCCTATTCCTCATGTTATCCCTTTGATTTTATAGCTTCAAGCTTCTTTTTTATAGCCATTAGTTCATTTATACATAGTCTTGGTGGCCAAAATAGTGGTGTTGACATGGGGCTATAAAGTTCTTGCTTTCTTGAATTTCTTCCTCACTTTATCCTTTGTTTTCTTAAAATGTTTCATCCTTATTATTATTGATATATTATTTACCATCCATCCTTATTTTCCATTATTTTGGTCTTGTTATGAGCTATTCTTAGTAAAATAGCTACTTTTTTATTCATTATTTTCTTAATTTTCTAATTTTTCCTATGCCTTAAAAATCATTTGATATTAAATTCTTGCATTCATATAACTATAACTAATACACTTTCACCTTCTTTTGAAGAGAATTTATTTCAATCCACTATTGACATTCCTTTTATAATTATATCGTCCTTCAAACACTTCTCCTCTTTATAAAATTTTATGTTTTAAATTATTTCATAAATAATTTCTTAATCTACACCATTAAATTTAACATATAATTTCCAATTATTAAATCATTCATACTATAAATCACTTGATTTGAAAAGAAATGTGTTGTCTTGTTTCCTTCATGGAAGCAACATACTTAGAGAATAATTTTGGTGAATCAAGGATTTCCCTTGCTTCATATAGTATATGATTTTTTTCTTCTAATTGATCAATTATCATTTCATGATGCTAAATATAGTTTCCATTGAATATACTTCAATAATGACTAAATTGATTTTACATGGCCGCCAATGTTAAGTAATGATGCTTTCCCTTTATTACTAATTAGATAGGAAATGAATCTTAGATTCAACCTTTATCAAGATTTTTTAAGTCTTTAATGGCACATTTTGTACTAGAGTGCACCCTAGGTTTCCCCTCAAAGAACCATCAAAATTAAACTTTCACCTAGTTAATATGATCTCTAGAAGGGTGATATTTGAACCTAAGAATTATAAATTGATAAATATCTTAAATTAAATAAGTAAAATGTTTAGAAAATTAAATAAAATAGTGAAAATGTTTTGATTACGAAAAACTATGATAGATGTTGAATGTTTTTTAATTAATGGTATGCAAATATTATTGATGATTAGATGAATTATTTGAACTAATGAATGCTCTATTTGTCATTCGAAGTAGCATTCAAATTACTATTGATATTAAAGAGCATATACAAATATAATCTAAGATGCATATTTTATATGTATGCAAGGTCTATAGGTTCAATATATATCATGTGCACACTTGTAAATTTAAATTTTAGAACTATTTTAGATTATGTTTTGTGTGAAATCTAGTAATTTTAATGTTTTGATTATTAAAAACTATGATAGATGTTGAATGTTTGTTTGTTAATGGTATGAAAATATTATTAATGATTGGATGAATTATTTGAACTAGTGAATTATCTATTTGTCATCCCAAGTAGCATTCAAATTACTAGTGATATTATCTTGCATATACAAATCTAATTTAAAATGCATAATTTATATGTTTGCAACCTATAGGTTCTATATATATATATATCATGTGCACACTTGTAATTTATTTAGAGGGTGAAGCAACATGTGCACACTTGTAAAGTTATTTAGAGGGTGAAGCCACAATAGTGGTTTACAATTTGGAGGAAGGAAAACTTAGAAAAAATGACCCCATGGAAAAAAAAATGGGGTTCGAATGAACCTAAAAGTTTGACCGAACCCAAAAGGGGTTCGCCTGAACTAGGGTTCGAGTGAACCCATTAATTACTGGGCCCACATTTCCTACCCAAAATAACAAAAGGAAATGTATATTGAGGGTGGTTCACTCGAACCCCCCTGAAACACAAAAAAAACATAAATTTTTATGCTTTGAAGCTTGTGTTTGTTAAATTTTATGATCAAATTTAATGCACAGAAAATTAATTCAAAAATGAAACACAATAACACAGCAGATACCCTGGGAAAACCCTCCTCTTGAGGGAGAAAAACCTAGCTGATAATATCTCTTATATTATTGATTGTTCAATAAGAACATTACACATACAAGGGGCCAATAGAATGACCAATACATAGCACCACTGATGATGCAAATATAGATTTGAGAAACTCGACCTGACTGTAGATATCTCAGACTTCTTAATTATAATTGCTCCTTCTATAAACCGATTATGAAGACGCAATTGACCAGATAACAATGGAATGACTTAATAATGAATACACATGAATGAATGTGATGGATATATATACAAAATGGAAGGTCGTCACTCTTCAAGTTAAATCATCCATCAAGAAGGGAGATGCATCTTCATCAAGATGCATCCAATAGGCAAGAGTCGGCCACATAAGAACTTGTGTTTCCTTGAGAGATCACGCCACTTCATTAACATCATGTCAGCCTTTGATAACAATATATTAAATAATAAACAATAAGATCACCTCTTAAGAAATAGTGCCTTCTTGCATAATTTGCATCTCTTAATAAATGCTTAGTTATCAAAGGAAATGACTCTTCATTAAATCACATGTAATAATTAAATAGATGGAGGCTCCATTTAATTATTATCTCCATGAGATACGTGCTGGAAAACTCGACCAATGCTACTCTAAACATCAAAACTCCCTCTCAACTAGGGAGAGTACTTCCAACTACACGAGACATATCACATCAGTGTGATGTCTACCACAATGGCTACAATCAATTGTGGAAATTAATATCACCTCATCGTGATATCAGATATTTCCTCAACACGATATCAACCATAATGGCTACAACCATACTATGGTGAAAACAAAAATATCACCTCAGTGTGATATTAGATATTTCCTCAACACGATATCAACCATAATGGCTACAACCATCCTATGGTAAGTACAAGTGTTCATCACTTGCGCAATGTTGTCATCTCAACATGACTTTTCACCATGACTCTCTCAGAGGGTGAAACACAAGTACAACATATGTCATGGAGTCACACACATGACATCGACCATGACTCAACTCAGAGGGTGGAAACAAGGGCTTTCACCTCAAATTCCTCTGTCTCAGAGGAAAATGCATTAACAAGGGCTTGCACCTCAAATTCCTCTATCTCAGAGGAAAATGCATTAACAAGGGCTTGCACCTCAAATTTCTTTCAAAGAAGAACTAATTATCAAGGATCACTAATACTGATTATCATAATGAATGATAGTAGGCTCCATTGATTGTCTAGACAATCCTACAAGGATCTTACGAATCCACACTGCTTCTCGAGCTGCCACACAAGCTGCAATCAACTCAGCCCCTGTTGTACTCGATGTCATTGAAGACTGCTTCTTGCTACACCAAGAAGTCATCACAGACCTCAACTAAAATAGCATCTAGAGGTGCTCTTTCGATCAACAACACAACCATCTTCTATAGGTTCAGTAGGCTCCCTCTGAATCTTTAAGTACTTGGCCTTGCAACACTGCAACCTTCACTTCTTCTTAGTGAGTCACAAAACTCCCTCTTGATCCCTGCTTCAGAGATTGCAAAGAAGACTTCTGGAAGTGAACTCCCTCTAGCTACCAACTCAGTCTCATGGCTTCAAGTTGTAAATTCATGCTTGATCATTTCTTTGGTTGGAATGACTTCCTCATAAGATGCCTCAAGCTTTTCATCGCTAAGAAATCTCTCATCACTTTCCTGCTTCTAGTTGTTCACAAATAATTTAAAGAGAGATTACTAACATTTTATGACTATCCAAAGAAATATCAAGATTAGAATCATACAAGGTTTACTATCTCAGGTTATAGCATGAACACATAAGAATTTATGAATCATTTTAAAACATGAATAAATAAATCAGCCTAAAGAGAAATATATCAAAAGATCAGAATGAAGGGCTAAAGAAATTTATCTTTATATAATTTTGATATAACTCTTTCTTCCATCTTTTACTCCTCTCGAGAGTTCCAAACTCAACACAACAAAAATAATATGCACAACTATAGATTTCTTGAATGCATTATTCGGTTAGCATGCAGAACCAACTCTCTCCAAGAGTTTAAGGCTCTATCACAGTTCATGCATTAGAGAATGATATCGATGTGACCAATCACCATTGAACTTTCAATTCTCCTTTTATTTTAGAGTCACACTCAAAAATCTTCACAAACAACATGAAATGACTACCAATAAATGAAATTTTCAAAGGATCTTACGCTAGTAAACATAATTCAAGAGAAACCAATATCTCTCTTTACTAATTACAAGATCCAAATAAAAGATATAACTTAACAAACAAAGAATACTTATCTCTTTAAATATTCTGATGGATGCAAGATACGTTGCTCTTGAGCATAGATCAGCACACAACCTTCACAGCTTGAACACAGGCCCATGACTTAGAATATAAATTCCCTAGAATCCTTCTGAGGAGAGAACTTATTCATATCTACAAATGAAGCATGTTGATTAGGCCTAGTTGGGAAATCCTTTGCATAGTGACCAAACTCGTCACAACAAAAGCATTGGACTTGGGAGAGGTCCCACTTCTTCTTGAATGCAGGAGCACCATCTGACCCTTTATCTCTATTCCTCTTGAAGTATCTTTTATTTCTTCTTTTTCCTTTCTTCTTCGATGATTGAACGGAAAGAACATGAATATCTTCATTTGTAGAGCTTTGACCAATACCTCTCGTAGCCAACCTCAACTCCTCTTGAATACAATATGCCCTCAATCGATCAAACTTGGGAAGTTTCAATCTCACACTGATTCCTTGAGTGTAAGACTCCCAAGATGAAGGAAGACCATTAAGAGCCAGCATGGTCAAATCCTCGTCATCAACAATATGACCAATGGTAGAGAGTTGATCTCTCAATTCAGAAATCTCCATGAAGTAGGTGATGACAAATTCTCCTTAGACTGCCATCTTAACATGATGAAGTTGTTGCTTCAAGGCAAGTTCCTAGCTAGTGTTGTTGATTTTATACATTTCCTCCAAAGTTTTGAACATATCCCTTGTTGTCTTCAACTTGGAGACAATCGGCACAATATGGTCTTTGAAGGAATCAACCAACAACTTCTTCGCCTTGATGTCTTTCTTCCTCCATTGCAACTTCTCTTCTTCCTCTTTAGGTTCGGGAACTTTGGTCTCCACAAACTTTTCCAAATCATTCTCCTCCAAAGTGAGCATGATTCTAAACCTCCATGATGTAAAGTTGGAAGCTCCCTTGAGTCTATCCTCGATCTTCAATCTGATCACCATCTTGATTGATGTAGAGATAGACAAAGAATTAAGACAAAGAGAAAAGAGTATTGTTGTAAATCTGATCACGATCTTCTCAAACCCACTCTAATACCATGTTAAATTTTATGATTAGATTTAATGCTCAGAAAATTAATTCAAAAATCAAACACAATAACATAGCAGATACCCTGGAAAACCCTCCTCTTGAGGGAGAAAAACCCAACCAATAATATCTCTTATATTATTGATTGTTCAACAAGAACATTACACATACAAGGGGCCAATAGAATGACCAATACATAGCACCACTGATGATGCAAATACAAATTTGAGAAACTCAACCTAATTGTAGATATCTCAGACTTCTTATTTACAATTTGCTCCTTCTATAAACTGAGTATGAAGATGCACTTGACTAGATAACAATGGAATGACTAAATAATGAATACAAATGAATGAATGTGATGGATATATGTACAAAATGGAAGGTCGTCACTCTTCAAGTTAAGTCAGCCATCAAGGAGGGAGACGCCTCTTCATCAAGACGCATCCAATAGGAAAGAGTCGGCCACATAAGAACTCATGCTTCCTTGAGAGATCACGCCACTTCATTAACATCATGTCGGCCTTTGATAACAATATATATTAAATAATAAACAATAATATCACCTCTTAAGAAATCATGCCTTCTTGCATAATTTGTATCTCTTAATAAATGCTTAGTTATCAAAGGAAATGACTCTTCATTAAATCGCATGTAATAATTAAATAGACAGAGGCTCCATTTAATTATTATCTCCATGACATACGTGCTGGAAAACTTGACCATTGCTGCTCTAAACATCAATAGTGTTGAGGATGAAAATGGAGGAATTTTCACAAACCCAATTGGAATTAGGTATTCCTCAGAACGATCTATCCAACGAATATAATTTTAATATTTTTTGGTTTCATTATGTATTTGTTTTTTTAGTTTTATTAAACATAGGCTTTTCATCAAAAATGAAGGTCTTTGTTCTGCACATGTTGAAAAATAGTAGATTATCACAAAAAAATTGAAAAATATGAGTGCACCAAATATTGAAGTCCTTGATCCAATTAAAATAAATTCAATTTTGATATATACAAAAAAAGTTACACATTATACAATCATGCTATGTCTGAATTGTAATTGGTTTGACTTCAAAACTTGATTAAAGAAAAAATATTCAATAAAAAACAATCTAACCAAGTGGAAGCACTAGATATCGGAGTTAAAAATCTAAATTTGAAAGAATTAGAATTTTATCCTTCATGGAAAAAAAGTTATGTGTTATATAGTGTGAGTCACTTTTTAAAAATGTTGTTTTCTAAAAAAAATCAGTTTTCATGGGGAGATGGAAAAATAAGTGCAATTTGATTCCAAAAATTTTGAAAAAAATATTTTTAGAATCTACAAAAAAAAATGTGATGAGACTCTAGTTTGCATTATCTTATAATTCCTCACGGTTTAGCGGCTATAGGTGCCCAAATGTGAAGACTTAGTTAAAAATAATAATTTCAGTGTCCAATTTGGCCAAAAATTGTAAACCACTATTGTGGGATCACCCTAGAACTATTTTAGATTTCTACTTCCTAGATCTAGATATATTATTTACCAAGGTCTCATTACTCCTTTAGGTTTACATACATATATAACATGGAAAATGTAGATGTTCCACCTCCAAAATCTTTGTTTGCAAATACTACTAATGAGATTAAGAAATTGAGAGACTCATTAGCAGATAGTGCAAACACATGGATATATTTAGAAGTTTGCATGTCAAGAGATGATCTTGGATAGACTAGTGCATATTTCCCTGATAGAGTCACTACTATTCATTCCCGCATGTGGGAAGAAGTACATGGTGAGGTTTCCTTTAAAAAACTACATGATATTATGACCAAAGAAATGATAAAAAAAACTTGTTTTCCATTCTCTCAAAATCAACATAAGGTGAGGGGATACCAAGTCACCAAATGCGTGGATCATGCTATAGCCCCATTGATCTACTCGTGATTTCTCATAGCACATGGTCAATATCCAAACAATGACCAAATTCCATTATATTTTGTTCAGCGATTATATGTTGAGGTTCATTTGGGCCTCAAAGTCAACTCCCTGTACATTCCACCATATGTTGGTCAGGGGTGTTGCAAAATTTCCAATAGGCCCACCTATTGTCGAGAAAATAAACCAACCCAAGTGTTTAGGGTATTTTTTGGCAAGAGGTCTCCTACTCTAAGCCCAACTTTGGCCCCCATAGTAGATGAGGTTGTCATTGCTTCCCAAAAGGAAGCAATTGACACTGTAGATGACATTGTAGTTTCCACCACTAGGATATCTACTGATTATGTAGGTCAGTATTCGATTTCTAGACTTTCTTGGTCCACACCATTTGCAATAGAGTGGACCACCATGGATCCTTTTACAATGGTGGGCATCCCTACTCCCTCATAGCTTGACGGAATTACAGGAGATATGGCACACATGACTCTACATTGTTTGGTTGAGGACCTCTTAGAGGCATATGCCTTCATAACATTAGACTATGGGATCAGTATAGAGCAAGTCAGAGATCATTTAGCACATGGATTCCATTCACATCCAAAATCCCATCACTCTCAACCCAACACTAGTGCATGTCGAGATCCACCTATAGATCATTCGGTTGCTGCACGGACTATGGGTTTTACCAAGATGTGTATTAGTCTTGGTTTGTCATTGCCGATGCAATCTCACCTACATTTTTAAGTTTTAGTTTTAACTAGATATTCATGTACTGATATATATGTATATATATTGTAGGTGGACATACCTCATGTCACTCCTAGCCTTGGTCCAAATCGTGTACATCAATGTGACTTTGTGGATGATTTTGCTGCTAGTGGACATGTGAGTTTTAAATTTTTATATATACATTTGTATATGTACATGCATGTTTCAATTCTTTTTTTAATTATTTTTTAAGTTTTAGTTTTAACTATATATTCATGTACTGATATATATGTATATATATTGTAGGTGGACATACCTCATGTCACTCCTAGCCTTGGTCCAGATCGTGTACATCAATGTGACTTTGTGGATGATTTTGCTGCTAGTGGACATGTGAGTTTTAAATTTTTATATATACACGTGTATATGTACATGCATATGTATGCATAGATATAGATAGATATTTAAAAATACAAGTACATTCTTAAAAAATAACTTTCATAAAATTTATTTAATATATTATACGTATTTAACACATTGTGTACATAATTTTATCTGCAGGGCTCGACACATCCATTAGAACAGGATTTTCATTCACATTGTCATTCAACTAGGATTCGAAATTCATATTAGGCCCTATACTACATTTATGATCTTTACTACATTTATTTTTTTATATGATGATCTCTAGTATTCAAGATTTGATGATCTCTAACTTACATTTTCTTTTAATATGATATACATACAATTGCTTATTTGATGATCTCTGACTTACATTTTCTTATATGATATACATTTGTTCTCTAACATGCATTGCTTATTGTATGACCTCTTTTCTTATAACATGTAACTTATGTTTATATATTGAATCTATTTACATGTATGTATGTGTTTTCTTATGTTTAAATGTTTATACGGCATACATACTGTAGGACCCTAAATCTACATTGGATCAAAAACAAACATCCTTAGTATTGTTAGTAAACCAAATAAAACAAAAGATCCCCTATAAGATTCATATAATCACAAGAATGGTGCCAAAGAAACAAGCAAAACATATAAAGGCATCATTCTAATGATCAAACTAGCATCTTATAGTGGATTGGTGTCACATGTGCTAGTGGCCCTTTCCCAATCCTTGATTGATAAGCTAGTGATGAAATTGCTATGGATATGGAGATGATAAATGAACAAGATAAGTTCTCAAAGAGAATGACCTTGCATCAAGTTGTGTAGATGATGGATTTGTAAAGAGATTGTGAAGGATTTGATAAGAGATGAAGCCTCTATTTTATAGATTTTCAAAATGCTAAGTGTTGAAGAGAGACCAATGTGGGACTAAGATTAGACAAATGAAAGGACACTTGTCAAGTGGTGATTGGTTGATGTATGTGCTTTACATTTTGAATTCAATTTGCATAATTTTGAGTTTGACCTTTGGAAGGGGACATGTAAGAGACATTAAGGCCTCATAAATGCTCTGTTGGGTGTACATGTCACTTATTCAAAATTGAAGAATATTCTCCCTTTATGCTAAGTTGAAAATAAAGATTTTGATATATCAATTAAATGCAATTTCATGTGCAAGTGGCCAAATCTAGAGAATGCAAGTGGGTGAGATTAGCATTTAATTAGGATTAGATTAAATAAATGATGTTTATGTTAGTTTAATGATGATTAGGCTGATTTGACCTTTTAGGACTTTAAATATTTGATTTGTTTAATTCAGAAAAGGATGAAGTATGATTTGGATTTGAATTAAATAAAGTCTTGATTGATTTGGATTTGAATTAAATAAAGTCCTGATTTATTTAATTAAATGGATGATGCAAGATGAAGGTTGAATGATTTATGAGAGATGAAATGGTATTATTTGATTAAACCTTTGGATTGACCTGATTTACCTGATGAATGGATTTGTTGCATTTGATCAATTCAATGAGCGGATGAATATGCATAATGCTAATTTGACATGTCTACATTTTGCCCCTCTTTGAAGCAATGTACTTGTTTCGTTGGTTCAAAGAATAAACTTTTCGTGATCGAAGTTTAAATTTTTTTTGATTTTTCAGATGCCCCAGCAGAAAGTACACTGGTACATTGCCCCCTCGAGAGATTGAGTGAAAAGATTCAATTTGAGGGTCGATCTCTTGATAAAGAGGTTCAAAATGGGTGGTTATGGATGACGATGCAAATGAGATGATTTTAAGATGCTTAGAATAACAAGTCTATATTATTCTAAACAACTTAAATGATGATATGATATGAGATGGATGAGATTGATGATGTGATATGTTGTGATTATGCAATGGATGATTTATGAGATGCTTAGACTAACAGATCTATATTATGGTGATGATTATGCAATGCATGTGAAATGATCGATGTTTCCTATGATGTATGATATGAATGATATGTGGTATATTGACGGTTTGTGGATGCAAGATGGATGTATGATGGATGCATTGGTGATGATGATGTTAGTGTGGAAATGAGATGATGACAAGAGGATCCAACAAGTCCATGATTGGTCAAGACTTTATTAGAGATGATGATGATAGATGATGATGATGATAAATGATGATGATGATAAATGATGATGATTTGCTTATCAAGGATTGGGATTTTCAAAGGGTCACTTACTTTATGTTTGATCGACGCCTAAAACACAATGCTTCAAGGTACATGACCGATGGCATTGTGTACTTAGTGTACGGACTTTGACTCAACAAAACGATAGGAGTATTCTTGTTCACACTGACATATGGAAACCTTACAGATGCACTTTTAGAAGTCTCAAACATCTCAGACCAAAACGCGGAAAGGTATAACCAATCAATGCAATCATCAACAAGCTATCTGAAACATCCACCATACATATCTAACAAAGCAAGTATTCGCCAAGTTATTTTACAAGAACGTCCAACAAGCACACCAGACAAGAGAATAATGATCGTTGCCCCATTCCTATCTCTCTAAATCCTTTGTTCGGATATCATCGAGAGGTCCTTGGACTGAGTGCAATAAGATAAGTTAAAAGAAAAAGACCAAGTACACAAACAAGTTGATGTTCTTCAATACCGCTAACCAAAATGGAATGTGCTTTTAAGGATAAGAACTGAAACTTATTGCCAAAAGATAATGCCCATTGTAGGAAGGATACATCCTAGGACATGTTAGTGGATGGCAGCACGTCATTTTGTTTATCCAAAATGTTCTTTCTAATAAAAAATGCCCCTTGTAGGAAGGATTCATCCTATGACATGATGTTATCAGATGATTGATATGAGACTATTTGGATGATGGACTATTGACATAAAGACTTGACCAACTTGTTTACGTATTGACTGAGACTTGATGCTTTTGAGATTTACTTTTTAACCTGCTAGACTTGTTTCTAACTGTTTCACCAAAGGTTGAGGATGACGATCAGTTTATTATGAATGGTGTTTATTGTGGGTGCAAGCGAGATGAGGTGGATGGATTTTTTCAAATATTTGGATGTTTTTTGGAATTTTGCAATGTTTTGAGGCTATTTTTGGTATTTTTTGAAGTTTTACAAATGTTTTTGGGATTTTGTGTTTTTTGAATGTTTTTGGATTTTGGTGTTTTTCAAATGTTTTTGGATTTTGATGTCTCAGGGGCTGATCAAAGATTAGCCTTGCCTACATTTAAGCTCAGAGACGACGTAGTTTGAATTTCAATGTTTTTGATGTTTTCTGCTTTTTGAGTGTGTTTTTGGATTTGTCGCATGATTTTGACAATTTGGATATGGATGTGTAATGATATCAGTGCTTTGTTTGGGATTTTTTTGAAAACCAAGCTAAGGTGGACTGATCAGATCGATGGATTGATGATGATGATAG
>VDFB02105785.1:70107948-70162260 GCA_007258455.2 Sequoia sempervirens
CTCTCCCTCCCTCTCACCTACTCTCTCCCACCCTCTCCCACTCTCTCCCTCTCTTTCCCACCCTCTCTCCCACTCTCTCCCACTCTCCCACTCTCTGTAACACCCCTTCATGCAAACACCAAAGGACAACTAAGTAAACAATAATTTTTTTTAAAACATAAAGTAAAAGTACTACCTTAACTATTGCAACTAACATGATTACAAGTACAAACTAATCTCCTAAGTCCCTTGGGGTACACAAAGAGACATTATGTAATCTACCCATTAACAAATTTGATTAACCTAACATCCATTTCTACTAATATAAGTTTTTCAAATAACATTTATAAACAATAAGCATTATGAAAAGAATGAACCATAAATATACTATACAAAATTTCCTAAGCCATCCAACTCAAAGATAAATGGAACACATTAGCTCAATTATAATACATCACCAAGTATAATTACATCCATGAATAACGTTTGAATTACAAAGTGTGAAAATACAATACATCATTTTACTAATTAAATACCAATAAACATTTATCCAAGTTACAAAATACATTATCCCAACACATGGGAGAGTTACATTACAATTTAAAAGTTATGACAAAAGTACAAATATATGCATTTGAACGAACATAAATATGGAACAATCTGCCTCAACAATCTCTGCTCTGAAGGAACAACTGCCAAATGGGAAACCCAATGGGGTGTGAAGCACATTCCACCCGACCACCCTCGTGCTAGGAGTAGATAACAAAGGATTCCCGACCAAGATGTCTAAAGTAACACACAAGACTCAACTCCAAATCTGAAAAGAGAATTCACGCACATAGGAAACATAACAACAAAAGTCTACTAAAGAAACATGACAACAATATACACCAAGCCATAATAATAAACCACTTCCAGAGGATTCCAATAAAATCAACTAAGGGGAAGGCTAGAGGAGAGTGTCATTGCATGGCCTTCATGGATTATCCTGACATCCTATCACAAGGTGTCGCCTCCATCTATGGTTATCCTGACTACCTATCTCAAGGCACCGCCCCATAGGGTGACTCATGCAGAATTGTGCATTTCTCGTGCAGACAAGATGATGACTATGCCAAACACGGCCTTCTCAGCCATCTTAATTATTTGGAATCCCTAATAGGTGAGCAAGGTATCTATTATTATCTTTTAGTGCTTAACTACCCATCCCCTAATTAATTAGTTAGGTTTTCACCTTTTACACTAACTCTAATGTGGCTTATCCTGACAGCCCCTTTGTGTGTTGGCGCCCACATAGAGCCACTCTCCCTAGAACCCCAACATAGAACAAAAAAAAGGGATTGTACTCTCAAGTTCACAATACACAGGATAAACATTCGCGAGGAAAAACCATCTCGAAATTAAACATAAGACTCAATTACTTAAACAAAACGATACAACTCAAGGCATACACAACATCACAAATGCAAACACAATGGAATCAACATCCAATATAAAAACCTCAAAACTTTATACACAAATTCCCAAACCTCTGGAAGTTTAAACAACAACCCTATCTCCTATAATAGGTGGATTAATTTAGGGAACCCACATGTTGAGAACCCAACTCAAGAGACCCAATAAAGAATTCAAGAAATTAAAATAACTAATTATTCAACATCAAGAATCGATAAATAACATAATTTCACAAGTCAAATTATATTATTGCACTACAAGATATTCCTTCTCAAAAATCAAACCACCAATTTCCTCAATTTACTTCACTAAATGAAAACACTCAAGTATATTCGATAATTTCTTAATTTAATTTTATTCAATAAGAAGAATACAAAATTATTATAAATAACTTCCATACTATTATTTCCTCATTATATATATATATATATATATTTAAAAAAAACAATTGAAATTTAACATTACAAATTAACCCATGTAAATAAATAAATATACACATTTAAATATTTTTATATATACATATTTATACACACATATATATATAATCAATAAAAATTTAATAACATTCATTTTAAATCCAAATTAAAATTCGCATAAAATTTAATTTTAAAGAAACTTTTATAAATTTAAGACATTGGGGAGGGGGGTAAATAGCTGGAAAGTTGCGTCCTTCCCGTGGGAAGGCCGCAGCCCCACCAGGGCTGCACCCAGCAACCCATGGCTATTGTGCATGGTGGCTACGCCCACCCATTAGGGGTGTGGGGAGGTGCGGCTCAGCCAACCCTCCCCCCACATAACATATATATTTTTTTTAAAAAAAAATTAATTCCATTTTTTTTATAATTTAAAATCCGAAGTTCCATACGGACATAACACGGTGAAAATCACAGTCACTATGTTTTATGGATGTAGATTTTTTTAATGATCAAACATATATATATAATATGAAATTTATTTATATAAATATATTGCAATTTTCATAGACAAATCGAATGTTCGGAAACAACAAATTTACCAGCATGAATTTTATTGGAAATATCATTTTATTTTCAAACAGATGAAATGAATTAGGAAAAACAAAATACCAAAATTAACCACAAGAAGTATTTAGGAAAAATTGCACAAAAGTTGTTCTAATTTTTCCTAAGTTTTTCCCAATTTCCCTTGCACAAGCTTTTCCTAATTTCCTCAGTTTAGACAGAGAGGTTTAAATTAAAAATCTACAAAGGTTTTATTTTTCTACTGTATTTTTCTTTGAGCTATTATTTCAAGGATTTTCATTTAACTAGATTCTCAAAATTTTGCTATGTAATTTCCTACAGAGGCAACACAAAAATTTTAACGGCAATCGCCGGGAACATTGTTTTCTATAGAAAACTTCTAATTTCCTCAAAGGATACAGACAAATCCTCTTGCATAAACAAATAACTTTTTCAAGAAGAAAGCATTTGAAAAACAAAATGAAAACAGAAAAGAACCTGTTTCCTGTAGGCTGTAGAAGTAAAAGTTGTGCCAAGACTTGCCACGGAAGCCTCCAGCTATTAAGCTCTTCCCAAAGCTTCTCCTCCAGCCAAAATACAATTACAGACACTCTCCTGTAGCCTTTTCCAAATCCTTACACAAACATACACCAGAAAACCCAAAAACTCACACATAGAGCTATCCCCTGTTCCCAGCCAAAAATTTTCCTGTGCCCATTCTGTTACCCCCATGCCCCTTTTCTTTCTGGGAATAATTTCCCCACCATAATGCATTAATTTCTCCACTACCATAAAGTGCCTGAAAGGGAGCCATACCAATCGAGCTATGATATCCATTATTATAGGAAAACTCCACAAGATGCAAATACTCCTCCCAAGTGACTGTTGATCCATCACGTACATACGAAGCATGTCCTCAAGAGCCTAATTAACTCTCTTTGTCTGTCCATTTGTCTCAAGATGGTAGGAAGAACTGAAGTTTAGCTGTGTTCCTAAGGCACGCTGCAATGATGTCCACAATGCAGATGTGAACACTGGATCTCTGTCAGATATGATTCTCCATGGAATACCATGCAAACGAACAATATATTCTATGAAGATTCTAGGAACTGATGAAGTTGTGTAAGATGAATAGACTGGGGAAAAGTGTGCCACCTTGGTCAATCTGTCAACTATGACCATGATAGCATCATGACGTCAAGAAGTGATAGGCAATCCCACAATAAAGTCAACAGGAATTATGTCCCACTTCCATTCCGAAATGAGATGATGATGTAAAAGACCCACGGGATGCTGATGTTCTGCCTTGACCTTCTGACACTCCAAGCATCTAGCTACCAAATCTGCAATATCCCTCTTCATGCCAGCCCAAAAGTATAGTGCCTAAAGATTTGCATACATTTTCTTAACTCCTAGATGAGCAGAATAGGGAGCTCGATGTGCCTCGGTCATGATTAGAGTCCAAAAACCCTCAATAGAAGGCACGTAAATGCGACCCATATACCTTAGAATACCATCTGACTCTAGTGAGTACCCTGCAAACTTTCCTTCTAGAGCTCTACCTGACTCAATTTCTGACTTCACTTCTTGATACCAACTATCAGATGGAAGTGCTATGAGGACTTGACTCCTCAAATCTACCTCAAGAGCTACTACAAAAATCTCATGTCTCTGCCAACTCAAAGCATTTGCTACTACATTTTCCTTGCCCTGAACATATTAGACCTCAAATTCATATTCACAGAGGAATTCCATCCATCTTCTATACCTAGCATTTAGGTTTGGCTGAGTAAAAATATATTGCAAATTGTGATGATCACTGTGAAGCTCGAATCTATGACCCAACAAGGAATTTATCCATATCACAAGGGCATGAACCACTACGAGTAACTCCAAGTCATGTGTGGGGTAATTAAGCTCATGGTCCTTGAGCTTACGTGATTCATATGCAATTACACATCCCTCTTGCATCAAGACGGATCCTAAGCCCTCCAAGGATGCATCTGTGCACACCACGAAATCCTTGGGTAAAAGCACAAAGTTATGTCACACTTTTAGCCAACTTATCAACACTATTGAATTTAAGTATTTCTAACTAAAAATTAATTTTGGTCAAACATATGATCTAGTAAGATTCATTCTAGCTAAGTTAGATACTTCCACAACTTTTTCAACTAAAATTGTTCGCTAAAAATATATGGAGGACCACTTTGAGTCCAATTTACCAAAAAACAAAATTATTTGAAAAACTTGAAGTTTCAATAACTCCTACCAATGTAAATAACATTTTTTATAAATATAAAAAATGCCCTTTTGTAGATCCATAAGTTTAGTTTTCAAAAGTATATTTATTTTAATAGTTTAATTATTATTTATATTTTATATTTTATTTTTCTAAAAGTAGGTTATCAATAAAAAAATATCAGGTTCATTATCATGCAAAGGAAAAATAGTAAAACTTATTAAAAAAATAGAAAAAAATATGATGCACTAGATAAAAGAATCTATTTCAAGATGGTATAATTTTTTTCCCATTTTAGATAAATATTTAATATGAAAGTTGGCGTCCCATGGAAACAACTATTTTTTGATTCACACATATTTTAATTATTATTTAAAAATATTTATTTATCAAAACTGGAAAAAAATATATCCATACACTCAAGTTTCAAGTTATAAATACACACAAAAAATTTAAAAGAAAAAAAAAAAATTTTGCTAGAAAAAGTTTGATGTCTCATGCAACTTCATTTTTCAACATTTTATTAGCAACTAAATTATAGTGTTAATTTATTAAAAACTAGTTTAAAATATTTTTTTATTTAAAAAAAAAATGCAAACATAAAATATACTAAAAAATACATATTTTAATAGTTTACATCATTTCAAAATTTAAAACATATATGCCACTTTTTAGTGAATCAACTTTAAAAGTTGGATCAGTATTGGTCATTTCATTTATAAAGTGTGACACAGTTTTTTGCTTTTACCCCATTAGTAGAATCAAGAACCACCAATATTGTTGCACTAGCCAATCTGTCCTTAAGGGTATCAAATGTTGCCTAACATTGATTGGACCAAATGAACTTCTTCCCTTTCCTCTGAAGAGAATTCATAGGATATGCAATCCTAGAAAAACCCTGTACAAACCGCCAATAATAGCCCACTAACCCCATAAAGCTATGAATCTTCGGAACATTCTTGGGTGTTGGCCAATCAACTATAGCTTGGATCTTTGATGGATCCACTGCAATACCTACACCTGAGATGATGTGTCCCAAGTATTTCACCTCTGTTTTGTAAAAATCACACTTAGCCAAATTGGAAAATAGTTGATTGTCCCTCAAACATTGTAATACCTACCTCAGATGTTCCTCATGCTCCTCCATGGATTTTGAGTACACTAGAATATCATCAAGGAACACAAGTATGAACCTATCCAAATAGGTACGAAAAATTCCATTCATTAGGCTCATAAACACTAATGGTGCATTAGTTAACCCGAATGGCATAACCGTGAATTCATAATGCCCATAGCGAGTATGGAATGCAGTTTTATGAATATCAGCTTTGGCTATTCGCAACTGATGATAGCTAGACTTAAGGTCAATCTTTGTGAATACTTGAGGTCCTTTTATTTGATCATATAATGCATCAATCCTCAGCAAAGGATACTGATTCTTGATCATCACTTTATTGAGCTACCTATAATCAATACACAATCGGAGCGAACCGTCCTTTTTCACAAATATAATTGGTGCTCCCCAAGGGGAAACACTAGGACGGATAAATCCTTTCTCTAAAAGCTCCTCCAACTGCAAACGAAGCTCCTGCAACTCTTGTGTTGTCATCTGATATGGAGCCCGAGAAATAGGCTTAGCTCCAGGAACAAGATCAATTATGAAGTTGATGTCACACTTAGGTGGCATCCCAGGAATTTCACTAGGAAAAACATCAAAATATTCACTTAAGAAGGGGGTAATCATCCAATGAAATCCCTTGACTCTCATCTGAGTCCAAATCATTAACTGACACTACAAATAGTTGACAACCCTATATGAAACACCATTTTAGTTGCATAGCTAAGATCAAGTGTAGTGAGATAGGTCTCTAAATGCCAATGATCTCCACCTCACTATCCTCATCATCAACACAACACACTACCTTATGCCAACAATCAATTAAAGCACGGTGGGCATATAACAAATCCATACCCAGAACCACATCATATGAACCAAGGGGTAGGATTCGAAGATCCACCATAGTTATGAGTGACCCTATTTGCAATTTACAACCCTGAACTAGTGACTCAACTACAACCTTTGCCCCGGAGACCAATTCGACCTGCCACTTAATGCCTTGCCTAGCTGCCACTAGTCTACAACGTTCCACAACTAAAGGAGAAATGAAAGAATTTGATGCTCTAGAATCAAAGAGAATAGATATACTAGTACCATTCAACACACTTGAAGTCTCAACTACAGTGCCTTGATATTCAGCTTGGCAATTTTCTACTGCTGCAAATACCCGATGTACTCTCCCTACATCACCCACTGTCGGCTCGGAGGCAGTTGGTCTCTGACTAAATCCTCTAGTGCTCCTATGTGGGAATTGTCTAGCAATATGCCTCTGTTGCCCACAGGAGAAGCAACCTATACCACGTCCATACCCTCTAACACCTGATGGAGCACTCAACTGCTGAAAACTACCTCGAGATGGTGTCATCTGTGTACTCTGAGCAGGTTGCACAAAGTGATCCTATCTAACTTGCTGCTAGCTACGGTTCCTTCTGCTTTGAGACCCATCACCCTGTTGTGACTGTCGTTTGAACTGTCTAGACTGTGACTGTTGTTGCTGCTACAGACCACCCTTAGAGGGTGCCTGAAAAATTCCTAGAAGTCCATGCCGCTTGAGGTTGTCCACCTCGAGAACCAAAGCCTATAACTAGAGCACTGCCAATCTGTACTCCTTTGTGTCCTCCTAATGCCATAGCCAGATTTTCTTCCACAATGCGGGCCTTCTCTACCGCCACCTCAATCGTCTTCGGCTCGAAGACTAACACCACCATAGATACAGGCATTTAAGCCCCTGATAAAATGTTGCACTAGCATGGCCTCATCATTTTTGATTCTTGCATACTACTTGAGCTCGTAAAAATGATGCTCATATTTTTCCACGGTCATATCCATCTACCTTAATTCATGGAACTCGTCTGCTCTACTTTTCCTCCAGTGATAGGAAAGAAAACAGGCCCTGAACCTCTCCATAAATAACTCCCAAGTAACCATACAGATGTCAACATGCAATTTCTGCTCATCTAGCCTCCACCAAGTGGAAGCAACGCCTTTGAGGTGCATGATAGCGCACCTAGCCCTATTGTTTCTGCAGTAGGGATGCATCACAAAGCATCTATCCAAATCGATCAACCAAGTCTCTGCCTCTAGACCCCCACCTAATCCATCAAAAGTAGGTGGTCGTACTCTTAACAGGTCTCTCATGTGACCTGCCACTACTGCCTCCTGCCCAACTGTGTTTTCCCCATGTCTAGGGGATCTCTCCCTTTCCCTGTCCAATCTCTATTCCTCATCCTGCCTAGGGCCTAGATGACCCAATATCTCCTCTAACAGATGCTACAATTGACCACCTAGACCAGGCTGTTCTGGGTTTTCACCACCACCTCCTATCGAAATGCTTTGGGAACCCTACAATTCCTCACGCTCTGACCCATGTGAGCTTAGAAGTGATGGGCTTTGGTGGTTGGCCCCACGGCCACCACCTCGGCCTCTTCTTCGACCACGACCTCTACCCCTAGGCAAGATCTTGCACAACAACTGAGTTATGTGAGATCAAGAGTTATGCAAGGGTGCCTAATAGACTCAACTACCTAGAGTACCCAGTGTTTGCAAACTTGGCTCTAATACCAAGTTGGAACACCCCGTCGTGCAAACCCCAAAGGACAACTAAGTACACAAAAAAAAAATTTAAAACATAAAGTAAAATTACTACATTAACTATTGCAACTAACATGATTACAAGTACAAACTAATCTACTAAGTCCCTTGGGGTACATGAAGAGACATTATGTAAGCTACCCATAAACAAATTTGATTAACCTAACATTTGTTTCTACTAATATAAGTTTTTCAAATAACATTTATAAACGATAAGCATTATGACAAGAATGAACCATAAAGATACTATACAAAATTTCCTAAGAGCCATCCAACTTAGAGATAAATGGAACACATTTGCTCAATTATAATACATCACCAAGTATAATTACATCCATGAATAACATTTGAATTACAAAGTGTGAAAATACAATACATCATCTTACTAATTAAATACCAATAAACATTTATCCAAGTTATAAAATACATTATCCCAACACATGAGAGAGTTACATTACAATTTACAAGTTATGACAAAAGTACAAATATATGCATCTGAAGGAACATAAATCTAGAACAATCTATCACCACAATCTCTGCTCTGAAGGAACAACTGCCAAATGGGAAACCCAATGAGGTGTGAAGCACGTTCCACCCGACCACCCCCATGCTAGGAGTAGATAAGAAAGGATTCCCAACCAAGACGTCTAAAGTAACACACAAGACTCAACTCCAAATCTGAAAAGAGAATTCGCGCACATAGGAAACATAACAACAAAACTCTACTAAAGAAACATGACAACAATATACACCAAACCATAATAATAAACCACTTCCAGAGGATTCCAATAAAATCAACTAAAGGGAAGGCTAGAGGAGAGTGTCATCGCATGGCCCTCATGGATTATCCTGACATCCTATCACAAGGTGCCACCTCCATCTATGGTTATCTTGACTACCTATCTCAAGGCACCGCCCTATAGGGTGACTCATGTGAAATCGTACATTTCTCGTGCAGATGAGATCACGACTATTCCAAACACGGCCTTCTCGGCAACCTTATGTCTTTGGAAGCCCTAACAGGTGAGCGAGGTATCTATTATTATCTTTTAGTGCTTAACTACCCATCCCCTAATTAATTAGTTAGGTTTTCACTTTTTGCACTAACTCTAATGTGGGTTATCCTGACAACCCCTTTGTGTGTTGACGCCCACATAGAGCCACTCTCCCTAGAACCCCAAAATACAACAAAACAAAAGGGATTGTACTCTCAAGTTCACAATACACAGGATAAACATTCGCGAGGAAAAACCATCTTGAAATAAACATAAGACTCAATTACTTAAACAAAATGATACAACTCAAGGTATACACAACATCACAAATGCAAACACAATGGAATCAACATCAGATATAAAAACTTCAAAACTTTATACACCAATTCCCAAACCTCTAGAAGTTTAAACAACAACCCTATCTCTTATAATAGGTGGATTAATTTAGGAACCCACATGTTGACAACCCAACTCAAGAGACCCAATAAAGAATTCAAGAAATTAAGATAACTAATTATTCAACATCAAGAATCAATAAATAACATAATTTCACAAGTCAAATTATATTATCGCACTTCAAGATATTCCTTCTCAAAAATCAAACCACCAATTTCCTCAATTTACTTCACTAAATGAAAACAGTCAAGTATATTTGATAATTTCTTAATTTAATTTTATTCAATAAGAAGAATATAAAATTATTATAAATAACTTTCATACTATTATTTCCTCATTTATCATATATATATATATATATACTTATCTAATATGTATATATACATATTTATACACACACATATATATATATATATATATATAATCAATAAAAATTTAATAACATTCGTTTTAAATCCAAATTAAAATTCGCATAAAATTTAATTTTAAACAAACTTTTATAAATTTAAGACATTGGGGAGGGAGGTACGCAACCAAGGTTGCACCCAGTAGCCCATGCCTGTTGTGCGTAGCCATGGTGGTTGTGCCCACCCATTAGGGGTGTGGGGAGGTGCGGCTCAGTCGACCCTCCCCCCACATAACATATATTTTTTTAATTTTTTTTTTTTTTAATTTCATTTTTTTTATAATTTAAAATCTGAAGTTCCATATGGACGGAACACAACGAAAATCATAGTCACTATATGTTTTATGGATGTAGATTTTTTTAATGATCAGACATATATATATAATATGAAATTTATTTATATAAATATATTGTAATTTTCATAGACAAATCGAATGTTCAAAAATAGCAAATTTACCAGCATGAGTTTTATTGGAAATATCATTTTCTTTTCAAACAAATGAAATGAATTGGGAGAAACAAAATACCAGAATTAACCACAAGAAGTATTTCATAAAAATTGCACATAAGGTGTTCTAATTTTTCTTGAGTTTTTTCTCAATTTCCCTTGCACAAGCTTTTCCTAATTTCCTGAATTTAGACAAAAAGGTTTAAATTAAAAATCTTCAAAGGTTTTATTTTTCTATTGTATTTTTCTTTGAGCTATTGTTTCAAGGATTTTCATTTAACTAGATTCTCAAAATTTTGTTGTGTAATTTCCTATAGAGGCAACACAAAAATTTTAACGGCAGTAGTCGGGAACATTGTTTTCTATAGAAAACTTCTATTTTCCTCAAAGGATACAGACAAATCCTCTTGCATAAACAAACAACTTTTTCAAGAAGAAAGCATTTGAAAAAAAAAATGAAAATAGAAAAGAACATGTTTCTTGTAGGCTATAGAAGTAAAAGTTGTGCCAAGCCTTGCCATGGAAGCCTCCAGCTATTAAGCTCTTCCCAAAGCTTCTCCTCCAACCAAAATACAATTACAGACACTCTCCTATAGCCTTTTCCAAATCCTTACACAAAAATACACCAGAAAACCCAAAAACTCACACATAGAGCTATCCCCTGTTCCCAGCCAAAAATTTCCCATGCCCATTCTGTTACCCCCATGCCCCTTTTCTTTCCAGAAATAATTTCCCCACCATAATGAATTAATTTCTCCACTACTTCCCGTAAACCATCCATAAAAGAATTTAATAAATTTTAAATCAATTTAATTTATTTATTATATTTTATTTTATTTATTCTTCTTCTAATAATAATAAAATAGTTTTATAAGCTATTTAATTAACACCAAAATTAAATAGAAAATTTAACATTCTACAAATCAACAAAGCAATTTTTATTTTATTTAAACTATCCCTTTAATCAAGAATATTATTCAATCAACTTAACCATAGTTAATTATAATAACACTATTAATTAAACATAATAATTAATCACACTTAACAGAAATTAATTAAATCACAACTAAAATATTAATCAACACTACACATTTACGTACAAGGACAAATTGAAACAAAGACCACAATGGACTCACAGAAGACAAACTTGGGACGGGAACTCTTTCCTAACCACTCCTTTTTTTCAACATCAATCCCATTGAGTTTATGAGACACACTCAAACCTGACAAGCAAGTGGAGTCGATGTTCAGTACCTGCATCCTGTATAGAAACAAATGTCATGAAGCATGTAAATCACCATAGAAAACACACTGTGAAAGGTAATCACAAGGTAGCAGGGAACTTGCAAGCAAGTGATGCCACTTTGTCCTTTCACCAAGACGCACTAGTAAACATAGCAAACATTATAACAACATAAAAATCACAACATCACCATATATATATTA
The DNA here is from genome assembly GCA_007258455.2 of Sequoia sempervirens. Lineage (NCBI taxonomy): Eukaryota > Viridiplantae > Streptophyta > Pinopsida > Cupressales > Cupressaceae > Sequoia > Sequoia sempervirens. The sequence continues at coordinate 70,120,005 of VDFB02105785.1, forward strand.
CTAAAGAACACCACAAAATAGCCATGTAGCATAATCACCATGAAATGTATCATCTAACAACATATGTAAAATCTAATTCAACTAATCAAGCAAATCATAAATCCATGCACAACCAAAATGGTGAACTGATCACCCACACAACCAAGTACAAAATCCATCCATAAGAGTAACAACAACATGAGGGGTATTACACTCTCTCCCTCACTCTCACTCCCTCACTCCCTCTCTCCCGCACTCTCCCCCTCCCTCTCCCACTCTATCCCACTCTATTCCACCATTTCCCACTCTCTCAGACTCTCCCATTCTCTCCCACCCTCTCCCACTCTCATCCACTCTCTCCCACTCTCTCCCACTCTCTCCAACTCTATCATACTCTCTCCAACTCTCCCTCCCTCTCTCCCACTCCCACTCTCTACCACCCTCCCCCACTCTCTGCCACCCTCTCTCCCACTCTCTCCCACTCTTCCCCTCCCTCTCTCCCACTCTCCCCCTCTCTCTCCAAATCTCTCCTTCCCTCTCCAACCCTTTCCTACTCTCTCCCACTCTCTCCCACTTTGGACTCTTAAGGGAAATTGCCAGTCTAATGTAGCTCAGAGTGATTTGGTGTATTTGGGTGAAAAAGAGGACCATCCCTAACATAAACATACCCATCCAAACGTGTTGGAATATTATGTTTGGTCGTACAAGTTGTTGAATGAAAGTTGCACCACTTTTCAACTTTACATTGCTTACATCTGACAACTTTTCCCTCAACTGAAAACTTGCCACCACGGGAAAACACCTCTGAGATAGAAAAACCTGAGAGAAGTTATTGTAGATAGGCCAAACATAATCCCATAGCTTCAAATGGAGAGCCTATAAACATCACAGTTTCTGAGAAATAGCCCTTCAAAGATTGTTGCCTTTTAGTACTTTCGACCCATTAAGGGAAATTGTCAGTCCAATGTAGCTCAGAGTGATTCGACATATTTGGTTGCAAAAGAGGACCATCACTAGCATAAAATTACCCATCTAGATGTGTTGGAACAATCCGTTTGGTCGTACAAGTTGTTGAATGAAAGTTGCACTACTTTGCAACTTTACACTGCTTGCATCTTACAACTTTTCCCTTAATTGAAAAATTGCCACCACTGGAAAAACTCCTTTGAGATAGAAAATTTTGAAAGAGGTTATTGTATATTGGCCAAACATGATCCCATAGCCTCAAATAGAGAATCTGTAAATGTCACGATTTCTAAGAAATAGCCCTTCAAAGATTGTTTCCTTTTAGCACTTTCGACTCTTAAGGGAAATCACTAGTCCAATGTAGCTCAGAGTGATTAGGTGTATTTAATTGAAAAAGAGGACCATCCCTAGCATAAACATACCCATTCAAATGTGTTGGAATAGTTTGTTTGGTCATATGTGTTGTTGAATGAAATTTGCACCACTTTGCAACTTTACACTACTTGCATCTGACAACTTTTCCCTCAACTGAAAACTTGCCACCATAGGAAAACACCTCTGAGATAGAAAAAACTGAGAGAGGTTATTGTATATGGGCCAAAAAAAATCCCATAGCCTCAAACAGAGAGTATGTAAATGTCACAATTTTCTAGAAATATCCCTTCAAAGATTGCTGCATTTTAGCACTTTCGACTCTTAAGGGAAATCGCCAGTCCAATGTAGCTCAAAATGATTCAACGTATTTGGGTACAAAAGAGGACCATAAATAGCATAAAATTACCCATCCAAACATGTTGGAATAGTCTATTTGGTTGTACGAGTTGCTGAATTAAATTCACACCACTTTGCAATTTTACATTACTTGCATCTTACAACTTTTCCCTCAACTGAAAAATTACCACCACTGGAAAACACCTCCAAGATAGAAAAAAATGAGAGATTTATTGTAGAGGGAACTAACACAATCTCATAGCCTCAAACAAAAATTCTATAGGAATCATAGTTTTTGAGAAAGAGTCCATCAAAGATTTCTGCCCTTTTGCACTTTGGACTCTTAAGGGATTTCACGGATTGAACGTAGCTCAAACTGCTTCGGCCTGTTTGGGTGTGAAAGGGGACCATACCTAACCTAAATGTAACCATCCGGATGTGATCAAACAGTTCGTTAGGTCATATGAGTTGTAGAACAAGATTTATTTATGCACTTACAAGTAGTTTTCAGCCTCCAATTGAATTCCAACTTTGATTTTTGTGTGAAAAAAAGCCATGAGACAATAGCTTGTTGCTTTCTTTCTAATGGAAACTAGTGGCCAGAAGAGTTAAATTCTTCATAGATTTAGCATTTGAGATTGCAAGAAGACACCAAAATGTGTACTAAATAAATTCTTATGATTTTTGAAGAATGTTGATAACTCTACTCAGTTGGCTTCTTTTTTCAAAATCATACAAATTGAACCTTGGCATCAATAAACTTTGTATATCAAGCTACCACAATTCAAGTTTCAATGATGAATATTTATCATGCATGTTTTTATGAAGAATCAATAAGATCATATTGAGTTACTTTGCAAAAACTATGGTTTCTACAGAAAAAAAATTGTGTTTTCTCCATTGTTTGACCCCTACACAACAAGTAAACAGTTGCATAGTGTGTGGAATGAGGGGGAAGCAGGCCTGAGACCCCTTTAAAGTTGGTTTGAGTGCTTTCTTTTCATTTTTTGTGAGTTTTGTGCCAAATTTTCTCAAGGCAAATAGTGAACCCAAATTTTGCATTTTAAGTAAATTATGAATTATTGAAGCCCTCCACCTACTGTACCTTTCATGTGGCTTGGTGGAGAGGCTATGTACAATATGATTTGAATGTGTGCAGGTCCATTTAAGAAATGGGAAATGATTTGTGAGTCTTGGAGTTACTGTCCTAAGCAAATCATTGCTTAAATTGCATGAAAATGGAGCTTTTAGCCTAGGGTTTGCTAAATTCAATGAGAATGGGGGAATCTCTCTAACATTTAAGCATATTGGGGTCATAATAGAGGTTTCTGAGTTGGTGGAATGGTCAGGGGAGTTTTGCAAGTGGGACTTTCAATAAAACCTATGCATTTGCATTGTAAACAGATGGTTTCATGCGACAACCTGCTAAAGGACCTATAGGTGTAGAATAATGTTAGAATTTATTGTTTTATGACACAACTCAAGATTTTTTGGGGTGTTCTTGTGAATATCAAGTGTTTAAAGGGCACTCACTTTGTGAAAGAGGGATAATTCACTAGCCTAGGATAGTAGTATGTTATTGGTTCTCAAATTTGGTCCAAAGGAGTCAAGCGTAGTTTTCACATATGTTCTCACCCCCACTCTGCATCAATCCATAGCTTGTTTGAAATCACTTTTTTTAGGATTTTAGCCATAACAACAAACCAGTGAACTATTTAATAAAAAGCTTTGGTACACATGTATGAAAAATGTGGTAGAATAGACAAGGCAGTGAACTATTTGAAAAAATTCCTCAAAGAAATGTGGTCTCATAGAATTCCATGACAAGAAAATGAAATTGACAACTACTCCTAGTTATTAGTTATGTAATGTTAGTTATGTAATGTGAAGTAATTGCATAACTACTTAGGTTGACTTTGCAAAAACTATATTGTAATTAAAATTTTTTCATCTATTAGCATCTAGTTGTTAGTTATGCAATGCAAAGTAATTCTTTGAGTTTGAAAGATGTGCAATGCAATGTAATCAACGATATGAATATAAACTACATAATACAACCATTCTTTTTTATGCTATTGTACATTAATATTTAACCATTGCTCACTTGATTAAATTTTCAAAGAGTTTAACCATACACATGAGGAAGAAATTAAATTTTGATTATCAACTTCTATATATCAAATTATCCAATAATCTTGAGTGTATCTCCATATACAAAAATGGCATCAATGCCAACTCAAACAAAGTTTTACAAAATGTGGCTATGCCATCTTGATGTCTATTCAAAATTTACATGCCAAAATTTCTATCTCATCCTAAACTACTAGTGGATCATCAAAATGGAGCCTCTTTGAAGCACTTATTGGCTCTAAAGGTAGCTGCACAAGATAAAATCAAACCACAATTGAGATTAGTTATACTATATGATTTAAAATTGAATAATTAACATCAAAATCAATATACATTGAATTATAATTGAACTCTAAAATTGAAATCTTGATTACTTGAAATATCCATCTCTTCAAAGGGTCAGGAGTCCTAGAATATTCCCCTCTCAAAGAGCCAACCAAACCAACTTTTGTAATGTCAATCTATATATGTGAACAAAAACATAAAATTGGTCCAAGTTAGCATACAATTGTCGGTAATAGAAACATATAAATTATACCAAACACAAAATAAAATAAACACATACCTCTTTAGGCTGATCTTTTTCTTTATCTCCTTTAGGTGTTTCGACACCTCCTCCTTGAGGTGTTTCAACACCTCCTCCTTGAGGTGTTCCAATACCTACTCCTTCAGGCATTGTGGTAATTGTCAAAAATGACATATAGCTCATAACTTCATGTACATAAAAATAAAAAGTACATATGAAACTACCAATCTATGTTGATGTATGTATAATCAATATAAGATCTTAAAAATATTAATTCAATCGAATTTGAGTTCAATTACCTTCCCCTTATCTAACATTGCACTTCCATAGTTTGGACAAGGCTGCACCTCGCTCACACTAGGTATTCCTACAAGAGGAAAATAAGATAAACATATAAGTTATTATATAATTTCATTAATGACAATTCAAATGACAAGTAAGTATATAATAAAAAATGTAAATGAGTGAATGAAAAAATATATACTCTATGTGTGTCGAGGCCAAATGAAATGGCCCTAAGGGTGCTATCAGCCACCTGTACGAGCTCCTCCTCATACATCAAATGTTAAATAGACAATGTAAATAAATATTAGTACTTTATACTATCTCTTATTAATATTCATTTCAAAACAAATGCAAGTTATGAATTTACAACTTAAATATTACATGTGTCATTATTCCAATGTCCCCCTCTCTAGCAAGAGAGGACTTTGTAGGGTGTGCTCCACTCCCTTGCATCTAATCTATAATGTCCACATCATGGAGGTCATAATTAGAAGTGTCCAAGGGATGCTCGGCGAGCTGTACAAGAGGAACCAAGCATATCTGGTGGCACATAGAGCAAGTATGTGGCACACAAATATGTGGACCTAACGAGGATGACACAGCAACACTTGAGCCATCATCAACATCACCAGAATATGGTTGAGCTATTGTAGAAGCATGCAAAACCAAAAGATCACTCAAAGAGTGAATAGCCTAGATAGTTTGTGTGGCGGCATCCTGCATAATATGTGGATGATAAACTAGAGGTGGTAGAGGAAGGGGAGGAGGGGGAACACATGGGCACAGGACTACTCTAAGTACCCCTAGTCTATCTTGGGCATACCTCCACCAATGCTATGGAAGGTTTTAATGTCAAAGTAATTGACATGATGCCCTAGCACAAAATCAACATATAATTTTTTAATAAAGTAAAATGGTATATCACAATTGTTGTTCAGTGGTTTATCAAAAACCATACACCAACGATCCCAAAATTTATCTACAATGTCCCTCTACGTGCACCATTTTATAGAAAGTTTTGGTTTATTAACATTAACTGGAAAACTAGTGCGGGGTTTAACAGATAAAGAGGCTATTTGGGCTTTTGTTATTCCAATATCTTTCACATCATCATAAGACAATCCACATGCGTAATATTCCCTCATGTCTTCTCGTCACAAATGAAAGGCATTATGTTGGGTGGAGAGGGTTTCTATATTTTTAATTATTTCCTTCAATGTGTTTGACATCTCGGATAATCAAGGGATTCTCGTATAAACATCAAAAATTCCCCTCAATTGCTACAATTTTTCACCAATTAACTCTTCAATTGATGGTTGTAGAGGTGGTGGAGCGTTTGGCATTTGTGCATTTTCATTCTAAGCTAGTGGATCATTTGGAATTTGTGCATTTTCATTCTCAGCAGCCATAATGCCTGATTAAAGTTAAAAACTAATTAATCTAATTGAAATTAGACAATATAAATGAAAATATTATAAAAATAACCTAATTTTAAAAAAAATCCAAAAAAACCCTACTTTTTAACAAAAAATTATAATATTCTCTAATTTTTAATAAAAATACATAAAAACACTATTTTTTTAATCAAAATCTATAAAAAAACATTCATTTTTAATCAAAATCCATTCTAAACTCAAGTTTTTCATAAAAATCAATCAAAAACCCTATTTTGAAAAAAAAATCATAAAAAACTAACTGAAATTATACAAATCTAATTCAAATTTTGATTAAAGAAAAAAAAATCCAAAAACTAACCTTTCAAATTGGATATCAGCTAAATCAAATATTGATATGTGAAAATCGTCCTCACTATGCACCCGCGACCTCTGTGCAAATGCTAAATGATTTTAATAGCCTGAAATATGTGTGTGTATGTGTGTGTGCCTCAAATCGGATATCCGATATGGAGATCTTAGTTTGGGCATTGCTTTGGAGCAATGTACTGACACCCAAGCCACAAAAAAACCAACTCAGTGTTTTCACGTTTTTGGGTTGATGAAAAATGTAATTTTTTGCCATTGCCACTTTTTGGCCCATCATGATCCTGCACATACCCTATGCTTTAACACTATTGCTTTCCTCATTATCACCCTTAGATATAAATAGTCCTTTATAGTAGAACTAGAAGAATTGTCTCTTAATATCCCTTGATTAGTGATAGGATTACCTTCATGACATAAATGATCAATTTTCTCTTTGATACCTTTATCCTTGATGTATCTAAGAATTTTGTACCCTTATCACCATTATTAGTCATTTTAATTTATCTCTCACCTTCATTCCCTGAATTTTAGAAACTTGAAGCCTTCTTAGTGAATTCTTGGATAATGAAAGCTCATCACACAAGGTCTCATTACATGGATCCTTTTGCAAACTAGCTTCAACCTTTAATATGTTTTCCTGAAGGTAGTTATCCTCTTTTCTTCTATGCATGGCCCTCTTTTTGCCAATGGTTTGGGATTTTATCCTCCATCCTTTCACATTGTGCTCCCACTTTTAAATTGCACTTTTTCCTTGAGCATCCATTTATTTATCCCCTTAAGGGTAATAATTGCAATATTGCAGTCCTCGTCTTGTAAGGGATTTGTATCGAGGAAGAAGCTTACTTCCTTCTTCTTTTCCTTTATTGTCCCATTACCAATCATGATTCTAGCCCTTATGGGATGGTGATCAAATAATAAATATGGGTACACCTGCACCTTACAACCATCCCTAATTGATTCAAAATTAAAGTGATCCTGATTAGTATAAAATATGTCTAAGGGTGATCCCACAATAGTGGTTTACAATTTTTGGCCAAACTACACATATTTTTTCCTAATTAAATCTTCACTTTTAGGCACCTATAGCAGGTAAATCGTGGGGAATTTGAAGATAATGTAAACTAGAGTTTCGTGAAATTTTTTCTGTAGATTCCAAATATATTTTTTTCAAAATTTTTGGAATCATCTTGCACTTCTTTTTCCATCTCCTTCAAAAAATAGTTTATTTTAGAAAACAATATTTATAAAAAGCGATGCTCACCATATAATGCATAACTTTTTTTCCATGAAGGATAAAATTCTAATTCTTTTGAATTTAGATTTGTAACTCTGATATCTAGTGCTCCCACTTGGTTAGATAGTGTTTTATTGAATTTTTTTCCTTAATCAAGTTTTGAAGTCAAACCAAGTATAATTCAAACATAGGCAGACTGTATAATGCGTAAATTTTTTTGTATGTATCAAAATTCTTTTTTTTTGTTGGATCAAGGACTTCAATATCTGGCACTCATATTTTTCAAAAAAAAATTATAATCTTCTATTTTTCCACATGTGCAGAACAAAGAGCTTCATTTTTAGTGAAAAACCTATGTTTAATAAAACTAAAAAAACAAATAGATAATAAAACCAAAACATATTAAAATTATATTCATTGGATAACTCATTCCGAGGACTACCTGATTCAAGTTGGGTTTGTGAAGTCTCCCCCATTTTCATCCTCAAATCAAGCTTTGAAGCACAAAATTTTGGACATTTTTAGTGCCTAGGGGGGAGAAGGGGGGAAAAGCGTGGTTTGGGTGAACTAGTGTTCACGCAAACCTCAAAAATATGTTTGATCGAATATGGGTTTGGTCGAACCCTAGTTTGCTCGAACCATTTCAAAATAATATAAAAAATAGGTTGGCGAGCTGGTTTGAGTGGACTCTTAACCAACGTATGTTCGAACCCCCTGCCATGAATCAATTTTATTTTAATTTTTTTGCCATGTTTTCAATAGTTTTATTTTATAATATATAATATTAATTATATACTTTTTAATCTCTATAATATAAAATATATCTATATAATAGTTATGAATAATATATAAATCATATATATTATTAATAATTATAAATAATATACTATATACTTATATATTATAAATTATTACAATAAATATTATAATATCAATATATACTTTTTAATTAAATAAATTAAAAAATATATTGTGTAAATAAATATAAAATTTAAAATAAACAAAATTTAAAATAAAAATAATAATATATTATAATTTATAAAAATAAAAAAATTTAGTTTAAATATTAAATGTTTAGTTTAAACATAATATTTTTCAAATATTATTTTCCCTCATCAATAATGAGGTAGTGCTTGTTCACCATATAATTAAAATATGCAATTGATTGAGAAAGGTCATCAACAAACAAGAATTTGGCATAGGAATCAAAAATATCATTTTAGATATTTTTGATAACCAATTAATGAATGATGTACATTGTGAACGATGGGGATGAGAAAAAACCGGCAAGTAAAATATCATGATATGGAGAGAGAGAGAGAGAGAGAGAGAGAGAGAGAGAGAGAGAGAGAGAGAGAGAGAGAGAGACAAATAAAGAATTAGAGATAGGTAAATAGAGATGGTGAGAGGGAGAGAGAAATAGGGGAAGATAGAGAAAGGGAGAAAGAAGTAGGGGGGAGATAGTGATATATGGGAAGAGAAAGGGTGAGAGAGGTGGAGATAGAGAGATAGATGGGGGGATAGGGAGGGAGTGATGGAGGGAGAGATGGGGTGAGATAGAGAGAGGGGGGAGATAGAGAGAGAGGGAGAGAAAGGGAGAGAAAGGGTTAAGGATAGAGGAGAGAGATAGAGAATTATATAGTTAAGAGTAGAGGTTTAAAGGTTTGGTTTAGGGTAGAATTATAGGTTTTAAGAAGAATTGTAAGGGTAGGAGTGAGGATAAAAGGGTTTTAGGGTTTAAGTGTTTAAAGGGGTTAAGGGTAGAGGTAGAGGTACAAGGGTTTAGGGTTTAAAGGTTAAGGGTAGAGGGAGAGAGGAGAGTCAGGAGAGAGATACTTGGAGAGAGAGTGGGAGAGAGATAAAGGGTAGAGAGTACAATGGTTTATGGTTTAAAGGTTAAGGGTATAGGGGAAAGAGGGAGAGGGGGTAGGAGGGAGGGACTTGAGAGAGAGAGAGGGAGGGATTGGGAGAGAGATAAAGGCTAGAGGGTTTAAGACCTGTTTAGGTTTAAGGGTTAAGGGTAGAGGGTAGAGGGTAGATCAAGATAAGGGTGAGTGAGTGAGTGAGAGAGACCTGAGAGAGGGAGAGGGTAGAAGGGAGAGACTAGAGAGAGAGAGAGAGAGAGTGGGAGAGAGATAGAGGGTAGAGGTTTAAGGGTGGAGGGTTTAAGGGTAGAGGGGAGAGAGATAGAGGGAGTGAGAGAGACACGAGAGGGAGAGGGGTATGAGGGAGGCAGGGATGGAGTGGAGATAGATAGAGGTATAGGGTTAGAGTAGAGGTAGATAGTTTAAAGGGTTTGAGTTTAATGGTTAAGGGTTAAGGAGGTAGAGGGCTAAAGGATAGAAGGAGTGAGTGAGTGAGTGAGTGTGATGATAGGATTTGAGGGTTTAAGGCTTAAGGGTTAGAGGTAGAGGGTGATATAGAAGGGGAGAGAGAGGAGAGAGAGAGAGAGAGAGAGAGAGAGAGAGAGAGAGAGAGAGACTTGAGAGAGGGAAAGTGGGTAGGAGGGAGTGGGAGAGAGATAGAGGGTAGAGGGTACAAGGGTTTAGGTTTTAATGGTTAAGGAAAGAGGTGAGAGAGAGAGAGAAGGGGTAGGAGGGAGAGACTTGAGATAGAGAGAGGGAGGGAGTGGGAGAGAGATAAAGGGTAGAGGTTTTAAGACCCATTTAGGGTTTAAGGGTTAAGGGTAGAGGGTAGAGGGGGGCTCGAGATAGGAGTGATTGAGTGAGTGAGAGAGACCCAGGAGAGAGGGAGAGGGAGTTAGGAGGGAGAGACGAGAGAGAGAGAGGTTTCAGGGTAGAGGGTTTAAGGGTTTAGGGTTAAGGGTAGAGGGGAGATAGATAAAGGGAGTGAGTGAGAGAGAGAGATGGGGAAGGATTGGGAGAGAGATAGAGGGTATAGGGCTACAAGTTGAGGGTAAAGGTTTAAGGGTTTAGGGTTTAGGGTAAAGGGTATACGTTTTAATAGTGTAAGGGTAGAGGGTAGAGGATAAAGGGTTTTAGGGATTAATGGTTTAAGGGTTAAGAGTAGAGGGTAGAGGGTTTAAGGGTTTAAGGCTTAAGGGTAGAGGGTAGAGGGGAGAGAGATAGGAGTGAGAGAGAGGGAGGGAGTGGGAGAGAAATAAAGTGTATAGGAGGGAGAAACTTGAGAGAGAGAGAGAGAGGAAGGGAGTGGGAGAGAGATAAAGGGTATAGGGTTAAGAGATAGAGGGTAGAGGGCCCAAGGGGTGTAGTGTTTGGAGTTAAGGGTAGAGGGCTTGAGATAGGAATTGGTGAGAGAGAGACCTAGGAGGGAGAGAGGGGAAGGGTGGGAGGGAGTGACTTGAGGGAGAGAGGCAGAGAGAGGATAGGTTTAAGGGTGGGGTTTGAGGTTTAGCTTTTTAGGGTTAAAAGAATTCGGCTGACTCAAATATAGAAGGATTAGTGTGAGAGAGAGAGAAACCTAGGAGAGAGAGGAGGAGGGTGGGAAGTAGAGACTTGAGAGAGAGAGAGGGAGGGAGTGGGAGAGATGGGGTAGATGGTACAAGGGTTTGGGTTTGGGGTTAAGGAGTAGAGAGAAGAGAGAGGAGGAAGCGGGTAGGAGGAGATTGGGAGATAGAGAGGTTTAGGGTGGGGTTTTAAAGGGTTTAGGTTTTAAGGGTTAAGGGTTTAGGGTTAAGGTTAGAGGGGAGAGAGATAAAGGGAGTGAGTGAGAGAGGGAGAGAGGATAGGAGGGAGAGACTTGAGAGAGAGAGAGAGGGAGGGAGTGGGAGAGAGATAGAGGGTATAAGGTTAAGAGTAGAGTGTATAGGGTTTAAGGGTTTAGGGTTTAGGGTAGAGGGTATGGGTTTTAAGGGTGTAAGGGTAGAGGGTAGAGAATAATGGGTTTTACGGTTTAATGGTTTAAGGGTTAAGAGTAGAGGGCAAAGGGTTGAATGGTTTAAGGCTTAAGGGTATAGGGTAGAGGGGAGAGAGATAGGAGTGAGTGAGAGAGATAATTGAGAGAGGGAGAGTGGGTAGGAGGGAGAGACTTGAGAGAGAGAGAGAGAGGGAGGGAGTGGGAGAGAGATAAATGGTAGAGGGTTTAGGGTTTAAGGTTTAAGGATTAAGGGTAGGGGAGAGTGGGTAGGGAGCTTGAGAGAGAGGGAGGGAGGGTGGTAGAGAGATAGAGGAGTGGGAGGAGGACTTGAGAGGGGAGGGGGTGAGGGGTGGAGAGATAGAGGTATAGAGTTGAGATAAAATTGGGGTTTAGGTTTAGGTTTAAGGGTTAAGGGTTAGGATAGAGGATATTGAGATGAGGAATGAGTGAGAGAGAGAGAGACCTAGGAGAGAGGAGAGGGGGTAGGAGGGAGAGACTTGAGAGAGAGAGAGGGGAGGTTTAGGGTTTATGTTTAGGGTTAAGGGTAGAGTGGGCTCAAGATAGGAGTGAGTGAGTGAGTGAGTGAGAGAGACCCGGAGAGAGAGGGAGGGAGCTGGGAGGAGAGACTTGAGAGAGGGAGGGAGTGGGAGAGAGATAAAGGGTAGAGGGTACAAGGGTTTAGGGTTTAAGGGTTAAGGGTAGAGGGGGGAGAGGGAGAGGGGTAGGAGGGAGAGACTTGAGAGAGGGAGAGGGAGGGAGTTGGAGAGAGATAGAGGGTAGAGTGTTTGAGACCCAATTAGGGTTTAAGGGTTAAGGGTAGACGGTAGAGGGGAGCTTGAGATAGGAGTGAATGAGTGAGAGAGAGACCCTGGAGAGAGGGAGAGGGGTTGGGAGGGAGATACTTGAGAGAGAGAGAGGAAGAGGTTTAAGGGTAGATGGTTTAAAGGTTTAGGGTTAAGTGTAGAGTGGAAAGAGATAAAGGGAGTGAGTGAGATAGAGAGACCTGAGAGAGGGAGAGGGGATAGGAGGGAGAGACTTGAGAAAGAGGGAGGGAGGGAGTGGAAGAGAGATAGAGGGTATAGGTTTAAGAGTAGAGGGTAGAGGGTTTAAGGTTGATAGAGGTAAGTTTAATGGTTTAGGCTTAAGGGTAGAGGTAGAGGGAGAGAGATAGGGTGAGTGAGAGGAGACTTGAGAGGGAGACTGAGTGGGAGGAGACTTGAGAGAGAGGGAGGGAGTGCGAGAGAGATAGAGGGCAAAGGGTAGAGGGGAGAGAGATGGGAGTGAGTGAGAAAGAGACTTGAGAGAGGGAGAGTGGGTAGGAAAGAGAAACTTGAGAGAGAGAGAGAGAGATGGAGGGAGTGGGAGAGAGATATAGGGTAGAGGGTAAAAGGGTTTAAGGGTTAAGGGTATAACATTTTTTATAACTCTATATAAAACATATTGGATATCCGATTCAAATCGAATATCTGATTTGAATTAGATATCCAATTTGATTCGGATATCTGATATGTCTGACACAAAATTTAATGCCTAGGAATTAGCCTTAGGCTTGCTTTGGATTTTGGTTCGAACATGCCAATCCTAAGAAGTCAACACAAAAAATGTGTTTAACAATTTACCTTGCTTTTCCAGACTTCGCCCATGTGGCTGACAAATTTTTTTCACCCAAAATTGATGAAACAAAAAGGGTTTGTTAAGGAGCTTCTCAGCTTTCCATCAATATAAATTATACTTTAGTTTGAATCTAATAAATAATTATTATTCATTTTTTATTAGAATTATGACTAAAGTCTTGATTGATAGCCTACTTGAAAAACATCTATATCTTTCAAACAGTATCACATTTTTTGAATCCAAATTATGCGTCACATTCTATACTTCACATACTATAGGATTAAAAAAAATGAATTTCATGAAGTTTTGACCAAGTTAAGATGGTCAGACATACGATTTTTTATATTTTTTAAAATTTGTAATAAAAAAATCATAATTAATTATTTACTTGGAAAAAAATTACAAAAAAATATGCATCACATTTGGACATGAGTCCTCTACTTATATCTAAAATCTTATAAAAAATTTATCATTTTATTATGGTTAGGGTGGTCAAACAGACACCCACTTCTTATTTTTTCCCTGAAATTTAAGTACTACTGCATTGAAATTTCAATTTCAATTTTTCACCAAATAAATTATTTTTTAGAAAAATAAACCTAGTAGTTTAGAAACTACATTCAATTTTCCACAGATTCTATTCTTACGTATTTTTTAAATAATGTAGATAACTTATTCATTTTTTTACGTCAAGTTGTCTAACTCTAATTTTTCTGAATTTTCATTGCCACTTAAGGGCCTATTTTTTCCATGATGATCCTGCACATACCCCATACATAAAAAAAAATCATCCCAAAAAAAATATCTAAAGAGGATGCAGCTAAATTATGTAAGAAGATATCCAAAGAGGAAATTAGGAAAGTCGTTATGACCTTGAATATTGATAAATCCCCAGTGAGGATGGGATGCCAATAGAATTCTATAAAATATCAATTGATTCGGCTAGTGAAGACTTGTATTGATCATGAAATTACAAGGAGGCTCTTCAGAGAGGTTCATTGGGAAAAAAAATTAACAAAGGAATTATTAAATTACTTCCAAAGGAAGGTGAAAAGACACCAATAAAGAACTAGAAACCTATTACATTGCTAAATGTGTCCTATAAAATATTACCAAAAATCATTGCTATGAGGTTGGTTAACATCCTCCATAATTTTGTGAACGATACTCAAACAAGGTTCATTAAAGGAAGATATATTATGGAAAATGTAATTACTAGTTGGGAAGCCATAAAATTCAAACACTTCAAGTAAAATTCAACTATGCTTCTCCTAGAAAATTTGAAAAATCTTATGACAGGATATAATGGTCTTTCCTAAAAATAACTCGAGAGGATTTTGGGTTCCCTAAGGCTTTTTATAATATGGTCAACACGCTGTTAAAAGATGTTGCGCAAGTTGAGGTAAATGGATCCCTCACCGAGGAATTCACACTGAAAAGATCAACTAGAGAAATTGTCCCTTAGCCATGACTCTTTGTCTTATAACATCAGATGATATACTCTATTTGCTAAGAGAATCAGTCATTTCACCAAAAGTTAAGGGATTGACACTTATCAATCATAGTGACCTACTTAACCTACATTTTGTAGATGACACTCCAATTTTTGTGGATCTAGAAGAAAACAATGTTGAGACTTTTGTAAAAAAACTAAATTTCTTTTGTAAAGCATCTAAAGCCAAAGTATCCAATAAAAAATCCATTATGTTAGCAAGTCAAATATTTGGGAATTTTGTTTATAGTTGATCTTATTCTTATGGATATGTGGCTATCAATTCAAGCAATGATTAAAAACAAAATGGATAGCTAGAATAGACAATACTTGACATTGGTAGGTAGGATGGAGGTTTGTTAGAAAATCTTATAACCCTATAACCTATACTTTACCTCTATCTAGTTATTTAGTAGTTATCAAGTAAATGATATGAAAAAGAAAATAAGGAGTTTCCTTTGGTCTGATGGAAAAAAAATGTTAAGTGGGAATGGTGCTTCTTAGAAAAGGCCCAGGGGGTCTTGGTTTAAAAGACCTAAGGTTATAGGGCATTGCCCTAGCTACAAAATAGATCATCAAGGCACTAGAAGGAGATGAGCTATGGAAAGTGTTAGTGAGAAACAATATTCAACTTTTTGTTCCTAAAAAGGAAAAATCATGGAAACTATTGTCATTTTGTGATCTTCTTGTTAGTAAACACCCAATATCTCCTACAAGTTCACTTGTGTTTAAAATCCTTTGGAAAGCTTGGAAAAATATAAAAAACAAAGTAAAAAATTTCCACTTCACCAAGAATAATAATAGCATAATTTTCATACATAGATCCATTTTGTGGAACCTTTAACACAAAGGTAAACCCCTTGCACTTTTGCAAGGTTGCTCTGCAAAGAGCTGGGCTAAAAAAGGTAACAAGTGTTTTAACAATATTCTGATTAATGGACAACTAAAAGATTCAGCGACCTTAAGTAGGGAATATAATTTTCTCCATCAAATTGGAGGACATATACAATATTAATGGAAGCTTGTAAAGGGTTACAATATCCTACTAAATGCACAAATAGAATGAGGAATAGCACCTTGAGTTCAAATGGCTAGATAATACACCATTAATTAGCACCAATACTAGAATGATTTACAAAGAATTGTCTAAGTTTGATTCTGTCACAAAATATGCTAATAAATGTTGGGGACTTAACCTATCTATAAATAAATGGCAGAATATCTTTAAAAATAATTGGTCAACTATGTTACAGCTCAAATAGGCTTGCTTTAGATGGCTTCTTATACTACAAAGGTTACCATATAAAACTGAATATTTTGAATGTGAATTGTGTAGCATCTGTAGAATGCCTGAATCTATTAAGCATATTTTCTTTGAATGCTTTTCTACCAAAAAAAATTAATATATGTTTTGTAATGAATAAAGGGTTTGAGAAGAATATGGTGAAATTACTCGAGAAAAAAATATTATGGCCCGAATGAAACCAAACTAGATAAAGATTATATTAATATGTTTTGGATGTGTCTACCAACTGAAATATGATGGACTATTTGGAAGGTAATAAATGATGATAAATTTAGAGGGGTTAGAAGAGCACTTATCAAGTCTTCAAAAAGACTTATATTGCGCAATGTTGCTAATAGCTATGCAAGTCACTATCACATTGAAGATCTCAAAATGCAATTTTATTAGGTTTTTAAGAGATGGCTTAGTACGAGTGATCAAAGATGACATAAGCTATCATCACACCAGGTAGTATGTCCAACCAGACATAGGTTCTTTTAAAAAATCCCTCAAGAAACTCCAAAAGCCATTCAATGAAAAAATAGAGGAAAAACAGAGGATGAACAAGGAAACAAGGGACTCTAAGTTTCACATCAATGAAGGAAAATACTTCACTCTCAAAGTGGTAAGATCTAATGATGATTTTTCAGCTATTGATCTGCCTCTAGGATGCATGGATTGGGATACCTTCAGCAATACGAGGAATTTTAGTGATCAAGCAATATCATGATTATAATTGTAAA
Organism: Sequoia sempervirens; assembly: GCA_007258455.2. Lineage (NCBI taxonomy): Eukaryota > Viridiplantae > Streptophyta > Pinopsida > Cupressales > Cupressaceae > Sequoia > Sequoia sempervirens. The sequence continues at coordinate 70,136,570 of VDFB02105785.1, forward strand.
TTTGTATGTCATTTTTGTATAGAATATGCAGTTGTTATGCATGTAAAAACAACTCATAATTGGACGCAACATATCATGTATGTAAAGGCTGCTAGTATAACTGAACTATTTGTACTTTGGTAGTAACAACTACAATGTATGCATAGGCAGTAGTGATATATATGGGTGCAGTAGTAATATATACAGTTTTATCTACTTACATATGAAACTTTGTATGATCCCTTTTATGATTAAAATATATTCAATACAAAAAAAATAAAATTAAAAAGTAGTATTTATGTTGTGTAGCATAAAGTTCTTTTTTTAGAAAGGATAAAATTATAATTTTTAAAATATAGAATTGTAGCATCAATATCTAGTGTATGGATATTTTTTCATAATTTTTTATTATAATTTCTTTAATTAATTTTTGAAATTAGGGTAATTATAATTTGAACATAGGTGTATGTCATCAAGCATAACTTTTGTATATATCAAAAAAAAAAAAAAAATTGGTGAAATAAGGACATCAATACCTAGTGCACAAATATTTTTAGATTTTTTCAATACTTTACTATTTTTCTAACTAGGTGGAATGAAGAACTTGATGTTTGGTGAAATACCCATTTTTAGTCAAAAATAAAATTTGAATACATAATAAAATGAAAATATATCAAAATTATACTAGTTGAAAAGTTGGTTTCAAGGACTACAATCTTACAAATTATTTTGTCAAGTTAATTACATTTGAATGTGCAACCTGAGGTTTGAAACTAATTTTTTTGAGAAAATTTTGAAGCAAACACTAAATGTGTCATTGCTAATGCCCTTCGTTCGAACGTTCTTCAATTCAAGGACCTTCATTTGAAGATATTTTGGTCCCATAAAAAAAAAAGGAAAAAAAAACTTTCAACAAAGGTAATTTCCAAAAATGAAAAAAATGGATCTTCGAATTAAGGTCCCTTTTCATTCCTCTTCTAGAAATTTCTCATAAAAGGAATAAAAAGGGACCTTTGTTTGAAGGTCCTTTTTTTCTATTTTTGGAAATTACCCTTATTCGAAGGTTTCAAACTTTGAACAAAGGTCCACCTTCAAACGATGGTAATTTTTGACACACCTTTGAACAAAGGTAGTTAAAAAAAGTCACTCCCTTATGAAATGTTCATGTCCCAATTTTGGGACCTAGTATTGTGGGATTACCCTTATATTTTTGACAATTTTCCCTAGAATTCTTATGTTAGTAGTGAATGGATATCAACTACTATTGATGTTGTTAATAGAACAATTGTCAAAGCTATTTTCATATACAGTGAATAATAGAGATCAAACCATTTTCATATGTTAAACTTATTACATTCTTCTCCACAATTCCTATACTTTGTACAACATGTTTCTTCATATTTTTGTACCATTATAACAACTATTTTACTTTAACTATGTCACAAGGTAAGGGATTGGTGTGACATAAAATAACTAGATTTTTAAAATATTTTGTTGAATAAGTGACAAACAACTTGGTTTTTGTTTTTTTAATTTCATGCCTATCTTATGTCCCATTAGTTATAACCGATTTGAGAGATCTTACTTAGGTCATATCATGCATGACTTTATGCCTCTGATTATTACAATAGTCTTTGGTCCTTAGTTAATTACCCTAAATTAAGAAATAAAAATATGGCTAAGTGTGAGGTTTATGTAAGTTTCTTATCTTGTAGAGGTCCCAAATGTGTCTCTCCAATTCAAATTTGATGAAATTTGGGAAAAAAATAGATAAGTTATGTGTTTATAGGTTTCAAGTCTCCTACCAACTTTTACAAGTATTGTTACTAAGCCAATCCAATATTTCCAACTAGTTCAACTATGCAATTGCAGTCAGCCACTTCCACACATGAGCCAAATTTTGACCAAATATTTGTGAAGGGTAAAAAAGGAGCCTTCAACAAGTAGGTGGAAAGAACCAAGTCTAGGAGTGAGGAATGAAGGAAAGGTAGAGAGATCCAAGGCATAACCCGATTCCTCATAGACTTGGTGGAGGTCATTTTTTTTCCTAAATCAAAAAGGGGTTGAGGGAAAAAGTATGTGGATAAGGAAATCCCTAGTAAATCGGCTCATTGTTCAAGCAATGTAGTTTAATTGCTAGCCGAAGTTTCACAATATCCACTTGGGGGTTTGATTTCCATAAGAACCAAGGAAGGGGGATCCTAGCCAAAATGGTAAAAAAGATAAGGCAACTTAAAGTGCATAATGAAGTATAAGCGGGACCCAAGGTATAAAAAGGTAAATTCAAAAGGTTCAAACCTAATGGAGGTCCTTTTTCCACAATTCAATAGTTGAACACTTTCCCATTCCCTACATGGACCTGATGAGGGTTAAGTTTCTACAAAGATACAAGGGTAAAGGAAATGACGGGTACAAAAGTGTAAAAGAAAAGGCATGGACCTAATGGAGGTTCCCTTTTTGCTTGGTTTAGATGGAGTTGAAGTTCTACAATATCCACTTAGGATTCAATTTTTTACAAAGACAAAGAGGAGGATGGACAAAGTATGGGGAAGTGAAAAAAGGGAGTGTTGGGTTCCCATGGTTGTCAGTACCATGGGAACCTTTGACTAAGTTATCATTTCCTTATGAACTTCCAACTTCTAACTTAAGGGCAAGGTAATGGCAACAAAGAAAAGTTAGTGCTCCTAGAGGTTCCAAGAACCTTTGGAACCTTTGATAGGTTTGTAACACCTCCCCAAGCCTTCACAAGTGAAGAAACATTAAAGGCAAGGAGCAAAATAATAATGAGAGTGATGGACATGGACCATTGCCAACCAAATTTCCACATAGCTTAATGCCAACCATTTCCCCACAAACTCACATATCCTGTTGAAGGTTGAGTTTTCGCAAAAGGTAAAAATGGAGAGATGGCTCACAAGAACCCCCATTAATGCTCAATGACTCCTGCAACCACTAACATAGACATAAAAAAAACAACTCCCTCCTTCCCCAATTGCACAAATCAAAACAATTCTCAACACAACTCAGACAGATTTATCTTCTTATCATTTCAATTTTAAACTCACAGATCAAGAATACTACAAAGGGCTTCTCATATGGTCTTCAACTCATTTACAACATTCCATTGCTATTCCAAATGAACTTTGACAATTTCATTTGTCAAACAATTTCAGTTTCAAAATTCAAATTCAATTAATATTTAGTTCATGTAATACATAATTCAATTTTCTTGTTTTGCAACCATCTTCAATTCGTCTGGTTCCCTGTATCAGCATCTTACAATTCCTCTCTTTATACTTTTCGATTCTCAATTGCTTCTTTCCTCTGCACGGTTACCCCACATTACTCCTGCTGCTGCCTTGTCTCTTCCCACACTTCCTATGTAGAAACTACTTAAAGAACAAATATACAATCAAATAACACAGGATGTATGTGGTTCGGCTGTAGCCTACGTCCACGGGAAAAGAGAGAGAGGGATTATTATTCATTGTATTGTGTTTGGAGATTACAACGAATCTGCATATAAAGAGTTACAACAGCCTTAATTAGGCAGGCACAGATTAAGATAAATCCCACAATTCATGCACTCTCCATAAATAGCTCAAGTTAGATAGTTACAAATCCCGCAAATCTCTCTGAATCTCTCTTCTCCAACACTCCCCCTCAAGTTGGTGCGAAAATGTCAATAGAGCCCAATTTGGACAATACTTCTTGAAACTTGAGAGCCGGAAGACCTTTTGTAAATATATCTGCCAATTGCTGAGTTGTAGGGACAAAGGTCGTGCGGATGACATTGGCTTGCACATTCTCTTGAACAAAATGGCAGTCGACTTCAATATTTTTAGTGAGCTCATGAAATACTGGATTTGAAGCGATATGCATAGCAGCCTGATTATCATAGAACAATTCAGTTGGTAGAGACGAACCATAACCAAGGTCTTGCAACATAGCTCAAAGCCATATAATTTCACTAGTAGTTGATGACATCGCTCTATATTCTGCTTCAGCACTTGAACAAGCAACAATACTCTATTTTTTACTTTTCCATGTGACCAAGTTACCTCCAACAAAGGTACAATATCCAGTTGTAGACCTTCGATCAATTGGAGATCCTGCCCAATCAGCATCAGTATAGGCAGTAATAGAATTATGACCAGTCTTACGCATCCATATACCTCTACCTGGGGACCCTTTCAGATACTGTAAAATTCTGGTGATGGCCTGCATATGTTGAGCCTTGGGAGCATGCATGAAATGACTTACCAAACTTACTGCATAAGAAAGGTCAGGTCAAGTAATGGTTAAATAGATTAACCTACTGACCAACCTTTGAAACTGACCAATATCAGGCAACAATGCACCAGTATCATCTAATTTTCCTCCACTATCCGTTGGCGTATCTGATGGCTTGATTCCAAATTTACCAGTTTCTTGTAACAAATCCAACACATACTTTCGTTGATTAAGAAAGATGTCATTTTTTGAGTAGGCAACTTCTAATCCAAGAAAGTACTTCAAAGTTCCCAAATCTTTAATGGCAAATCTATTGTGTAGCAGAATTTTTAGCTTAGAAATTGCATTTTGATCATCACCAGTAATGACTATATCATCAACATAAATCAGCACAACAACAATACCGGAGTTACTTCTTTTAACAAACAAAGAAGGATCGGCATTACTTCGTTTCAGCCCATTCAACATAAGGACATAACTAAGCTTAGCATACCAGGCCCGTGGAGATTGTTTAAGCCCGTAGATTGCCTTTTTTAATTTACACACTAAACCAAACTTGGCCTCTTGTGGATGCCCAGGTGGGATGCTCATGTAAACTTCTTCTTTAAGATCACTGTGCAAGAATGCATTTTTGACATCCATTTGAAACAATTTCCAGTCTTGATTGATGGAAAGGGAAATGAGGACCCGGAATGTGTTCATCTTTGCAACAGGCGCAAAAGTTTCCTGGTAATCTACGCCATATGTTTGTGTGAATCCTCTAGCAACAAGTCTGGCCTTATGCCGTTCTAAGGAACCATCACTGTTGTATTTATTTTTGTACACCCAACGACATCCAACAGTTTTCCTTCCTGGAGGTAGCTTAACAATCTCCCATGTGTTATTGTCATCAAGAGCTTGTAGCTCATCTTGCATAGACTTCCTCCAAACTGCAATGGAGTTAGCTTCTTTAAAAGTCTTAGGTTCTTGATTATGATCAACAGTACTCAAGAAAGCTAGGTGAGACTGAGAAATATTATTATAAGACAGGTGTGCCTGTATAGGATAAGATGTAGCATGATAAGTGAAGAAATCTTTCATTCGCTCTGGAGGACGAGTTGCTCTACTCGATCGTCGAGCAGCTTGAGGAGATGTGGGGATTGGTGGTGCTTCAGGAACTTCTGCATCATGATCAGGAACAACATCCTCATTGGTAATGGTGGGAAGCGAAACCGGGTGAGACACAGACTCCCCCTGTGGCCGACTCCCAGAGTTAACACAAGCTGTAAAAAAAGATTCAGATTCCACAAAATGGACATCACGTGAAACAACAATTTTACGAGTGACTGGATCATAACATATGTACCCTTTCTTAGTGGAAGAATACCCAAAAAATACACACCGAGTAGAGCGAGCTTCTAACTTATCTCTGTGTATTGCTTGCTGGTGCACATAACAAACACATCCAAATACCCTCAAGTGTGAGATGTCAGGTATCCTATTTTTGAGTATCTCCAATGGTGACTTGAACTTAATAACACGGCTGGGAAGTCGGTTGATTAAATATGCAGCGGTCAACACACCATGAGACCAATATTGTTTTGGGACCTTTGTTTGAAACATAAGGGCCCGTGCGGTTTCCAGGATGTGTCGATTCTTTCTTTCGGCCACCCCATTTTGTTGTGGAGTTCTGACACAACTTGTGTGATGAATAATGCCTTGGCTTTGAAGATATTCTAAAAAAGATCCTTTAACATATTTGGTACCATTATCAGACCTAAAATTTTTAATTTTAGCACCAAACTGATTAAACACCATAGTATGAAAATCTTTGAAGACAGAAGTCACTTCAGTTTTTTATTTTAACAAGTATAACCATGTAGCACGAGAAAAATCATCAATGAACAACACAAAATATTTATATCCATCATAAGAATCAATAGGCGTTGGTCCCCATAAGTCAGAGTGAACTAATTCAAACAACTCAGTAGACATAGAAGACGATTTGACAAAAGGTAAACGAGTTTGTTTAGAAAACTGACAAACATCACAGACATCAGAATCAACAGAAGCAGAGGGACAAAGTCTTGACAAGATACGGTTGGATGGATGTCCAAGCCATTTATGTAAAGTGTGACTTTCAATTACACTACTGGCATGATACGCCTTATTGCAGGAGTTTAGAAAGTAAAGTCCATGTGAGTATGTTCCTTTACCAATCGTCTTCTTCGACTTTCGATCCTGAAAGATGACAGATGTTGGAGAAAAAATGACATCACAATTTAAAGAATTAGTAATTTTTCCAACAGACATAAGTTGAACAGGGAAGGATGGAACAACCAGAGCATCAGATGGAGCATTATGAGAAAAGAAACTAATTTTACCACTTCCTAAGGCTGAAACAGTAGTTCCATTTGCAACAGAGATATCATGCTTATCAGTTTTTGGAATAAAATTGGTTACTGAGGAAGAACTATTGGCCATATGATCTGTAGCTCTGGAATCAATAATCCAGGAATTAATTTTGGAATTGGAAGTAAGATAAGCATGAAGATTACCTGACACATGAGATGAAGTGGACGGACTGTTGCTAGAAGAGATGGTCTTACTGAGTTGTTGAAGAAGATGACCCAACTGATTGATTGAAAGAGACGTCTCGGCTATAGCAGCATGATCCTTCAGACCCTTGTATTCAGATTTGAGATGTGGATATAATTTCCAACAACGATCCTTGGTATGCCCAGGTTTCTTACAGTGATCACATTGATATAGTTCCTTCTTACCCTTGTAGCGAGAAACATTCTTGTTTTTGTCAGAAAAGTGAGGCTTTCTCTTATCATCCTTTTCAGCCAACAGGACATTAGATTCAATCTTCTCCATTGAAGTTTTGGATTCTAAGCTCATAGTCTTTCTTCAAGTTTCCTCTCGCTGAATAATAGCACAAACACCAGCAAGAGTGGGTAATGTGGCATCCATCATAAGATTGCGCCTTATGTATTCATACTCAGGCTTTAGGCTACGAAGTAGAGAGAAAATTTTATCCTCCTCAGTTCGTTTCAAAAGAGTTTGGGCATCAGTGGTATGTGGACGATATAGGTTCAATTCGTCCCATAGTTTTTTAAGATTCCCAAGATGTTCACTAAAGGTTTTATCACCTTGTTGGGTTGCAGCAATTTCAAGAGTGAGTTCGAAAATATGGGCAGCATTATTTTGGTTCCCATATAATTCAGCGATTGAATCCCACAGTTCTTTTGTTGAATTAGAAAAAGTGAAAATTTCAGCAATATGAGTTTCCATCGAATTGAGTAACCATGATCGAACAAGCTGATCATTAGATACCCAATCCTCATATCCCGGGTTAGTAGTTTGAGGGCACGTTTTATCACCATTAATGAAACCAAATTTTTTCTTGCCACCAAGCGACAAAGTGACAGCTCTAGACCATGCTACATAATTGATACCATTTAACGGAACTGACGAAAGTCTCCAACTAGGATTCGAATCGAACTCAGCCATGAGAAAAAAAAGGCAAGAAATAAGATGCAGAAAAAACACTTACAATGAAATCTCCGCAGCAGATTCAGAATACCCCAGATTTCGGGGCAGACGAGATAATAAAAAACCAGACCAAAGAGTTGTTTGCACAGCAAAAAAATGTGCCCCCTTTTCTGGTAAATGTTGCTACAACCTCCTTAAACCATGCGCTTTATGCAAAAAAATGCGCGCCCTTCTTTGGAACGCTACAGATTTGAGTAGGTTGTGTCTTCTGCTGCAGATCTGACTTGAATCGTGGCTTTAAGAGGCCAGAAAAATGGCTCAGGAACATAGGAGGAAGTCGCACCCAAATGAGGACACAAAAAATGCACCCAAGAATGATTAAATTCACGCGGCCAGATGAGGACACAAAAGATGCACCCAAGAATGATTAAATTCGCGTGGCCAGCGCCCAGAAGATGATCAAAAATCGTGACCAAGAAAAACCCTCAAAAAAGCAGGAGAAAAAACCTTTGTTCTTCCAGAACGCGCGCCAGAAAAGCAAACAAACAGCTCGAAACAATGACCCGCTCTGATACCATGTAGAAACTACTTAAAGAACAAATAGACAATCAAATAACACAGGATGTATGTGGTTCGGTCGTAGCCTACGTCCACGGGAGAAGAGAGAGAGGGATTATTATTCATTGTGTTGTGTTTGGAGATTACAACGAATCTGCATATAAAGAGTTACAACAGCCTTAATTAGGTAGGCACAGATTAAGATAAATCCCACAATTCATGCACTCTCCATAAATAGCTCAAGTTAGATAGTTACAAATCCCGCAAATCTCTCTAAATCTCTCTTCTCCAACATCCTGCGATGACCTTTATCTGTTCAATTCAAATCTGCATAGCTATGACTCCTTCCTTATCATTGAGACCTACCTTTCCCTTTATTTCCTTTATTTACCATTCATTCTTCCTATGAACTGTACAAAATGACCTCGCCCTTGTTATGGATTTCAACACCAATCGGATCCTTGTCTTTCATGATGCCTACCATCTTTAAATTAATCTTCCCTCGCTCTTTTCCCTCATCATTCGAGCCCATCCATCCCTGTTCGATGCACTTTTTTTATTGCATTTAAGTTTAAATTTCCATATTAATTGGCTCGGCCCCCTATGTGGATTACTCTGCCTCTCCAAGTTGCAATTTTTATCATTTATTACTACAAACCCACTCCTTTGTTAGGAAGCAATTCTTGTGTCACGCTTTACAATGGATTTCACAAAGGTTTTTAACATTCTCTTTAAGAGTCATCAATGAAAAATCATGGTACGAGTTCTCAAGAGAATTTCCACATTCGCATATCAACTTTTATGCAAATATGCCAGCTTTAGTAGGCCATGACTAGGGTTTGTCTCACCACCATGCCATCTCTCTCTACTATTCCTTTTTGAGCAATAGAATACATTTGGATTTTTATTGTAAAGGGTTCTTCCCTTTTTCCTTGGCAGACATACATGCAAATCTTGTATAGATCTACAATCATAAATAGGCTCCATGCCTCTATGTTAGTTAGAAATTGTCACTTTTTACATTTTCTCACTTCTTGCACTTCGTGTCTAGACTTTCACCTCTATGTATGGATGAACGCCTATCATTTCTTAGAATTTGTATAGTTTTTAATATATTTGTAGAAGCTAAATGTGGATTGACTATATATATCTTGTTGTATGTCAAACCTTAACCTCCAAACAAGTGTCCAAGAGTTGATATAATAAAGTTGTGTAAGTTTATTTTTGTGGTTTGATTAACTCATTATCTTCTAGTGAGTAGGCAGAAAAATATTTTTATTTAGGTGTAACACCACCCTTTCAATTTCTTGCATTTATCTCTTATATTTTCCCTCTGCAACCTGGTAGACTAGGTCAATTTAGAGTTATTCAATGTTGGGTTGGACCAACATTGTTATAACTAGATTATAATTTTGATCTCACATGCAAGGTCCCGCACCTTGACACCAATCCTTCATGTTTTATTGAAATGTTAAATAGTAGGTTCAACAAGGTGCAATTTCAAAGGAAAATAGTTTTTGGCATGTCTAGTGGGACTACTCAACTTTAAATTAGTATTGTTAAGAAAATGGTATTATTCTTAGCATATTCAATTTTAAAGAGGCATTCGACAAAGCACCTAGAGACTTTACAAGCAGATTCAAAAAAACTCAATCCTCTAGTTCAAGATCACCTACAAATTTCATGCTAAGAATTCATGCCAAAGCTTCTTGTAGAGGTAATTTTTAGTTCACCATATTATCCTTTTCTACTTCAAAAAGAAATAGAAATTCATTATCCCCTCCATGAATAACTACAAATTCTACAACACCATCCACTAGAGCATGGCGTACGCCTCCTTTCAATAGATCAACATAGCCAAGAACACCTACTGTCTTGACAAACATAAATATATTTCACAAGTTTGTCCTTAGAAATCAATGAATCAAATGCCCAATTCTAAAATTTTAGTGTGTTTGAGCCTCTCCAAGAAGCAATGACCCTTGTTAGTATTGTTCTAAGTGGGATAATTAATATAAAGATGCTTTTGTCATATTTAATATTCAATATTTAGTTATTGAGTTTTGAAAAAAAAACTATAGACCTCACAAGGTAAAAGCACAAAGTTGTGTCACACTTTCAGCCAACTTATCAACACAACTGAATTTAAGTATTTGTAACTAAAAGTCAATTTTGGTAAAACATATGATCTAATAAGATTCATTCTAGCTAACTTAGATACTTCCACAATTTTTTCAACTAAAATTGTTGGCTAAAAATATATGGAGCACCACTTTGAGTCCAATTTACCAAAAAAATAAAATTAATATTAGGTTAATTACTATGCCAAGAAAAAATACTAAAACTCATTAAAAAAAATGAAAAAAATATGATGCACTAGATAAAAGAATCTATTTCAAGGTGGTATAAAAAAAAATTCCATTTTAGATAAATATTTAATATGAAAGTTGACATCCAATGAAAACAGGTTTTTTTATTCATGCACATTTTAATATTTATTTGAAAATATATATTTACAAAAATTGAAAAAAAATATCCATGCACTAAAATTTCAAGTTATAAATACACAAAAAACTAAATTATAGTGTTAATTTATTAAAAACTAGTTTAAAATAATTTTTTTTTTTTTAAATACAAACATAAAATATATAAAAAAACACATTTTTTACTAGTTTACATCATTTCAAAATTCAAAACTTATATGCTACTTTTCAAATTTTCATTTATTTTAGGTCTTCACTTTGTTGTAATGACTTAATATAATTATATATTGGTAAGTGGCACACTCGTGTTAATCAAGCAATAGAAAAAAGGAAGATATAATCTACTATAATTCTAAATATCAATTCAAAATCAAACATAAAGTGTGGCAAAAGAGTTAGCATTAAAGTAAATATAGGGTTGATAGGGTGAGTAAAAGATAGGCTTAGAAGAAACACCAAAACCTAAAAGAAATATCTACCAGTGAAGAAAAAAGACAAAATGATAATTGGGATCTAAAAATTAAAAAGGAATAAAAAGTATGCTACTCAAAAAATGCATATAAACAAGAACAATTAACCTAGAATAAAGAGTAGATGAAATCAATTCCTAAACATTTAGATAATTGTACAATTATGTTTTAAATATAAAGTAAATTGAATGATAGATCATTTAGTTGTGTGACTAATGAATGAATGCCAAATGATGAAAACTCTAAAATCAATGTGCTTTGGGATCTAAAAAGCTTTACAACAATCACCAATATGGATTAGAGTCAAAATATTCTTCTCTACAATGTTCTAAATTGAGTTTAGTAGAATGAATCTAATTCATGATTGTGAACTAAATCCTTTGCTAGGAACTTAATCTTTGTTGTGATTCATTAAAAAATCTATATCTTAATATTTAAAAAATAAATATTAAAATTTAATTTTTAAAATATTTTTTATTAGTTGAGAGTTATCATTATTATTAATTAATTAAAACATTTTTAAAATATTGATTAATTACTACAATAACAAGAATTAGTAAATTATTATTATTAAAAACATCATTTTAAATTGTTGTTTATGAATCCATCTCTTATTTAAAAATAATAATAAATAATTTAAAAGGCTACCAAACTTCTCACTAGTTAAATAGTTTTCAAGCTTGAACTTCAAAATAAAATTATATATTTAATTTTTAGAAAATATTTTTTTTCTTTCATGAAAAAATATTTTGTTTTTAAAAAAAAATAATAAATAATCATTACTTATAAAAACAAACAATTATGTAGACTAATTCTACTCTAAAATATTATGTAAATTTCTTCTTACAAATATTGTAGAGATCTTATGAAATGCAATCTAAATTGTATGAAATGAATTGCCATCTTTTTATCTTTGAGAAGTAAAAACTACAACAATTTCAAAGAAAACTTATAAATGATAACACACCCACTCTTGACCTTCTTCACCTCTACCTGAAATCCCTTATCAATATAACCTATTAACAATTGTCTGTAATAAACCCGCACTTTCCCACTCTACACCTTCCCTCGCCTCCACCCGAAACCCACCCTTTATTATTCCTTTCCTCCTTAAAACAGCTTCCACCTCATTATAAATTAAATCGTAAGTTTGCTTAGGTACGATTGTAATCATCCATTCTCCTTCACGCAGCTTAAGCCAGGGAAGTGTTTTATGTATATCTTCTTCCAAAGTAGAGCTATCAACTTTGCTCAGGACACTTGGTAATAAACAGCCCTGTAAGTTCAATAAGCTCACCACTTCCTGATACTCTTTGCAAATCTCTGCAATTGTGTATAGAAAGACTGATGAGTGTTGTTGGCAGCGTAATGTTCTGTAGCTTCTCACAATCGTGAATCTCAATTTTTTCCATGCAGCTCACTTCGGAGAGACTTGGCAACTCCACAAGCTCAGGACACTTGGTAATAAACAGCCCTTTAAGCTCAAAAAGGTCACCACTTGTTGATACTCTTTGCAAATCTCTACAACTTTGCACAGACAAACTGAAGAGTGTTGTTGGCAGCGTAATGTTCTTTAGCTGCTCACAATCGTGAATCTTAATTTGCTTCATGCCGCTCACTCTGGAGGGACTTCTCAACTCCTCAAACTTAGGATGCTTGGTAATAAATAGCTCTGTAAGTTTGATAATGTCACCACTTCCTGATACTCTCTGCAAATCTTTGCAAGTTTGTAGAGACAACCTAAAGAGTGTTGTTGGCAGCATAATGTTCTGTAGCTTCTTACAATTGTGAACCTCAATTTTCTCCATGCAGCTCACTCTGGAGAGAATTGGCAACTCCTCAAGCTCAGGACACTTGGTAATAAACAGCTCTGTAAGTTTGATAAAGTCACCACTTCCTGATACTCTTTGCAAATCTCTGCAACTTTGAACAGACAAACTCATGAGTGTTGTTGACAGCGTAATGTTCTGTAGCTTGTCACAATTCTCAATCTCAATATTCTGCATGCAGTTCAGTCTGGAAAGATTCGGGAACTCCTCAAGCTCAGGACAATCTCTGATGATCAGCTCTCTAAGTTTGGTAAGGTCGCCATTTCCTAATACTCTGCAACTTGTTGATAATTGATGCCCATAAGGGAAAATCTGCATGGAAGGATTTCGAACTCTACTTTTAGGATTATCTTTAGCCTTTTTTTGAAGATACAGAAAAGATCTAATTTTAAAGATTTTTTTTATATTGTTTAAATAGTTTTTTTATGCTAATAAAACTGCATCTAAAGCTACGCTTTTTAAGCTTTTCCTTACTGTTTTTTAGGAATGCAAACTCTTTAAAAAGGCATTGCCTCTTGCTGTTTTGTAAGGACAAAAACATACAGAATTCATAGTGTATATTTCTGCAGTATAGTGTCAAGATTTTCTTTAGTACATGTTGATTGGTTTATGGCTGTAAATCAATGTGTTTTATCATAATGATGGTATATGTTATTGGTAATTAATTCAGTTTCAGAATCTTTACAGCTTAATTCAGTTTCAGAATCTTCACAACTTAACTCAGAAAACAGTTGGGTGTTAGTGATTAATTGTTTCTCTTTAAAATTGCCAGCGTAACGTTATATAACTTTTCACAAGAGCCAATCTCAATTTGGCCACACTACTCAGTCTGGAGAGACTTGGCAACTCCTCAAGCTAAAGACAATCATTAGAAATCAGCTCTAAGATTTGTAAGTCTACTGGTTTGACAATGGATAGAGGTGAAACCAGAAAGCTACAGCTTTTCTATTCAAATTGCTTTCTTAAAACAGTTTACTTACATAGACTATTCTAGATCATAGGCTGACAGGCCAATTTACTAAAAATAATAATCCTTATCTCTCTACCAGAATCTTCTAACATGGTTCCTGCTATACTCTGGAAATCTCTGCAATTTTGTATGGCAACTCGTCAGGCTTAGGACAAGACTAATATCCAGCCAGCGACTCTTTAAGTTACCTAATACACTTTTCAAATTACGAGAACCATCCAATAGAAAATATTTACACTTTATCCATCAATTATAATCCTCTCTAGTCAATTTGGACCCATAAAAACTGGCGACTCCTCAAGCTCCGGACAGACGTGAATGCTTAATTCTACAAGCTCTTCATAACCAAAATCCAACTCAAAATATTTCATCTTCACGTTTCCATCAAAGGCTGTGCTCTCCAGACACTTCCTAACCCTGAGACGCAAGTCTTCAAACTCAAGGTCTGGACATTCAAAAATGTTTAACAGCACGAGATCTGTAAGATCGGATGTTCCTGTAGTCTTTTGAGTTTTTAACAATTTGTAAATAAAAAACAATTTAATGTCTGTACCCTTGTTAAATTCACTTCCACATATTTTTTATGCAATCAAGTTCGATAGATTTAAGGCTAGGATAGTGAATTGCACTAGTGAAGATCTTGGATAGAAGACTAGAGACAAATAAACTACAAAGATTCATATTGAGAGATTATAGTAAAGACAAACCCTCGATTGGCAATCTTTGGGCATCTAAGAACACATTTTCTAACAATCTGATATTCCTATTAACTCTGGAAAGCCTTTCAAAGAAGTTTGAAAAATCACCAGCTCTTTCAAGTGGGAGGGTGCCTAAAATTCAAAATATTTTCTTATAAAGCTCTAATGATAAAAAGAATAGTCCGTAGACAACCATAACATAATGCATTCCACTTTATATATAGCCTTACAAAATATTTCGTTTTTGGCTGAAAAGATCAAAATACCTGTATGCGATTCTCCCACAATGTTTTGAATTGTCCACCACAGATTCTCAAACACTGCAAATTTTGAAGAGGAATCCATGAAGGAATACTTGGTTGTTCTGACATATATCAAGCATCAAGCTCGAGCCATAGTAACGAAGCTGACGTCTCAACACAACTATCTAATTGGCCTAAAAAGAATGCAACTTGAAAACCCGTGGAATCATCAAAAATGGAATGGAAACACCTGTCATTGGTTTTGGCGAGGATGGTTCTCAAACCCGTCAATTCCTACACACACAGAAGCAAGCAGTGCAGTTTTCAATTTATGTAGTAACAACTTAACATTTGGAATATTATAAAATACTAACGACAAATCTGAAGGGATAACGAGCATACCAAAGATTCCAAATCTCGAGGTTGCCACAGGCGATGAGGAGAGCTGAATTCAAATGTCATTTCTCTTCCCAAGTCCCTCAGGTGGTCATGCATTCTCAATAGAATTTCCCCTTTTGTGGAAGAATAATAATAATAATCATCATCTTCTTCTTCTTCTATTATAAGACATTTATCTTTTAGTGTTTCCAGTGCATTTTGAGCATTCCATCCTGATGCCTCCAATATTCTTTTGACCATACGTTTCAGTTTGCCCACAAAAAAACAAGCAATATCGATGAAAACCTGTTTTTCTTCCTCTTCCAATGCGTCAAAACTTATTCTTAAACTTTGCTTTACATCTCGATCCAGCGTCTCTCTAGCTTTAATCAATTTTAACTCCCAAAATTCGTGAGGTCTACGTTGAATGAGCCGGCTGAGAACCTGAAGAGAAAGAGGTAGCCCTCCACACACATCTACGAATTGGTCAACCAGCGCCTCATAGTTGGTCAAAAGCATTCCAGCAGAAGAGTTGTCTCCCATGGTTTCTGTCCATTCCTTTTAAAGGATAGCCAACAGTAATCCCTGTGGATATAACCACTCCAACATCACGAGTTGTGACAATAACCAGACTATTACCTGATTTATTTAAGATATTTATAGATAGAGCATCTAACTGCTTCACATGATCGATGTCATCTACAACTATTAGGAAGTTCAAAAAGCCGCTCCTTTGTAGATGATCTTTGAGATAGCTCGTTCCTTGCTCTATACTTCTAAAATTCTCTTCTTTGTGGAAGAGATCTTTGACAAGTTGACTTTGCACAAGAGGTAGTTTCTTATTCAGAGATGCTTCTCGCACATCAAACAAAAAACTTGCTGATTGTAATTTGAACGCTTTCGGTTAAACAACTCTTTGGCGAGAGTTGTCTTCCCCAATCCACCCATGCCAAAAATGGCAACAACGTTAGGCTTATTTTTCCTTTCCTCCAAGCCACACTGCTTTTCAAAATCTTGTACAAGTTCATCGAGACACCGCTTTTCAAAATCTTCCACAAGTTTGTCAAGCCCTACTGGATAATTTGCAACATGTAGATATGGTTTCCTTTGTACTTCCTTTTCTACTGCTGCCAGTATGGTGCGCAGTCACTGGAATTTTATAAAATAAAAGAAGAATTCCATGAGAAAATAGTAAACAAGATTTGAAGGGAAAATAGAATCATATAAAGTAGAACTACCAAAACTAGAGAAAGATACCTGTGAAATTCTACTCCAGCTATAAATGAAAAAGTTTGAAGGGCTTCCTTCCACTCGTTGAGCTTCTCCAGGTACCTACCCTTTTCTTCATATTTCTTGAATGCATCAGCGTATACTCCCTTTTCAATGTGTTGAGTTCCTGTGGCTCCACTCCATAAAACACAGGAATAATTTTGGCCTTGCTTTGTAACATGAAAACAAGCTTAGCCAAACACCAAGGTGACTCTGCATATCTTTTGGAAAAGATGGCTATGTATACCTTGGCAGAGCGGATCGCTATCTCAATAATAGAAGTGAACGAATCTCCAAGTTCCTTCTCTTGGGAATCAAGAAAAGCCTGTATTCCTGATTGCTTAAGGTAGTTGTAAAGCTCAGTTGCCAACGTTTGTTTGACATTGGGGTCTCTGTGATTGATGAATACATCAATCAAACTCGAAGATTCACAAACCTTCCTTTTTTGGCCAGCAGGTTCTATTCCAGAGAAAGCATTTAATTCCCTAATTTGCTGGTGGGATGATGAAGAAGACGCCATTAGTTCCGGTTCAAACGCTAACAACCTGTTTTAAAAAATAGAAGAAGAGAAAGAGAGCACATAGGATTTGATTGCGGTATGCATAATGAAATAAGAGCCTTTAGGGAAGAAGAAGTGTAGATTGAATTAAATAGAGCATACTGGAGGTGGGTTCAATATTTTCCTTTAAACTTTGGGGAAAAGTATGGTGAAGGAAACGTTTACAAATTAGACAAGCTCTGACCTATACAATGTGGGAAGGTTCATTCCTTTCCTCGAAACATGCAAGGAGAAAAAATAGGGGAAAAAAATGCTTAATCTTTATTCAGTCCTCGACCTGTACAAAGAATAAGGCGGGTTTAGTTTTGACGAAACACCCGAAGGAAGAAGGAAAATTCTTTGAAAGAAGACGAAAAGATGAGACTGAATGGTATGGAGATTCGTTCTGTCGGCCACTGTTTGAGAAAGTTAGAAGAGCCTCTCCAAGAAAGCAATAATTCAGTTTTGTCGAAACATCCGAGAGGAGGAAAATGCTCTAAGGAAATCAAACTGTTCCATGTACAAAAGGAGATGAGATTTATTGGTGTGGGGATCATTTTGTCAGCCACTTTTGAGAAAGTTAGAGCCTCCTAGGTTCGCCGATACATCCGAGGGGAGAAGGAAACTGCTTTGAAAACTGCTACATGTATGAAAAGGAGATGGAGATTCATTCTAAGAGTCACTCTTGAGAAAGTTAGAGCCTCCATAAGAAAGCAATAGACCCTGTCGGTGTGGCATTGAGTAGGATAAGTGTTAATATTAAAATGAGCAAAGAAATAGAAGAAAAAAACATGAAAAATTAAGAACAAGATAAGAGACACAAAATTTATAGTGGTTCGGAAAATTTGCGTACATCCACTTTCAACTGCAGGAGAATCTCTTTATTAATTCTTCAAATTACATTACATATTCAACATAGCAGCAACATTTATAAAATGGTCTCCATTCCAATAAATGGAAAAATCAATCCACGAGAGAAACTTGCCAATTCAAGCAAAAGGCATCCTTATCCGATCTGTTTGAGAATCTTGCCAATTTGGGCTTCACCAAACCCAACAATAAGTAATTAAAGAAGATGCATTTTAGATATGTAATTGATAGGTTATATTTAATGTGAGGTTTTAGTTTGTAAATTATTTTTGGAGACAATTGTTAGGTTGTTAAATTGAGAAGTTTTTACTTGTCTTCAGTCATTTAAAATCAGACATCTAGAATTAGAATTATACATGTATTACATTTGAAATCAAATCAAATTTTTAATCAATTCAAATTGTATTGGTATCAAATCAGATTGTGTTCAAATTTTACAAATTTTATTGGATTGGATTGAGTAAGGATGGTTAGGTGAATGAACATCTAACAAAAATAGAAGTTCTACCAAGTATAATCACAAATATAAAGAATTTTAGTAGTGTATAAAAGGGTGGAACATAGGGGGTATCCATGATGGTCTGGTAAACATTCAGATTAGGAACCAACTAGCTTTTCTTGGAGTATTTAAACTAGATAATTTACTCCAAACTAGAACATTGCTACAAAGTTGAGAAAATACAAGGCTTGGAACACTGGAGAGCATATGAGACACTAATAACAAATGCAAGGTGGGAGGAGGTAGGCATAGAAACTTTGGAGTGTCTGGAAATATTAAGTATGTTACATCTCATGGTAATCAACATATCAACATATCCATTGTTGAAGGTTGCATTCAAAGCATAAAGTAATAATAGTTTATAAGAATATTGAATTCTAATTATTTTCAATTAACTATGAAATGGTTGAATGTTGATGGGCAAATGATTTGCCAAAATGACCAAAACATACAATAGTCTGCACACAAATAGTCCCTAACAATGGCTCACTTATAAACTCATTTTACCTTGTACAAACCCCTTCCTCATTGACTCCTCTTTAAACACAATCTTCTCCAAGCCATCCCTAAAATTGTCCCCCAATGCCCATCGCATCTTATTGTGTTTTGTTCTAAATTGTAATTATCCAAAAACCAATATTTTTATATGCAATAATCATAGAGTAACAACTAACCCAATCAAGAGCCATGAATAACAAAAGTTGTGAGCCAACTAGAGTCCCTGCCTAAAGCAATATTTGATGTTCATATTACTGTAGATGGCAAGATTCTATTCTTGACATTATGGACTGTTTTGCGAAATCGCATAATAAATAGTTTCCATTTGTACCCTATCCTCAAGGCTGAGTAAACCATGTTTGAATAAGGTCTCCGCTTTTTTTTTTAACTGCTTTGCATCATTAAAATCTTCCAATAGATTTTGTTCGCACATAGTCCTTGAGACTTGACAAAAATTTGACAATAGATCATCCCCATGGTTGCAATCCTCCTGGCCATTGATATTTGCATGCATAATTGAACCTGTATAATGCTCATAAAATTTTTCACTTTATTACCATTTGAAGTTTGAACCACTAACTCAACTTGGATAAATTCTATCATAGTAGATTTAAAGAAGACAACAAATAAAGTATTAATAATTATATAAAAAAATGATAGCATATCCAGATTTCTTTCAATTTTGAGGTTTTAAGTTAAACAAAATGCTCTATACTTTTAAAAGTAAAAGTATGTGACCATCAGATGCTTAAATTGAGAGAGAGATATGTGATTAGAGGCTAGTTGCAAATTCAAAAATAATCCTGAGATGGCATAGTCACATGCCTTCAAAGTAGCAAGACTCAAACAAAACAAGTGCTAAAATTGAAATTTTCCTGAGCATCACATTTGCAACTCGATTAATTAAGAAGATAATATATATTACAGAGAAAATTGAACTTTTTGCATTCAAGGATTTTAAAGTTTTAGAATTCATTAACTACTGTGCATGTTCTATGAGGAATAAAGCATTTCAATTGAAATTTTGAATAAAAAACAAATATGTAGGTCATCAAGAAACTCTTAGCAATATATTTCTTTGGTAACTGTTGAACTTCATATATATATATATATGGTTTCTAGTACCAAGGCCTTTGAAATGCTACAACCACCAATACAGTATATGCCAAGTCACATTCTATCATTGCAATGTTATTTTTGAACACTATGAAAGGGCTTCAAAGTGTGAATGCTATATCAAAGGGTAACGTTTAGAATATATCGTGGTCATACCTCAAGATATTGCACAAATTCCACCCACCCACCAAAACATTCCCAGCTAAAAAGGGCCCAAGACTGAAGAACAGGATGACACAATTTAGTCCAATTTGATTCTATTAAAGGGCTTTCATCTCATTAGATTTTCCAAGTGGTAAATCTAAGAGTACTCAGCCACAAGTATATTATAATCAAAATAAAAAACAATGATGATATCACCAAAAAACTAATGCAAGGAAAAACAAATACAAAACCAGATTATTCATGAATACAACATTGCTTGACCCCTGGTTTACTTGAGAGTATGATAAAAAAACTTTTAAATGATAAAAGAAGCAATTGAACACAAAAAAGAGTAATAAAAAGTCAAGTATTGTTTAGATGAAAAATTAGCCAATAACATAACATTTTTGTTTGACATTGTCTAACTGATTTGTAATTAGCACATATATTCCATAGCTATTTTTGATTGATTGATTTGTAACTAGCATGTAAACAAATTAATTTTGGTTGATTATGTGTGTTGATCTCATGGTAAGTTTTTTTATTTGTACTCAGAAAACTAGAAATTAACCTATAAATGTGATTTACTCTTGAAATTAATTGTTGGCAATAGTATAAATAAAATAAAAAAATAGAAGAGAAATGCTAAGGCTATATCTTCTATTTCTACCATCCCTTGCAACTTTACGAGCCAATTTTCCTTCTAAAGGCCACCAAGAACAACAAAAACATATTTAAGCAGTGCACTTATAGATGCTTTACTCTGGAGCTTGCCCCAATACACGTTGGCACTCATATCTTGTAGTTCTTGAAACCTTCAACCAAGAATAAATACAAGACTCACTAGGGGTGTATGATCTGCATTGTGAGGATCAAGATGTTGTTGCAGAGGATAGTATAGGTTGTAAGCTATAAATTACGTTGTTATAATGAAAATGTAACAAAAAAACATTTGATATTTTTCATTCATGGAATCATGAGGCAAATTAATAGAATAATATCCTTCTAGGTAAACTAAATAGGCATATTACATATGGGTGCAATATGACAATTAGAAGTTTGAGAACAAGGATTCCTATGATTAGAAACTAGGGGAATGCTTTCTAACTAAATTAACTAGTCACAATGCTTATGCATATGAGCTTTATAGGTTGAGTAAAATTGAATTTATATACAAATAAGTGAGGCAACTAAACTATTGATTCCTATAAGAAGCTTCAATTCTATAATGGTTGATGGCTCACCTTCTTTTTTATAGGTTGGTTCACCTTCTAAGTCTCTATTGCATGAGGTCCTTTGATGTTGCAAAGGCTATTGAAGTGTCAACAAGTGTGGCACTAAGTCTGAGATATGTTAAATCCCTTATAATAATGCCTTATAGAATCCAAGCTAAGCAGCTTGAGCCTTGGAACAATGGCATAAAAGCTACAAAAAGTTACGCAAACTTTTATGCAACCGACTCACTCCTGAACATCCTAACGGGTTTGCTTGAAATGTATACCTAAAAGCATTGCATTTATGGCTGCTATTCTAAATTGATTGACAATTCTAGGAATTTCTGCAGTCTCTAGAGTTCTTGGCTTTGAGTACTCTCCCCACATGCCATCTGGCATCAAGATGGACCAGCCATCTATTATTGCTTTGTCTGTTGAAGATATTGGGGCTTTACCCTTCAGCTGGTAAACTGTAAAATTCAAAGACAATTTTGTAAAAGAAAAATAAGTCCAATCATATTTTGCAACTAATACAATATTTTATTCTGTAAAGAACAATAAAACACAATTCCCTCAACAAAGAGACTAAAGCACTGCGTATAAAGAGAGGAGAAAAAGGCCTTCATTGCTAAGCTGTAAAAAATAAACAAGGCCACTTTTTTTGTTGTCCTCCTTTCGCACCTATATGTCATGCCTTACCCATGTGCCATAGCTGAAAAAAGATGATCCCACCCTTTTCATGAACAACATCCACCACTTTCTTCAAGCCCTCTTCCTGCTTAGTTGAAAATATGCTAGGGGAGTTGGGAAACTTGTTCACAAAATAACATATATATAAATTATTTCCCATAAACCAGTTAAGTCTTGAACCTAAGATCTCGTGTTAACATAACTGAGATGGTTTACTACTGAGCTACCAGGAAAACATTTCTCTTCCCACTGACTAACACTAAATTTGTAGAAAGTTAAAATAGTGAATTACCCAATCCCATCTTTGGCTATGGTTGCAGTTTCAAAGATGAGAAATCCACCGTAACATGGGCTGGCTATGGAACATGATCCAGCGCTCTGTTAATTGTGTCAAGGTTGTGTTAAGAAAAATAGATCTAAATGGCTGGACTATAAAACATTTCAAGAGGATGTCAAACTTTTGGTGGACGAGAAATAGTCTGAAGATGATCTTTATATATACATAAAAAATGTGCAATGCCAATGCCATTGTACTAAAATCATAATGGTGAAATTTCAAGTATAGAGCATTAGTGACAATATTCCATTGGGACCTTCCACGGATTTAAGATAAGTATGGAGGATTCCTAAGTGAAAAGATTGTGTAAGATTTTTGATCTTTATGATCCAACAAAGAAAAAGTTTAGCAAAGTTCTTGTATACTACAGGGTAATGATTTCTTTTTTATGTGCAGGAAAGATTTTGTAGCCTATGCTGACACATGCTTTAAAGCCTTTGGTAATCGAGTGAAAAAATGGGTAACGATAAATGAACAGTTAAAAGAATTGCTCTAGTTGGACACAACATGGAAATCATGCGCCTCAGAAAGTGGGTACATGTGAGAAAGCTCGAAACTATCAAATTTCAAGGGAAACAAAATATGGGGGTTTCAATCTTGTTGGTCTACACAAACTCTTTTGGGTGGAGAAAATAGGTAATGAAGGCGGTGGCCATATCTAGCAGCTGTCCTACCTGCATGACTACAAAATGTAGGAGCATTACAATGCCACGCACCTAGTTCCATTGCATGTTCCCTTTGCAAAGAAAAGAAACAAAACATTAGGAAAAATGCATATACTTTGCCCTCTTCTCCTTATTGGATAGGCTAATGGAAATTATTCTTAAAAAATCTAAAGCCCGAAAAAATAGAAGTTGATGAATGAGGAGGTAGATAAATGGCTATTTTCCCTACAAAAAAATAAAAACAATAAACAAACTTTGGTTAACAGTGCATATAATGGTCTGCCTAGTTCCCAATGCAGAGATTAATAGGTATTTTGCTCCAATGAAAACATTAGCCTCTTGCTTATAAAGGAAAGGACTAACAATCTACATTCAGTGGACTGAATTGGGCCTCATGAGGGGAAAAAGCAAGAAAACCCAAATTCAGCAATGTCTTAAAATAGAATGAATATCTAAGAACAATGGAGGAGATGAACCTGCATCATCCCCTAGTCATCGCTAGTTAAGATTTATAGGCATATCATCATACCAAAGCGAACGATGCTCACACTAAGATGAGAACAAATGAAACCATTTCCTATCTCTCCCCTCGTCTACCCCTAAATGTCCTATTTATAGGATGAGCAAGAGCATACATACACTATGATGATTTGATCTTGCACAAACATCTCACCATCATCTAGCAAGGATAATAAAAAATATATTGAATATTGAATGGAAATATCATGGAAAAACTCAACTAATGAAGTTGAACACATGTTCATTGCATCTGGTGAAGCAACATCTATTTGGGCTGCTTTATATTTTGAAATCCTACATAGGCAACAACAAAATAGATGCCTAAGAACTAAATAGGCAGCAAAATAAATACAAGTAATAAACCTGACTTGTAGTAAAGGCACTATTCAACCCCTGTATAGTGGTGATCGAATCCTAGTAGTAGTTCTAAATCCCAACGACAAGGAATAAGCAAAGCACTAATAGATCTTGCCACACATTTGTAATCCATTAATTGTTGTATTTACCAATTTTCATTAAAATTGTTTAGTTCTGGAACTTTTCAAACATTATTAGAATGGGAATGCTATATTTTATGACTAGTACTAGAAGAATTACTCACAATTTGAAATTTAGGTTGATGTTATAGTTCTAGGTAAAAACTAATAAAAATGTGGATCAATATATTAATTGTTCTTTTACATCTATATTTGAGGTTTGATATTTGTCTTTAGTATCATATTGTAAGAGAGGGGGACCACCACATGCAAGACCCCAGGTCATGGAGGGTCAAGATGCGAGAGGCTTCCCTAACTTACCTCAACTAAGCACAGTGTTTACGAAATGTGAGGCGAGAGTAATGAGGACCGTGAGGCCTCTTAGTTACTCTACAAACCTAAAATTAAGGATGGAGCTAGGTGAGCCAGTTTTCAAGTCTAACAATACGCCTCTAGAGTTCTCTGTTTGAGGATAAAAGTGTGGTCTCTGGATGACAATGTGGCGTGCTAGCGTTAAAGTGTGTTGGCATCTGTATGACTAGACAACAGTAAAGACATGGTCAAACTAGGGAAAACTAGCTAATAGCCTAACTATCTAACTAAAGGGCCAGAATGATATGAGTAAATAAATGAAATATTCTCTAATATTATAAAGCAAAAATGTAAGAGTGAAAAGAATAAGGAGAATCTCACCAAGGAATTCATTTGCTAGCCAATCCTCCGCAAAGCACATGATCCCACACATAGAAAGAGAGGAGAATTTTGGGTGGCTGTATAGGGGCCTGCCTCAGTCAGACCTCCATTTAGGTGTTTCCACATCCACAGATACCCAAGGAAATGAGATAAAGGAAATAATGTAGTAAAGAGAAAAGAAGCACAACAAAATAGTGTTTGCTACTCAACCAAGTGATAGAGGAGAGGAGAGGGAAGCTTACCACCTCCACCAAGAGCACTCAAGGTTGCTTAGGGGAGAAATGAGAGTACTCGATCCTCTGCTGCAATGGTGTGGTCCTAAATTTTCTCTACCAAAGTGATGGAGTGTTGCTTTGGCTGCATGGAATGCTTGAATGCTTGGAGTGCGTGAAAGTGAGCTTGTGGAAAGAAGTGAAGAAGTTCAACTAAATGCTTAGAGGATGAAATGCTTGTTCAAGGGATGAATTTGAAGGAGGAATGGAGAAAAATGGCCATATTCAGGTCGTCCGATCAAAGGGGGAATTACAACTTCACCTTCAATGAGAAGAGTGTTAGGGTTAGAGATGGCAGATCTAACAATTAAATGCAGATTTAATAAACAAAAATAGAGAAACTAAAAACATTCACAGAATAAATCATAACACAGAATTTAACGTGGTTCACCCAATTCTGGGCTACATCCACCAAACCGCAGCCATCCAACACTTTTATTATCCAGTGTAAAACCTATTACAATCTTGCGAATAATCGCGTTTTTCATCATACTGAAATACCCATCCAAACCCCTTTTACCAAGCTTAGAAGCTTCCAGATTTTCGGGTTCTACAAAATCGGATTTTTCCTTTT
>VDFB02105785.1:70162360-70249834 GCA_007258455.2 Sequoia sempervirens
ATGCAACATATCTTGATTTCAAATCTGAAAATGAATTACATAATCATGGAGCTCATATGCTCCCATACATCATGGGCTTTACACATACAAAAATCTGCAACTCAACATTTCTAGCTTCATTCCAACAACATCTAAGTATGCAAAACTCTTCTTCTCAAAAGCCCCCCTTCTCCAAATGACCGGCATCAATATATAGAAGTTGTGAGAGAAGAAACCGCCATTGGTTTCTCAAAACAACCTCCACAAAACCACCAAGAAAACCCGTCACATTCTTCCTATCAACGATATGTCATTTGTCAGAAACTCCTCAAATAATTTCTGGGTTTGGTGCACCTTCTTTCCAGCTTTCCGAATCATTTTGAAATTCTTAATTTCATTATCGTATGAAAAAGTTATGCCCATTTTACTAAGACTGGGTCTCATAGATACGACTTCGGACATGCAACAACATGCAAAGCTTGTGGCCAACATGCAAATACATGCAAGCAACATGTAAGATTCCTTTGCAGCCCATATTATGACATTTTATGACACATATACATGCATAAAAGAATTTTTGACCTTCTCCAAAAGTGGACACCAAAAAGGCATATTCCCCTCCAAGATGCTTTCACTATTTTACCAAGACTTATTTCCCATGTGATTTACATTTACAATTTCACACCAAGAGAATCTACAATGTTGCAAATTAAAATATTATTCTCCAAATGCCTAAGCCCTTATTGAAAATAAACAAAAACTAAAAGAGCAATATTTTTGGTGATGCAAGATTGCATGGCACCCCAGGATGCTCCTGCATCAAACATCCGAGGTAAGAAGAAATGTTTCATGAGTTGGAGCTCATGAACATTTAAAAATTCGGTGCTTGTTCTTCAACCATCTTTCCTCCTTATCTACCACCTGTTTCTTTTTCTTCACCCTACCTTGAAACTTCCTATCTCCTCCTCCTTTCATCCTTCCTCTCTTTCTCCCCCTCATAAAATTCATTTCAAAATTCCAATGTTGTTCTTTCCACCCTACTTCTTCACTCTCAATATCTGCATACAAATTGCCATTGAAAATTTTGTAGAAATCAAAGAATTCTATTTGTACTTCTTTCATACCTTGTCTTCCTTCATCTTCCTCTTCTTCTATGTCAACAAAATTTATCATTCCTTGTTGTTTTTCAATCTGTAACCTATTATTGCTGCCCCTAATCATCTTTCCCATCTCACCTTCTTTCACCAATTCATCAAAATATAAATCAGCATGAACAAGAACTTCAACAGATTTTGAAATATCATCAAATATCTTAATCTTCTCCTCTTTTCATATTACTGTATCAATTTCATATCCATTATTGTAAACCATGTCATTTTTATCTAAATCAACCTCTTCTTTATCAACAAATAATTCTGAAAGTTCAAACTTTACCTCAATGTTTGTTGCAACTTTTGTTTCACCTGTTGTTAACACAAGCCACTCCTTCTCTACTGCTGCAATCTGCATTAATAATTCATCTTTTTCTTTATTTTCTACTGCTCTTTCACCTCTTTCACTTAAGACATTTTTTATGCATTCTTCTTCACATTGCTGCTCCAAATTTTGAATCATCTCCACATCCTCATGAAGAACAAACTTCTTTGCAACATGACTATTCTCTATCTCTCCAACTTCACCTTCTTTTATGACAATACTATCCCTTACATTCATTTCTATATCCATAATTTCATTAAATTCTTGTGAAAGTAACATAACATCAAACTCATTTTCACAAATATCACAGAAATAACCTTTTACCTGTGTGTTTTCTTGTTTCTCTAGTGTTGCCCCAAGTTTTTCTTCTTGAATTTCTACTACAATCTTGTTGTTCTCTTCTTCCACCTCCTCCCTTGCACTCAATGGTGTCATTTTATTCATTATATCTATATCTTTCTGAGGACCAATCGTTGCCCCAACTTCACAATCACATTTTGCAACATATTCCTTTATCTTTTCTACATGCAAATCAATATTTTCTTTGTAAAACTCACAAAAATGAGATAATACCTCTGTTTTTGCTGCTACAACCTCTTTTCCAGTGCTTGCAACTTCATCTTCCTTTTCCTTTCCGTCCTCAATAAGATGCACATATGTTGCTATCTCTTTCTCTCTCCATTCCTTCCTTCTTCCTTTCTTATTTTCTTGCTTTCCTTCAACTGCATTTGTGTGGGCTGTTCCCACATGACTTTCTCCCCATGCGCTTTCCATCATAGGGCTGCAACTCTTCATTTTCTCTTTCTTCTTTTCGCTGTCCCCTTTGTCAAATATTTGTTTTTCCTCTTTCTTCTCTTCACCTGCATACACAAGTTGACTTGCAAATTTATTTTTGTTAGAAAAATAAAGGGACTCCTTCATGCCCACATATTCCTCTTCAACCTTCTTATCTGTTGCCACTTCTACTACTGCATTTTTGTTCTTCTTTTCTGGGATCGCAAATTTATCAGGAAAGTAATGTCTTTCCAAAGCTTCTACTCGAGCCTCAATCTTCTTTAATTCTTCAAAAGTCCATTTTGTAAACCTCCTCTCTTTCCACTCTTCCATAGGTAAAATCCTCACAGGCCTTCTCATGACCCATCCTTTCCTCTTCTTTAAAGACATCTTCAGAGACTCACAAGTCCCTCTGAAGTTACAAGTCCTCCTTGCAACAATTTCTCTCACTTTAGGGTTTCAACCTTCTACAATCATAGGTTCTCCCTGCAACAAACTCACTCTTGATTATCCTCTACCCAATAGATGGTTTCTGGAAGACACACCTCTCTCTCGTGCACCTTCTACCCAGCCTTAACCTCTACTGGAGGATAATAGTCACAAATCCTTTTTCATATCTGCAATAGACAAACATTCTCATAACTCTCTATTTCTCTCACAACTTCAAAGCTTCACTCTTTCAACACTCTTCACCCACAGGTCCTGGTGCATACTCGGCACTCTCAAGATCTTCTGGCTCTGATACCATTTGATGCGGGACAACCCCTTAGTCTTATCAAATCAGAGGTGTTGCAACACAGTAAATAAAACCTTACTATTTATGCAAATAAACATTCAACAACAAATGTGGAAAAGAAATATCACATTCTTGATTCAACTCTCGCCAATTCATCTCATGGATACATTGCACCCATAATCATGGGCCAACACATACAAAATCAAAACAAAATTTAAGTTCATTCCAACAGCATAAAGTATGCTGCTTTCACTTAAAAAAGCCCCCTTCTCAAATGATAGCACAATATATAGAAGTTGTGTGATAGAAACTGCCATTTTTTCTCGTACAACCTCCACAAACCAACAAAAAATGAGAAAATTCTTCCTACAACGATATGTCATTGTCAGAAACTCTCAAACCTTTCTAGGTTTGGGCTCCCTTTTCCATCTTTCAAATCATCATGAAATTTTATTTCCCGGAATATGCAAAGTTCGTCCCCTTTACTAACCTGGGTCTCATAGGAGAGTTCGGACATGCAACAGCAACAAAGGAATGGCCAACATGAAAACATGCAAGCAACATGTAAGATTCCTTTGCATGCCATATTACACAAAGAAAAGACATATACATGCATAAAAGGAATTTTTGACCTTCCCAAAAGTGGACAGAAAAAGGATGTCCCCCCAAATGTTTCACTGCAACGGAAAGACTTATTTCCCAAACGATTTACATTTAAATTTCGACCAAGGGAATCTACAATGTTCAAAATTAAAAAACAAAATTAAATTAAACAACTTTTTGGTGATGCAAGTTGCATGGCACCCGGGATGCTCCTGCATCGAAGTATCAACACAACTTTGCAATGGCCTTTGGCGTTTGACTTGCAACCCGGGAATCCTCCTGGTTTCCTTTTGCACCTGTGTTCAGTTTTTAGTTCAATTTATACAAGTGGAAGTAACAACTTAACATTTGGAATATTATAAAATACTGTAATTCAAACAAATCTGAAGGGATAATCCCAAGTCCCTCAAAGATTCCAAATCTCGAGGTATGCATTCACAATAGAAGGCCCCTTTTGTGGCAGAATTAAAATGTCATTTCATCATCTTCCCTCAGGTCTGTCATGCATTAAGACATTTATAGAATTTCCCCTTTTGTGGCATTTTGAGTTCATTCCATCCATTGAAGATGATGCCTCCAATATTCTTTTGACCATACGTTTCAGTTTGCCCACAAAAAAACAAGCAATATCGATGAAAACCTGTTTTTCTTCCTCTTCCAATGCGTCAAAACTTATTCTTAAACTTTGCTTTACATCTCGATCCAGCGTCTCTCTAGCTTTAATCAATTTTAACTCCCAAAATTCGTGAGGTCTACGTTGAATGAGCCGGCTGAGAACCTGAAGAGAAAGAGGTAGCCCTCCACACACATCTACGAATTGGTCAACCAGCGCCTCATAGTTGGTCAAAAGCATTCCAGCAGAAGAGTTGTCTCCCATGGTTTCTGTCCATTCCTTTTAAAGGATAGCCAACAGTAATCCCTGTGGATATAACCACTCCAACATCACGAGTTGTGACAATAACCAGACTATTACCTGATTTATTTAAGATATTCATAGATAGAGCATCTAACTGATTCACATGATCGATGTCATCTACAACTATTAGGAAGTTTAAAAAGCCGCTCCTTTGTAGATGATCTTTGAGATAGCTCGTTCCTTGCTCTATACTTATAAAACTCTTTTCTTCGCCGAAGAGATCTTTGACAAGTTGACTTTGCAGAAGAGGTAGTTCCTTTTTCAGAGATGCTTCTCGCACATCAAACAAAAAACTTGCTCTATTGTAATTTGAACGCTTCCGGTTAAACAACTCTTTGGCGAGAGTTGTCTTGCCTAATCCACCCATGCCGAAAATGGCAACAACGTTAGGCTTATTTTTCCTTTCCTCCAGGCCGCACTGCTTTTCAAAATCTTCTACAAGTTCATTGAGACACCGCTTTTCAAAATCTTTCACAAGATTTTCAAGCCCTACTGGATAATTTGCAACATGTAAATATGGTTTCTTTTGTACTTCCTTTTCTACTGCTGCTACTATGGTTTCGCAGTCACTGGAACTTTATAAAATCAAAGAAGAATTCGATGAGAAAATAGTAAACAAGATTTGAAGGGAAAACAGAATTATATAAAGTAGAACTACCAAAACTAGAGAAAGATTACCTGTGAAATTCTACTCCAGCTATATATGAAAGAGTTTGAAGGGCTTCCTTCCACTTGTTGAGCTTCTCCAGGTACCTTTCTTCATGTCTTGAATGCATCAGCGTATACTCCCTTTTCAATGTGGCGGAGTTCCATTGGCTTCACTCCATAAAACCCAGGAATAATTTTGGCCTCGCTTTCTGACATGAGAACCAGCTCAGCCAAACACCAAGGTGACTCTGCATATCTTTTGGAAAAGATGGCTATGTGTACCTTAGCAGAGCGGATGGCTGTCTCAATAATAGAAGGGAACGAATCTCCAAGTTCCTTCTCTTGGGAATCAAGAAAAGCCTGTATTCCCAATTGCTTAAGCTGGTTGTAAAGCTCAATTGCCAAAGTTTGTTTGACATCGGGGCCTCTGTGATTGATGAATACATCAAACAATCTCGAAGATTCACAAACCTTCCTTCTTTTGCCAGCAGGTTCTATTCCAGAGAAAGCATGTGATTCCCTAATTTGCTGGTGGGATGATGAAGAAGACGCCATTAGTTCCGGTTCAAACGCTAACAACCTGTTTTAAAAAATAGAAGAAGAGAAAGAGCAGAGCGCATAGGATTTGATTGCGGTATGCGTAATGAAATAAGAGCCTTTGGGGAAGAAGAAGTGTAGATTGAATTAAATAGATCATACTGCAGGTGGATTCAATATTTTCCTTTAAACTTCGGGGAAAAGTATGGTGAAGGAAACGTTTACAAATTAGACAAGCTCTGACCTGTACAATGCGGGAAGGTTCATTCCTTTCCTCGAAACATGCAAGGAGAAAAAACGGGAAAAAAATGCCTAATCTTTATTCAGTCCTCGGCCTGTACAAAGAATAAGGGGGGTTCAGTTTCGTCGAAACACCCGAGGGAAGAAGGAAAATGCTTTGAAAGAAGACGGAAAGATGAGATTGAATGGTATGGAGATTCGTTCTGTCGGCCACTGTTTGAGAAAGTTAGAAGAGCCTCTCCAAGAAAGCAATAATTCAGTTTCGTCGAAACATCCGAGAGGAGGAAAATGCTCTAAAGAAATCAAACTGTTCCATGTACGAAAGGAGATGAGATTGATTGGTGTGGGGATCATTCTGTCAGCCACTTTTGAGAAAGTTAGAGCCTCCCAGCTTCGCCGATACATCCGAGGGAGAAGGAAAGTGCTTTGAAAACTGCTACATGTACGAAAAGGAGATGGAGATTCGTTCTAAGAGTCAGTCTTGAGAAAGTTAAGAGCCTCCGTAAGAAAGCAATAGACCCTGTCGGTGGGGCATTGAGTGGGATAAGTAACTAAAGAAGATGCATTACCTATACATATATAATTGATAGGTTATATTTAATGTGAGGTTTTAGTTTGTAAATTATTTTTGGAGACAATTGTTAGGTTGTTAAATTGAGAAAGTTTTACTTGTCTTCAGTCATTTAAAATCAGACATCTAGAATTAGAATTATACATGTATTACATTTGAAATCAAATCAATTTTTTAATCAATTCCAATTGTATTTGTATTAAATCAGATTGTGTTCAAATTTTACAAATTTTATTGGATTGGATTGAGCAAGGATGGTTAGGTGAATGAACATCTAACGAAAATAGAAGTCCTACCAAGTATAATCACAAATATAAAGAATTTTAGTAGTGTATAAAAGGGAGGAACATAGGGGGTATCCATGATGGTCCAGTAAACATTCAGATTAGGAACCAACTAGCTTTTCTTGGAGTATTTAAACTAGATAATTTACTCCAAACTAGAACATTGCTACAAAGTTGACAAAATACAAGACTTGGAACACTGGAGGGCATGTGAGACACTGATAACAAATGCAAGGTGGGAGGATGTAGGCATAGAAACTTTGGAGCATATGGAATATTATGTTACATCTCATGGTAATCAGCATATCCATTGTTGAAGGTTGCATTAAAAGCATAAAGTAATAATAGTTTATAAGAATATTGAATTCTAATTATTTTCAATTAACTATGAAATGGTTGAATGTTGATGGGCAAATGATTTGCCAAAATGACCAAAACATACAATAGTCTACACACAAATAGTCCCTAACAATGGCTCACTTATAAACTCCATTTACCTTGTACAAACCCCTTCCTCATTGACTCCTCTTTAAACACAATCTTCTCCAAGCCATCCCTAAAATTGTCCCCCAATGCCCATTGCATCTTATTGTGTTTTGTTCTAAATTGTAATTATCCAAAAACCAATATATTTATATGCAATAATCATAGAGTAACAACTAACCCAATCAAGAGCCATGAATAACAAGAGTTGTGAGCCAACTAGAGTCCCTGCCTAAAGCAATATTTGATGTTCATAATACTGTAGATGGCAAGATTCTATTCTTGACATTATGAACTGTTTTGCGAAATCGCATAATAAATAGTTTCCATTTGTACCCTATCCTCAAGGCTGAGTAAACCATGTTTGAATAAGGTCTCCACTTTTTGTTTTAACTGCTTTGCATCATTAAAAGCTTCCAATAGATTTTGTTGGCACATAGTCCTTGAGACTTGATGAAAATTTGACAGTAGATCATCCCTAGGGTTGCAATCCTCCTGTCCATTGATATTTGCATGCATAATTGAACCTGTATAATGCTCATAAAATTTGTCACTTTATTACCATTTGAAGTTTGAACCACTAATTCAACTTGGATAAATTCTATCATAGTAGATTTAAAGAAGACAACAAATAAAGTATTAATAATTATATAAAAAAATGATAGCATATCCAGATTTCTTTCAATTTTGAGGTTTTAAGTTAAACAAAATGCTCTATACTTTTAAAAGTAAAAGTATGTGACCATCATATGCTTAAATTGAGAGAGAGATATGTGATCAGAGGCTAGTTGCAAATTCAAAAATAATCGTGAGATGGCATAGTCACATGCCTTCAAAGTAGCAAGACTCAAACAAAACAAGTGCTAAAATCAAAATTTGATTGAGCATCACATTTGCAACTCGATTAATTAAGAAGATAATATATATTACAGAGAAAATTGAACTTTTTGCATTCAAGGCTTTTAAAGTTTTAGAATTCATTAACTATTGTGCATGTTCTGTGGAGGAATAAAGCAGTTCAATTGAAATTTTGAATAAAAAACAACTATGTAGGTCATCTAGAAACTCTTAGCAATATGTTTCTTTGGTAACTGTTGAACATTATATATATATATATGGTTTCTAGTACCAAGGCCTTTGAAATGCTACAACTACCAATACAATATATGCCAAGTCACATTCTATCATTGCCATGTTATTTTTGAACACTATGAAAGGGCTTCAAAGTGTGAATGTTATATCAAAGGGTAACCTTTAGAATATACCATGGTCATACCTCAAGATATCACACAAATTCCACCCACCCACCAAAACATTCCCAGCTAAAAAGGGCCCAAGACTGAAGAACAAGATGACACAATTTAGTCCAATTTGATTTATGAAAGGGCTTTCATCTCATTAGATTTTCCAAGTGGTAAATCTAAGAGTACTCAACCACAAGTATATTATAATCAAAATAAAAAACAATGATGACATTACCAAAAAACTAATGCATGGAAAAATAAATACAAAACTAGATTATTCATGAAGACAACATTTCTTGACCACTGGTTTACTTAAGAGTATGATAAAAGAACTTTTAAATGATAAAAGAAGCAATTGAACACAAAAAAGAGTAATAAAAAGTCAAGTATTGTTTAGATGAAAAATTAGCCAATAACATAACATTTTTGTTTGACATTGTCTAACTGATTTGTAATTAGCACATATATTCCATAGCTATTTTTGATTGATTAATTTGTAACTAGCATGTAAATAAATTAATTTTGGTTGATTATGTGTGTTGATCTCATGGTAAGTTTTTTTATTTGTACTCATAAAACTAGAAATTACCCTATAAATGTGTTTTACTATTGAAATTAATTGTTGGCAATAGTATAAATAAAATGAAAAAATAGAAGAGAAATGCTAAGGCTATATCTTCTATTTCTACATCCCTTGCAACTTTACGAGCCAATTTTCCTTCTAAAGGCCACCAAGAACAACAAAAACATATTTAAGCAGTGCACTTATAGATGCTTTACTCTGGAGCTTTCCGCAATACACGTTGGCACTCATATCTTGTAGTTCTCAAAACTTTCAACCAAGAATAAATACAAGACTCACTAGGGGTGTATGATCTGCATTGTGAGGATCAGGATGTTGTTGCAGAGGACAGTATAGGTTGTAAGCTATAAATTGCGTTGTTATAATGAACATGTAACAAAAAACATTTGATATTTTTCATTCATGGAATCATGAGGCAAAGTAATAGAATAATATCCTTCTAGGTAAACTAAACAGGCATATTACATATGGGTGCAATAATATGACAATTAGAAGTTTGAGAACGAGGATTCCTATGATTAGAAGCTAGGGGAATGCTTTCTAACTAAATTAACTAGTCACAATGCTTATGCATATGAGCTTTATGGGTTGAGTAAAATTGAATTTATATACAAATATGTGAGGAAACTAAACTATTGATTGCTATAAGAAGCTTCAATTCTATAATGGTTGATGGCACACCTTCTTTTTGATAGGTTGGTTCACCTTCTTAGTCTTTGTTGCATGAGGCCCTTTGATGTTGCAAAGACTATTGGAGTGTCAACAAGTGTGGCACTAAGTCTGAGATATGTTAAATCCCTTATAATAATGCCTTATAGAATCCCAGCTAAGTAGCTTGAGCCTTGGAACAATGGCATAAAAGCTACAAAAAGTTAAACAAATTTTAATGCAACTGACTGACTCCTGAACATCCTAATGGGTTTGCTTGAAATGTATACCAGCAAGCATGGCATTTATGGCCGCTATTCTAAATTGATTGACAATTCTAGGAATTTATGCAGTCTCTAGAGTTCTTGGCTTTGAGTACTCTCCCCACGTGCCATCTAGCATCAAGATGGACCATCCATCTATTATTGCTTTGTCTTTTGAAGATATTGGGGCTTTACCCTTCAGCTGGTAAACTGTAAAATTCAAAGACAATTTTGTAAAAGACAAATAAGTCCAATCATATTTTGCAAGTAATACAATATTTTATTCTGTCAAGAACGATAAAACACAATTCCCTCAACAAAGAGACTAAAGCACTGCGTATAAAGAGAGGAGAAAAATGCCTTCATTGTTAAGCCGCAAAAAATAAACAAGGCCATTTTTTTTGTTGTCCTCCTTTTGCACCTATATGTCATGCCCTGCCCATGTGCCATAGCTGACAAAAGATGATCCCACCCTTTTCATGAACAACATCCACCACTTTCTTCAAGCCCTCTTCCTGCTTAGTTGAAAATATGCCACGGGATTTGGGAAACTTGTTCACAAAATAACATATATATAAATTATTTCCCATAAACCAGTTAAGTCTTGAACCTAAGATCTCGTGTTAACATAACTGAGATGGTTTACTACTGAGCTACTAGGAAAACATTTCTCTTCCCACTAACTAACACTAAATTTGTAGAAAGTTAAAATAGTGAATTACCCAATCTCATCTTTGGCTATGGTTGTAGCTTCAAAGATGAGAAATCCACCGTAACATGGGCTGGCTATGGAACATGATCCAGCGCTCTGTTAATTTTGTCAAGGCTGCGTTAAGAAAAATAGATCTAAATGGTTGGACTATAAAACATTTCAGGAGGATGTCAAACTTTTGGTGGACGAGAAATAGTCTGAAGATGATCTTTATATATACATAAAAAAATGTGCAATGCCAATGCCATTGTACTAAAATCATAATGGTGAAATTTCAAGTATAGAGCATTAGTGACAATATTCCATAGGGACCTTCCATAGATTTAAGATAAGTATAGAGGATTCCTAAGTGAAAAGATTGTGTAAGATTTTTGATCTTTATGATCCAACAAAGAAAAAGTTTGGCAAAGTTCTTTTATACTGTAGGGTAATGATTTATTTTTTATGTGCAGGAAAGATTTTGTAGCCTATTCTGACACATGCTTTAAAGCCTTTGGTAATCGAGTGAAAAAATGGGTAATGATAAATGAACAGTTAAAAGAATTGCTCTAGTTGGACACAACATGGAAATCATGCGCCTTAGAAAGTGGGTACATGTGAGAAAGCTTGAAATTGGAAAATTTCAAGGGCAACAGAATATGGGGGTTTCAACCTTGTTGGTCTACACAAACTCTTTTGGGTGGAGAAAATAGGTAATGAAGGCGATGGCCATATCTAGCAGCTGTCCTACCTGCATGACTACAAAATGTAGGAGCATTACAATGCCACGCACCTAGTTCCATTGCATGTGCCCTTTGCAAAGAAAAGAAACAAAACATTAGGAAAAATGCATATACTTTGCCCTCTTCTCCTTGTTGGATAGGCTAATGAAAATTATTCTTAAAAAATCTAAAGCCCGAGAAAATAGAAGTTGATGAATGAGGAGGTAGATAAATGGCTATTTTCCCTACAAAAAATAAAAACAATAAACAAACTTTGGTTAACAATGCATATAATGGTCTACCTAGTTCCCAATGCAGAGATTAATAGATATTTTTCTCCAATGAAAACATTAGTCTCTTGCTTATAAAGGAAAGGACTAACAATCTAAATTCAGTGGACTGAATTGGGCCTCATGAGGGGAAAAAGCAAGAAAACCCAAATTCAACAATGTCTTAAAATAGAATGAATATCTAAGAACAATGGAGGAGATGAACCTGCATCATCCCCTAGTCATCGCTAGTTAAGATTTATAGGCATATCATCATACCAAAGTGAATGATGCTCACACTAAGATGAGAACAAATGAAACCATTACCTATCTCTCCCCTCGTCTACCCCTAAATGTCCTATTTATAGGATGAGCAAGAGCATGCATACACTATGATGATCTAATCTTGCACAAACATCTCACCATCATCTAGCAAGGATAATAAAAAATATATTGAATATTGAATGGAACTATCATGGAAAAACTCGACTAATTAAGTTGAACACATGTTCATTGCATTTGGTGAAGCAACATCTATCTGGGCCCCTTTATATTTTGAAATCCTGCATAGGCAACAACAAATAGATGCCTAAGAACTAAATAGGCAGCAAAAGAAATACAAGTAAAAAACTTGACTTGTAGTAAAGGCACTATTCAACCCCTATATAGTGGTGATCGAATCCTAGTAGTAGTTCTAAATCCCAACAACAGGGAATAAGAAAAGCACTAATAGTTCTTGCCACACATTTGTAATCCATTGAATGTTGTATTTATCAATTTTCATTAAAATTGTTTAGTCCTGGAACTTTTCAAACATTATTAGAATGGGAATGCTATATTTTATGACTAGTACTGGAAGAATTACTCACAATTTAAAATTTAGGCTGATGTTATAGTTCTAGGTAAAAACTAATAAAAATGTGGATCAATATATTAATTGTTCTTTTACATCTATATTTGAGGTTTGATGTTTTTCTTTAGTATCATATTGTAAGAGAGGGGGACCACCACATGCAAGACCCCAGGTCATGGAAGGTCAAGATGCGAGAGGCTTCCCTAACTTACCTCAGCTAAGCATAGTTTTTACGAAATGTGAGGCTAGAGTAACGAGGACTATGAGGCCTCTTAGTTACTCTACAGACCTAAAATGAAGGATGGAGCTAGGTGAGCTAGTTTTCAAGTCTAACACAACACCTCTAGAGTTCTCTATTTGAGGATAAAAGTGTGGTCTCTGGATGATAGTGCAGCGTGCTAGCATTAAAGTGTGTTGGTGTCCATACGACTAGACAACAGTAAAGACATGGTCAAACTAGGGAAAACTAGCTAATAACCTAACTATCTAACTAAAGGGCCAGAATGATATGAGTAAATAAATGAAATTTTCTCTAATATTATAAAGCAGAAATGTAAGAGTGAAAAGAATAAGGAGAATCTCACCAAGGAATTCATTTGCCAGTCGATCCTCTGCAAAGCACATGATCCCACACGTAGAAAGAGAGGAGAATTTTGGGTGGCTGTATAGGGGCCTGCCTCAGTCAAACCTCCATTTAGGTGTTTCCACATCCATAGATAGCCAAGGAAATGAGATAAAGGAAATAATGTAGTAAAGAGAAAAGAAGCACTACAAAATAGTGTTTGCTACTCAACCAAGTGATAGAGGAGAGGAGAGGGAAGCTTACCACCTCCACCAAGAGCACTCAAGGCTACTTAGGGGAGAAATGAGAGTACTCAATCCTATGCTGCAATAGAGTGGTCATAAATTTTCTCTACCAAAGTGATGGAGTGTTGCTTTGGCTGCAATGGAATGCTTGAATGCTTGGAGTGAGTGAAAGTGAGCTTGTGGAATGAAGTGAAGAAGTTCAACTAAATGCTTAGAGGATGAAATGCTTGTTCAAGGGATGAATTTGAAGGAGGAATGGAGAAAAATGGCCATATTCAAGTCAATCGGTCAAAGGGGGCATTACAACTTCACCTCCAATGAGAAGAGTGACGCCTCTGTAGGTTCAGCGACAAGAACTTGCCAGGGACATAAGCGCTTCGCGTAGATGTTTGCATGTCGTGCAAGCATCCTCGAAAAAAATGCCTCCACTAATGCTCAAAACAAGTGCCAAGCGGGATGCAAGCAACAGGTTTAGGTGGAATTAAGCCTCCAAACTTGGTTTTCTAAGTTGGGTAAAGGAAAAAAAGGGGAATTTGCACATGGGGTGCAAATTCACTCTTATACACATATATTTATAAAGACAACGTTTAAATAATTTTAAATTTTTCCTATGCAAAATTATTGTAGACATGCAAATGTCTATGCATAAGAGTTAAGGAGGCAAGCTCAGTTCTCAAGGAATTTAGATGATGCTTTATATCATTAGAAGTGGATTTAAATTTCTAAGGCTCAATCCAATTTTCTAAAGTTTCTTTCATTTTTAATAAATTATGTCATGGGACCTTCAAGTTACGGAGAAGTTGTTATTGGTGTTTTCTCTAACTATGTGTGGCTATAAAAAGATATTTTTATTTTTGCAATGTTTTGCTTGAGAATTTTATTTAGATGTTAAAAAACATATTTGACATATTTCAAGACATGAATTAAAGAGATGGCTTAACAAATAGATATTTGTTCTATGTGTAACTTTATCTCTTTAATATGCAACAATTAAGCACAACTTGAAGACAATACACATGCTAACTTTTCTTATATACTTAATTAACAACTTGGTTAAGTGTTTTGAATAAAGTTGGCATGGGACATTGGTTCTTAATTATGAGGAGTACACTAAATATTTATTTTAGTTGTTTAATAATGGGGTGAACCCACAAATTTGGTTTACAATTGAAGTGAGGAAGGAAAAGTTGAAAAAAATGACCCCATGGCAAAAAAAATCATTTTTGGGGTTCAAATGAACCAAAAGAGGGTTCACTAGAACTAGGGTTTTTGCGAACCCATTCAATGAACTTCCCACCATTCCCGCCAAAAAACATAAAGGAAAACCCTTTTGGAAAGGGGGTTTGAATGAACCTTGGTTCGAGCAAACCCCTGGGGGTTCAAATGAACCCCCTGGTTTGAATGAACCCCCCTTTTCCCATCTTTCCACTCTCTAGCACATAAAAACATCAAAAAATTTCCTTTCAAAGCTCAAGTTGAGGATGAAAATGGAGGAAACTTCACAAACCCAACTAGATGATGGTAGTCCTCGAAACGAGCTATCCAACAAATATAATTTTAATATGTTTTGGTTTTATTATCTATTTATTTTTTTAGTTGTATTAAACATAGGTTTTTCACCGAAAATCAAGCTCTATGTTCTACACATGTGGAAAAATAAAAAATTATAAAAAAAAATTGTGAGTGCATGAGATATTGAAGTCCTTGATCCAAAAAAAAAAAGAATTTCAATACATACAAAAATTACATGTTAATTTTAATTCCAATTCCATAAATCTAAATTGTAATTATTTTAACTTCAAAACTTGATTAAGGAAACAATATTCAATAAAACACTATATAACCAATTAAAGCACTATTAGGATATTGAAGTTACAAATATAAATTCAAATAATTAGAATTTTATCCCTTCATGGAAAAAGTTAAGCGTGTTATAATTGA
Organism: Sequoia sempervirens; assembly: GCA_007258455.2. Lineage (NCBI taxonomy): Eukaryota > Viridiplantae > Streptophyta > Pinopsida > Cupressales > Cupressaceae > Sequoia > Sequoia sempervirens. The sequence continues at coordinate 70,177,629 of VDFB02105785.1, forward strand.
GCCACTCCCCTTAAAAAATTGTTTACCTAAAAACTAGTTTTAAGGAGATGGAAAAAAAATAAGTGCAATCTAATTCCAAAACTTAAAATAATATTTAGGAGTCTGGTTAAACAAAATTTCACAAATCACTAGTTTGTATCATCTTCAATTCCTCACGATGAAGCCATTTATAAGTGCCCTCGGAAGTGAAGATTTAGTTAGAAAAATATTTCAAGGTCCAATGGCTAAAATTGTAAACCATTACGTGACCATCTCCAGTTTGAGACAAATGAGCACTGGCCAGTGGGGTCAGAACCTCTCTATACCTCCTAAATGGACGTTACACCCAATGCCTGAGAGCAAGTAGACCCCATTTTATGGTTTGTCTTTGCACCATTTACATCCCATGCAATGTGTTCAGTCTTGAATTTTTATTTGTTCATTTGAATTTCATAATAAAATTTTACCACCGGTAATAGGTTAGCCTGCTAATCCATATTGAGAAAGGAGAAACCAAATTTGAATTTTCTCCATCTATGCTCCCAATGAATATAGGGAAAAAGTGAACTAAAAAGTGGATTGAGGTAATGGTGGCACCTTAAAATTATGCAAATTTGAAGTGCCCATAATGAAAGTTTCCTTTTGCACACCTCAAATGCACTAAAATTTTCTCCCAAGAACTCACTCTTTGGAAGGTTTGGCACTGAGTCAATTGATTTTCATGTCAAGCCTCTTGGTAAGTGTATTAATTTGACATATGTGAACATGAATGTCTAATTTCAACTTCCCGTGATAAATTTTGATAGGGTTTTGAAACACAAAGTTGGAGGGTTCTGGGTCTATTTTGTTATTTGCAAACTCTGTCCTACAAAGTGACCTCCTGTTCAGACTGATATTTCAAAGTTGGATGATCATCATGAAAAATGGATTGGTGTCATGCATTCCTCTCACATTCACATGCTCCCTGGTCTGTTTTCAGAGCCACGGGATCAAGTTTGATATTTTTTTAAGATTGAAAGTAAATGCAGTTTGTTTTGTTTTTACATCAGCATTTCCAAAACTTTTCAAGGTGATCAAATTTGACCCCTAATATCTTGTGAAGAATGATGATAGAATAAAATACCTCTTGCACACATGCTCAATGGACCTAAATGATCTAATGTTTTCAGTGGCACCTTCCCAGAAGGTGATTTGATATTTTTTCGAAGTGGTGACTTGGTGAGCTCTAATTGGTTTTGAACAAGTGTAGTTGTAGAAAAGTCTAAGTGAGCCACTTTGACATTGAATATCTTGCACCTCAAGATCTCTTTTTCTGAACCATTTGTTGCACTGAATTCTTGGGTTCAAATTTCTACATTCCTGCACATTTTCATGGTTCCAGGAGGTCATTTGACTAGTTTTCCAGGGCAATTCTAGAGGCCACTAGGCCAGTTTTGATCACTATGCAAATATGCTAGAAAGCAGATTTTAATGAGAACCTAGTTCATTTTTTCACCTCAGATGCATTCAAAGGCATCCTCAGATCAATTAAGGGTAAAATTTTGTTTTAAAACAATTTTGTTTTAGTCGGGCCCACATGGGTATCCAACATGCTTTGCCCACTTATGACGTTGTAAATGTTTCAATGTTGGCAAAAGAAACAGATTGATTCCAAGAAATACTCTCGGTGATGATTATGATTCATCTTAGCAATCAACATCCTACAAGATGGATCAATCTAATGCATTTGTTGATTCATCTAATGTGTCAAGTGAGACTGAAGTTTCTAACAACAAAGAGTGGAAGCAAAGGATAAGAGAAGGTGGTATTTCACTTGAACAACCATGAGATAAAGTCACAACACTATTTAATCTTGTTAGATTGTTTGAATAGCTACATGATAAGGAAAAAGAATTTTTTTATATGGTCAACATTGTTCAAATTCCCGATTATGGGGATACATATATACCTACAAACATGGTTATGGCTCGGAGTGAGATCAAGATGGGCCTAGGACTTGTGAGGGATGCACTTAAGATAAATAAAAACTCTTCAAATGGTTTTATGTGTGATTGGAAACATGTAATCGACAACCGATAACTGGTTTGTAGCAAAAGAAATAATTAAAGTTTCTTAAAGGTGAAATTAAAAGATTAAAACAATTTTTTAATTGTTTTAATATGGGATTTGTGGTAATTCTTAATTACTATACAAATGGAAGAGTGAAGGAGCTTGGAGTGGATCCTTGAATTTCAAAGGATTCATTACCTTCTATTGAATCGATTGTAAACTCTTTTCAGACTCAATTTCAAAATCATCGGAATCATTTTCAAAATCAAAGAATATAGCTGATTTTTTTGTAGAAAGGGGACAAAATTGATTGGATCTTTTATTCAACATTGTTTTGTATGGAGGATATTCAAATGATCTAACACCTAAAGAGATGTCATACCTCCTAAAAATGGAGGGAAATACTAAATTTATTGATATCCAAGCTCAGGAGATGAAGGAGAGCAATGGTATCCTAGATTTACGAAGAAGAAAGATTCCAATTTGCAACAGTGGAGCTAGTGTAGGAGCACCTACACCTCATCCTCCATTTTTACTTATTTGATGAAAAAATGTGGTTAGGAGGTTAGAATGAGTATTTTTGAGTCTTTTTTTCATTAATAAGGTCAATCTTGAGACCATTGAGTAATATCTAGGGTGAGTTTTTGAGTTTTGGTGTCAAAAGGTGTAAATTGAAATCTTGCACAAAAGTTGTCATGTAGCCTTGGGAAGGCAAAAAATTGAATTTGTATGTAATTGTGAAAGGTTGGAGTTTTGAACATGTAATAAGGCTATTTTGGATCCATTAGAATGGTTTTTGAGTCATAGGTCTTTAGGATTAAAAAGTTGCTTGAAAATTGCAAAGTTGCCATAATGCAATTTAATGTAATTTCAACATTAATGATGTAATTATGCTATCCGACGGTTCCCTCCTTCAAAAATTAGTTGAGGGCCATTGGAAATGATGTGGAAGAGTTTAAATAGCCTCCATTGGGTCGAGGCAGAGAGGAGATTAAAGTTTTCAAGCATTTAATAAGAAGAAAACTCTGTTTTTCCATTTTTTATAGCATTTTTTACTGTTCTTTCAATTGGTATGTCCTGTAGCAGCATTCTACAGCTCTACAATGCATATGGTTCGATAGAGGGGAGAGTATTCTTTATTTTTTCAGTGATTTGAGTTAATTTCATTAATAATTAAGCAAGTTACATCCATTTTACTGCCAAAGGGTCTGAAATCCTACCAAACAAGGGTTTGGTCACCAAAATGGATGTAATTCCCATTTCCACCATGGGAAAAATCTGAAACTTGGTGGAATTGTAAATTTAGTGAGCCTCTTCATGTTTCAATTCTTTTCAAAGAAAAATATGGAGGTTTGCAAAATTTATGTGATTCCCTAGGTCTAGGTTTTTCCTTGTACGGTCTAAAATGTGATCATTTGAATACATTATTTGTTGTTTTCTAAGTACTTGAGGAAATAGAATGGATGGAAAGCATGGAACAGGTCTTGGGGAACCTATTGGATTATTTTAAAGGCATTAGGAGTGTTGGGTTGTGCCTTGACAAGTTGAAATCTTCTTTGTACAGGCCTAGTTAAGCCTTGTTTATGGCTTGTAAATCAATCTTTTGATACATTTGTTTTGGGTGTTTGATCCTATGCTTTTGGGAACTTTTGGAGGATGGTGTTAGGATTCTAAAACCATGTTTCATAAATTGTCTAGTTAATTCCCTTAATTAGTTTTTATTTTGACTGTCCTATTGGTGAACATTGCAAAGTTGCATGGGCTTGTGTAGGAGCGATGGAAGAATGGATGTTTTTGGGTGCAAGGTCTATTTTTTTGGTCATGTTGTGTTGTTTGAAGAGTTTCCAAATCATCCGCAAGTATTGTTGAGATGTCTATTTGTGTGATTGAAGTTGAGTGGTCAAGTTGCATTATTGAGGGGAATAGTGAAGTTGATGTGTGTCTATAGAGTATTTGAGAGAAGCATTTGGGAAAAGGTGTTGCTTCCTTGCCACTCTGCATCAAAGTGGTATCAGAGCTTTGGGGAATAGGTTTTTTTGAATTTTGTAGGTTGAAAAATAAGTGAAAGAATTTGGTGTTCAAAGATGCCTCCAAAGAAAAATGATATGGCTAAAGAGATGAAGGAGATGAAAGAAAAACATGCTAAAGAACTTAGACAGTTGGAGGAAAGAATCATAGCCTTGGAGACAAACAAAAGGAGGAATGTTGAAGAGAGTGAGTCAGATGAAGAGGAAGATGATGAGTTTGAATATGTGGAACAAGAGCTTACCCCACAGGATAAAATAATTGCAAAGTTGCTAAAGGCAATTAAGAATGGCAAGCCTAAGGTAAAGATTGGTGTTCCAAAGTATGGTGGTAGTCTAAATGATGAAGAGTTACTTGAATGGATTTTTGCATTAGATAACCATTTTGAATGTGATGAGGTTCCTGAGGAGAAAAGACTAAAAATTGCAAAGACAAAGTTGCAAGGCCATGCTTTGGTATGGTGGGACTACTTTCAATCAGAGAGGAGGAAGCAAGGCAAGTATAAAATCACTTCATGGGACAAGATGGTATCAAAACTCAAAGGTAAATTCTTACTCAAGGATCATCAAGTTCAAATGTTTAAGAAATTGTAAGGTTTAAGGTAAAGGAAATGGACATTAAGTCTTATACTAAGGAATTTAATAAACTAAGTTTAAGGTCTGGTCATCATGAGAATGAAGATGAAAATTTTTCTAGATATGTAGGTGGTTTGAGGCTTAACATACAAGATGAATTAGTTTTAGCTAACCCTAGGAGTGTAGAGGAGTGTTATCAAATGGAAATTAGGGTGGAGGAGAAGCTTAAGAAGAGACAAGAGAAATCAGTGAGAGGAAGAGGTGGTCCTAGTGCAAGAGGAAGAGGAATGATTTCTACACCAAGGCAGCCAAATGAATATCATGAAGGGTCAAACAAAGGTAAAGAGAAAAATGTTGATTCTAGAGGTGGTTTTAGTTTTAGAGGTAGAGGAAGGTTTGGTGCTAGTAGAGGTTCTAATGATTTTGTAGGAGGGTACTACACATGCAATGAATTTGGCCATCCTTCATGGAAATGTCCTGAGAGGGTTGGTAGTTCATCAAGTGGAGACAAGAAGATTGATAGGAGAGCACAATTGGTTCAAGAAGAGGAGTGTGAAAGTCATTGTTCTACAATGGGGAAGGCAGATCCTGAAGTAGGGGAAATGTTGATGGTGTGAAAGACAATCTTGAAAGCAGCAAAATAGGAAGCACCTTTGCAAATAAAAAGCCTCTTCAAGACAAATTGTAAGTGCAAGGACAAGGTATGTAGAGTGGTGATTGATTCTAGCTCAACTGAAAATATGGTGTCATGTGAAATGGTAAACAAGTTAGGTTTGAAAAGAATTCCTCATGAATGTCCCTATAAAATCTCATGGTTAAATGATGATCGATCTTTATTGGTGAATGAAAAGGCTATTGTAGACTTTCAGATTGGTGGTTATCATGATAGTGTTGTTTGTGATGTCCTTCCAATGGATTGTTGTCATATACTATCAAGCAGACCTTGGCAATATGACAAAAGAGCCTTGAATGATGGTAGGAAAAATACTTACACCATAGTCAAGGATGGTTTTTCATTTGTTTTAACTCCTCTTATTGAATATGTTAAGGGAAAAGAAAAGTTCATTATGTGTGGTAGGAAAGAGCCCCTAAATGTTGTAAAGGAAGATAAGAAATTTGATCATGTAATCAGTCCTAGGTCTACTAATATAGGAGCAACAAGTATGAGGTTTGAGTTTGCATAAAAGTGTGTTAGTAGGAGCCATTGAATTCCCTGTAGTCAAGAGAAGGGTTGAGAAACAGACAAAGTTTGTAGGTGTAGAGGTATATAAGCCTAATTTGACGGTGGTAAAGCAAGGTAAAGGGGCAGTAAGTGAAAGACAAGCAAAGCAGGGCCGAAAAGATAGTTGCAAGCATGAGGAAAACAAAGACAAGAAGATACATCACAAAGTTACTAATCCATATTTGTTTGCAGGTGTAGACCATCATAAACAATCAAATCTTGGACAAGGAAAAGATAAAGGACTATTTGTAGGTCTGAGGACAAAAGAAAAGGTAAATACACATGTGAATACATTCCAAAATGCTAGAAGTGTGGTACAGTTTGCAGTTCCAATCAACATGAACCAGTGGAGTGGCTTTCTAGATTAGTGGACCTTGTTTGAAGCTTGAAGACAGTGGTATCAAACACAACTCATGAGGCATGATTCTTTTCTAGGGGGGCTGTATGGTGCAGGAGCACTTACACCTCATCCTCCATTTTTTCTCATTTGATGAAAATAGGTGGCTAGAAGGTTAGAATGAGTATTTTTGAGTTTTTTTGTAATTAATAAGGTCAATCAAGACCGTTGAGTAAGATCTAGGGTGAGTTTTTTATTTTTGGTGTCAAAAGGTGTAAAATTGCAATCTTGCACAACAGTTGTTATGTAGCCTTGGGAAGGAAAAAACTTTAATTTGTATGTAATTGTGCAAGGTTAGAGTTTTGAACATTTAATAAGGCTATTTTGGATCCATTAGAATGGTTTTTGAGTCATAGGTCTTTAGGATTAAAAAGTTGCTTGAAAATTGCAAAGTTGCCATAATGCAATTTAATGTAATTTCAACATTAATGATGTAATTATGCTAACAAATGGTTTGCTCCTTCAAAAATCAGTTGAGTGCCATTGGAAATGATGTGGAAGATTTTAAATAGCCTCCATTGGGTTGAGGCAGGGAGGAGATCAAAATTTTCAAGCATTTAATAAGAAGAAAACTCTGTTTTTCCATTTTTTACAGCATTTTTGACTGTTCTTTTGATTGGTACGTCCTGTAGTAGAATTCTACAACCCTACAATGCATATGGTTCAATAGAGGGGAGAGTATTCTTTCTTTTTTCGGTGATTTGAGTTAATTTCATTAAGAATTGAGCAAGTTACATCCATTTTACTACCAGAGGGTCTAAGATCCTACCAAACAAGGGTTTGGTCACCAAACTGGATGTAATTCCCATTTCCACTGTGGAAAAAATCTGAAACTTGGTGGAATGGTAGATTTAGGGTCTCTCTTCATGTTGCAATTTTTTTCAGAGTAAAATATGGAGGTTTTCAAATTTTATGTGATGCCCTAGGTCGGGTTTGTACAGTCTAAAATGTGATCATTTGAATACATTATTTGTTGTTTTCTGAGTACTTGAGGAAATAGAATGGATGGAAAGCATGGAATAGGTCTTGGGGAACCTATTGGAGTCTTTTAAAGGCATTACGGGTGTTGGGGTGTGCCTTTCCAAGTTGAAAGCTTCCTTGTATAGGCCTAGTTAAGCCTTGTTTATGGCTTGTAAATCAATCTTTTGATACATTTATTTTGGGTTTTTGATCTCGTGATTTTGGGAACTTTTGGAGGATGGTGTTAGGAGTATAAAACCATGTTTCATTGTCTGGTTATTTCCTTTAATTATTTTTTATTTTGACTGTCCTATGGTGAATGTTGCAAAGTTGCATGGGCTTGTGTAGGAGCGATGGAAGAATGTATGTTTTTGGGTGCAAGGTTTGTTTGTTTGGTCATGTTGTGTTGTGTGAAGAGTTTCTAAATCATCCCAAAATCCTGTTGAGATTTCTAGTTGTGTGAGTCAATTTGATTGGTCAAGTTACATTGTTGAGGGGAATAGTGAAGTTGATGTGTGCATATAGAGTATTTGAGAGAAGCATTTGGGAAAAGGGGTTGCTTCCTTGCCACTCTACATCAGGAACTCCCAAAGGTAGACGATTATGTGAGAAATTTGTTGAAGAATTCAAATGAAATCAATGATATCTTGATTGCAGTTGTCATCATAAATTTGAAAATTGTTAACGAGAGTTCAAAAAGTGTGGTAACACACATTGAGAAAGTTTGAAGTGCTCGCCATCATGCTCACTAAAGGGGGTCACCATAGTGCTGATAGGAAGGGGCCGATTTGATCTTGCAAAAGAAACTTGAGTGTAGATTATAGAGTGTTTGTACAGGGGTGAGGTAATGTTCACTGGAAAGGGGCACCATCGTACTTGCTTGGGGTCAATCTAATATTACAAAAGAAGCTTTACACAGATACAAGAATTTGTGGCAGGGACCATGTGTGTCCTATGCCATTGTGTGAGTAAATCTAGAGAAATTTTCTTTTGCAAAGGACAGGTTCATGTGCTTGCAGTGAAAATGTATCAAAATTATTTTAGGAAATCCTACATTGCCATGGTTGATGGCCAAGGAAATGCAACCGAACAAAGAACTAGGGAAACATCCATCAGACGGCTAGTAGATAAAGGGTAGTGTGGAAGGATCTTCACCATAGCCCCCTGACCCCGTGCAATGGAAGGTGACGTCACAACAAAGGTTGCAGGGTGCATAGGGTGAGTAAAAGGTGGGCCCTATAATAAATTAAAATGTTTCCCATTAAAAGCTCTCATTTCACATTTGAATGCAAGTTTTTCTTCAAATATAAGATGAAGGTAAAGGATGTGGGAGAAAAAAAAAAATTAAAGCCCGATATATCATATTTAAAAGGCCTTCATTTTAAGTGAAACATTTAGAGTTTTTAAATGGTAAATATTAAAGTGTTGTTGGTGAAAAGGTTGTGGGGTTTTCACTATTTGGAAAAAGTGGATTTTAAACATGAAGTGAAAAATGTAAAGGGAACAAATGAAATATTTTGTGGTCCAATAAAATTTTTAAAGGTCTCCACTTTTTACAAATAAGAAAATAATATTCTTTGTTGGGAAGTGGAAATATGAAATGTAGCTAGGCAGTGTGAGCAGAGTAAAAAAATTCTTTCATGACAAAGAAAATAAAATCAGTTTTTCATGCTACAAGGTAAAAAATGAAATAGGAGGTGGAATATTTTGAAAGCAAAGATATTTTCAGTTGCAAAGGGAAAAAGGGAGAGGTAAAATGTTTGTATAGAGGAACATAGAATTTGCAGGCCAGGTAGATGAGATCAATATTTTTCATGAGGTGGGGAAATTTTTTGTTGAAAGATAAAAGTGAGTACAAGCAAAATATAGAGGCATGGTTTGTTATTTCAAAGGAGGAGAGAGGAGAATATTTTTTCAGTTTTCTTGGTGCTGATCAACAAAGGATGAAGTTGTCATGTGTCTTTCACGTATATATTTTAGGGCTTCTTTTGTTTCTTCTTATTCTCATTCCTTCTCATTTGTAAAGGGTTCTAAATTGTTGTATGGGTTGGATAGATAGATAAATGTTGAATTTGAGTCACTAACATAATATGTAATTGTAATGTTTTGATTTCATGAGTAAATATCAATCAATTTGTGCAAATAGAGCATGACTGTCATCAAATTGTCTAGATTTGTATACTTTAAATCATTTGAATTTAATATACAAAGTATTTTGAATTATTCATCTTAATCTCCATGAGATTGTGTTGTTTGTTCATGGTTTTATTTCAAAGAAATAGTTAAATTACTTTGGGTAGATAATTGTGATTTCAAGTGTACAAGGTGGATCTATAAGAAGAATTTTGATGACAAAAAGAATGGATCTGTTGGCGTAAGGCATTAGCAGTTTTTAATCCATTGGTTGAAGTTTATTTGCTAATGATATTTTCTTTATGAGTCTATATTTGACTCCATGGCCCAGAAATAGGAAATGATTTGTCATTCAGCTAAATACATTTTTAGAAACAAATCATTAATTTAAAATCATTTCAATTTATGTTGTTGGTTTTAGGTTTAGTGTTGAATTTTGCTTCCCAATTACTGAGTGGATGTTGAGATACCAAAAATATAGCTAGATTTGAATTTGTCAAGAATTTCTTTGGTATATTTTAGTTGGGAATTATCTGCTATAAAATGCAATGTTTGTGCATAATTGAATTAAGTCTTTAGGCATTGTGAAGGGAGACCAACCTTGGTCCTGCAGAGCCAGAAGTGTAGGAGATTTCAATCTTTGATTGAATCTTGTTTGTTGGCCAAATCCATTTTTTAGTCTGAGCATTAGAAAGTGGCTATTCTTTAGGACTCATTGAATCTATTGATTTGTGAAACCAACAAGTAACCTGAAGGCTATACCTTGGATTGTGGGTGGAGACTTTAAAATGGTTGAATATAATGAAGAAAAAAATTGTTTCCTAGACATGGAGTGGAAGAGAATTGAGAAGTACTTTTGGAAAAGAATAAAGGATAAACTTAACTTGTTTGACCCCCTTGAAGGAATGAAGAAGGATAACACCAATATACAGTACACATGGTGCAATTCCCAAAAAAGGGGTAGGAAAATTTACTATGGTTGGAGGTGAAGCCACATAAGTGGTTTACAATTTGATGGAGGAAGGAAAATTGTTTTTTGTGTGGTTGCACAAACTTAGGGGGTGCTCTTGAACTTGTAGGTTCAAGCAAACCCTTTAAGACCTTCACTTGAACCTTATGGTTTGATTGAATTGGTAGTTCAATTGAACCCACCATCAGTCAATGAATAAATAATATTTTAATGGGTTCAAGTGAGTGGGGGTTTTCTCAAACCCATTGAAATAGGGATTTTTAAAAGTTCATGTCACTATTGAACCCATAGTATTTTTCTCTGTGGCGAACGTGAAAAGAGCATGTGAAGTCCGAAGCATGGTGAACAACGAACTCCCAGGGGAGAAGCTTCAATGTGCACCACCTTTGAGTGAACCATATTACATCACCCTTGACCTTCACAACACCAGGTTGGTAAAATTTGTTGCCAATTTGTTGATTTCAAATTGCATTTGTTTAAAAATTTGTAAACCCTAAATATGATAAAATAAATCCATTTTGTTCATATCATTTTATCATAGCATTCCATGAGACCAAATTTATCATGTGTGTATCCTTTAAAATGATAGCATTCCATGAAACCAAATATCCCAAAAAAATTTGATATTTAATTTGGTATACCATGTTCCAAAGCTCTCATTTTGGTGCATGTAGGGTGAAGGTTGTGGAATTTTCCTTTACAGTTGCCAATTGAATTTTCTTGAAAGTTTCTAAAGCCTTTTCAACAAACCCATTTGCTCTACAATTTGGCTTTACATCTTCCAATTGCATTTGCTTGAAAGTTTCTAAAGCCTTTTCAACAAACCCATTTGCTCTGCAATTTGGCTTTACAGCTACCAATTGCATTTGCTTGAAAGTTTCTAAAGCCTTTTCAACAAACCCATTTGCTCTGCAATTTGGCTTTACAGCTACCAATTGCATTTGCTTGAAATTTTCTAAAGCCTTTTCAAAAAACCCATTTGCTCTACAATTTGGATTTACAGCTGCCAATTCCATTTGCTTGAAAGTTTCTAAAGCCTTTTCAACAAACCCATTTGCTATAGTGGAATAATATAATTCAAATGAGAGACTAACTTCTTGTTGATGAAATTATTAGTTTTCCCTGAGTCTATAAATACCATTAGTCTTTCTTTTTCAAGAAACCCACTACATTAAGGATTTATGGGATTCCATTTCTACAAAGTGCATGACAATAAATAGTTAGTTGGGTATCTCATAATCCATTATCTATCTCATTGATGAGCTCTAATACTTATTATTTCTTAATAGGCCCTTCAATGTAGAAGAAGATATTTTCAACACATTTATGTCCTCTACTATATTTGATATCATAATTAAAATTAACCATTTTTCCCTCTTTTCATTTATTTTTGAGGATTCAATCTAGTAGGTCAATGGAATGCCTATGCTAATATGCTCTCCTCTCTCATGTTATTGAACCCTTGTCTTATGGAAGATATAAATTTTCCTCTACCTTGCATTCTATCCTAGAAGAATTGAATATAATAAGAGGATAAAAATTGTATAACCTAATCTTTCTCGTGATCATTAATCCCACAAAAATGGTCATTCAAGTTCTCCTTTGTAATTGTTTCTACTTGCAAGGATAGGTTCTAGAATTTCTAAATATAATATTTGATTGGTCCTATTTACCTTAGTTTTTATAGATAACTAAAGTAATTATGGTGTAAGAGCATCCTAGGGTGTAATATTAATCTTACATCACCCATAAATATTTGTTTATGCTTTGTTACTTTTTCGTAAGTTTTTGTTTGCATTCCAATGACTACAAGTTATTATAGATCCACCACTCATGATGATTCATATTATGGAATAAAATAAGTTATAGAATAAGAATTATTTTAGAATTTTATTAGTTTATATCCCATGCAAAATATAAAAGTTAAAATTTAGAGTTTAGTTTCTAGTTGTTAGGAGATTAGTGCTAATTGTTAGTTTATTTTTATTTTGCACTTCACATTGAGATTTTGATAATATTCCCCAACTCTTTACTTTTGGCATATTCATCCCTAAATTATTGTTATACTTCCTCAAAAATCGAGGATATGTCATAAAATAAAAATTTAAGGTGCTCACTTGCAAAACCTTCATTCTTATTTATATTTTTTTGTTAATTTTCTTTAAAAAACTATGTTGTTTTATAAATTGAGAAGATTCAAGATAATTGTAATCAAATTGAGAACTAGATCTAGAATAGAGGAATGAATTAGAATATAAAGTACATAAATGATTATTTATTAGATTGACACCAATCACAATACACTAACAACTTTTGAAGTCAATACAAACTAAATGACACTTGAACAAGGTAAACATTTAGTAATGGATAGTGGATATCTCCTCCTATCTAGATAAGATATAACCTTGACAAATCCAAACTATGAGACTTTGGGAATGTGGAATAATGCACCTAATCATAGCATGCCACAAATATAGTAGGATCCACAAGGATTTAAGCAACTTATCATAAAAATATTTGGAGAATTTTTAGCACTAGAGGAAATAGCTCTGGAAATACACATTGCCTAATTTAGTGAAACAAAAATGAAGATTTTACAAGTAGATTATGACAAGTTCCTAGAATATAATACCAAGTTGAATAAGGAAGATAATGATGGAAAGAAAAATATATAGAGATTCATGGTTCAACTCTTAGAATTAATCCCAAGAGAAATAATGCCTCCTCATGGTGTTCGTCAAGATATGAGTGTCTATTAGGAATAACGATTAAATTTATAGTTTTATGCAATCTATAAGTATAAATAGTTTGATGTTAGAAAATTTTTACATATAAAAATATGATAAATGTGTGATTATTTTTCTTACCAATTTATAAATTTTTGATGTGATTGGCTATATAATTGAGATGATTCACTCATAATTTCATGATAAAAAATTTAGTACATCAAAGAAATATTTTTGAGACATCAAGCTACCATTCTACATAACTCTCATGGAAATAAGAATATTACTTTATTTTAACTAAATATTGTGTGTACTCTATCTTGAATTACTAATTAATTTTGAATTATATACTTATAATTTAATATAAAAGCATCCTTTATAACATAGAATAGATAGGTTAATTAATGAAAGAAAATATGTTTTTATATTAAGAAAAATTTACAAATATGGAACTCATATAATAAATTGACTAAGACAACTCTGTGTGAGAATTAAGATGAGAATAATATATAGCTTCTTTCAAGAATTAACATTAGATTAATACTTGGCTCATATTGTATAATTGCACTAGAAACAAACAATGGAAGATTGAGAGTCTCAACTAAGAATTCCACTTTATAAATCACTTTCATACTAGAAGCCAACAACTAAAGACCAAATTTCATAAATAGAGTTCATGTGTTATATATCATGCCTTTGAGGGGTCGACAAGTACCATGAGCCTTTTGAAATCCTTCTGCATCTAAATGCATCCATTCCAAGACCATTGGGAGGTGGGTATCCCAAGTTCCTTAACTTATTGTAGGAATTTAATCAAGAGTAGGAAATTGTGACTTTGGCATGTAAGATAAGGTAAACCCATAAAATTCATGAAATGGAATATTTGGAATAGGTGTGTAAACCATTTGTAACTAAATTCAAGTGTTGAATTAATGGAAAAAGATAAATAGTAAGAACTAAAAGAAGGATCCAAATCATAAAGGAAACTAAAATATTAACTTAAAACCTCAATTTCAAAACAAGAGTTGAGATAAAATTATACAAAATTTTAGTAGGAGGAATGATCAAAAAATTTGAAGATACCCATGGTTGATGAGACCAAACAAATAAATCACATTTTCTTCATCTATTATACCTAATATCCAATACAAATGATCTTATTCTAGTTGAAATATGGGTTTTCAATATAATGTGGCAAGAATTTATCACCTTAGTAGTTTTTGATATCTTTATTCTTGTCGTAAGTCACAAATTCACAAAATCAAAAAAATTCTCAAAAATTTGATATTTTAGGTAATTGATAGTTGATTTGAGATGTGACCTCATTATATTCACTAAAACATAAATTATGCGATCAATTTAATCATTCAATTAGGTGAAAGCTAAGGGTATTAATATTTATTCAACTTTCAATTTTTAAAAATTTCGTATTTTTATTAATCACTAATTCAATTTATATTGACATGGAGGATTTGAGGTCATAGAAAAAATATGTACAAAGATTAAATCTTCATTTTCTCCTATTCTTTCATTATTTCTTTCCTTTTGTACTAGGGTTAAATCTTCATCTAGGTTTGTTATGTACTTATAGGAAACCTTTATTCCTTAGTATCATGTTCTTGTACATTATATGGTAACTTTCATGATAAATATTATGTGCATGTCCCTTCCTCCTATCAAATTTTCTTTATGGATATGAGGAATTTTATTTCTATTTTTTTGGTTTCCTCCTTATCAAAATATTGCTTCAATAATTTAGAAATTATATTCACAAGCTTATCATCTCTCTCATTTTCTTCTCTTATGTGTACCTTAACTTATTCTCTATGATCTATCTTTTTTAATTTGATAATTCTCTTACTACTTATGCCTAATACTTGTCTTGTCAATTTGATCTTCTATCTAATTGTATTTTTCCTCCATGTTTTGATTGTAAGATAGATCTCTTTTATTTATAGTGAATATCTTCCTTCTAGAGTAGTTAATTTAATTTCCTCTACTATTTTAAGTGGTCAAGATCTTATTTTATCATGATCAACTCATGGAGCCCATTTTCCACAATATTTTGCAAGTTAAATTTATTTTCTCATTAATTATTTTAATCTCTTAATAGTTTCTAGTTGGATTTTTTAATTTCATTCATCTTTAAATTCCTCATGTTATCCCTATTCCTCATGTTATCCCTTTGATTTTATAGCTTCAAGCTTCTTTTTTATAGCCATTAGTTCATTTATACATAGTCTTGGTGGCCAAAGTAGTGGTGTTGACATGGGGCTATAAAGTTCTTGCTTTCTTGGATTTCTTCCTCACTTTATCCTTTGTTTTCTTAAAATGTTTCATCCTTATTATTATTGATATATTATTGACCATCCATCCTTATTTTCCATTATTTTGGTCTTGCTATGAGCTATTCTTAGTAAAATAGCTAAATTTTTATTCATTATTTTCTTAATTTTCTAATTTTTCCTATTCCTTAAAAATAATTTGATATTAAATTCTTGCATTCATATAACTATAACTAATACACTTTCACCTTCTTTTGATGAGAATTTATTTCAATCCACTATTGACATTCCTTTTATAATTATATCATCCTTCAAACACTTCTCTTTATAAAATTTTATGTTTTAAATTATTTCATAAATAATTTCTTAATCTACACCATTAAATTTAACATATAATTTCCTATTATTAAATCATTCATGCTATAAATCACTTGATTTGAAAAGAAATGTTTTTTCTTGTTTCCTTCATGGAAGCAACATACTTAGAGAATAATTTTGGTGAATCAAGGATTTCCCTTGCCTCATATAGTATATGATTTTTTTCTTCTAATTGATCAATTATCATTTCATGTTGCTAAATATAGTTTCCATTGAATATACTTCAATAATGACTTAGAAATTGATTTTACATGGCCACCAATGTTAAGTAATGATGCTTTCCCTTTATTACTAATTAGATAGGAAATGAATCTTAGATTCAACCTTTATCAATATTTTTTAAGTCTTTAATGGCACATTTTGTACTAGAGTGCACCCTAGGTTTCCCCTCAAAGAACCATCAAAATCAAACTTTCACCTGGTTTCTTATGGAGGTATCCATCTAATATGATCTCTAGAAGGGTGATATTTGAACCTAAGAGTTATAAATTGATAAATATCTTAAATTAAATAAGTAAAATGTTTAGAAAATTAAATAAAATAGCGAAAATGTTTTGATTATGAAAAACTATGATAGATGTTGAATGTTTTTTATTAATGGTATGGAAATATTATTGATGATTAGATGAATTATTTGAACTAATGAATGCTCTATTTTTCATCCCAAGTAGCATTCAAATTACTATTGATATTAAAGAGCATATACAAATCTAATCTAAGATGCATATTTTATATGTGTGCAAGGTCTATAGGTTCAATATATATATCATGTGCACACTTGTAAATTTAAATTTTAGAACTGTTTTAGATTATGTTTTGTGTGAAATCTAGTAATTTTAATGTTTTGATTATTAAAAACTATGATACATGTTGAATGTTTGTTTGTTAATGGTATGAAAATATTATTAATGATTGGATGAATTATTTGAACTAGTGAATTATCTATTTGTCATCCCAAGTAGTATTCAAATTACTAGTGATATTATCTTGCATATACAAATCTAATTTAAGAGGCATAATTTATATGTTTGCAACCTATAGGTTCTATATATATATATATCATGTGCACACTTGTAAATTTATTTAGAGGGTGAAGCAACATGTGCACACTTGTAAAGTTATTTAGAGGGTGAAGCCACAATAGTGGTTTTCAATTTGGAGGAAGGAAAACTGAGAAAAAATGACCCCATGGCAAAAAAAATGGTTGTAAGGGTTCGAATGAACCTAAAAGTTTGACCGAACCCAAAAGGGGTTCGCCCGAACTAGGGTTCGAGTGAGACCACTAATTACTAGGCCCACATTTCCTACCCAAAATAACAAAAGGAAATGTATATTGAGGGTGGTTCACTCAAACCCCCCTGAAACACAAAAAAAACCTAAATTTTTATGCTTTGAAGCTCGTGTTTGTTAAATTTTATGATCATATTTAATGCATAGAAAATTAATTCAAAAATCAAACACAATAACAAAGCAGATACCCTGGGAAAACCCTCCTCTTGAGGGAGAAAAACCTAGCCGATAATATCTCTTATATTATTGATTGTTCAACAAGAACATTACACATACAAGGGGCCAATAGAATGACCAATACATAGCACCACTGATGATGCAAATACAGATTTGAGAAACTCAACTTGACTATAGATATCTCAGAATTCTTCTTAATTACAATCTGCTCCTTCTGTAAACCGATTATGAAGACGCAATTGACTAGATAACAATGGAATGACTTAATAATGAATACAAATGAATGAATTTGATGGATATATATACAAAATGGAAGGTCATCACTCTTCAAGTTAAGTCAGCCATCAAGAAGGGATACGCCTCTTCATCAAGATGCATCCAATAGGCAAGAGTTGGCCACATAAGAACTCATGTTTCCTTGAGAGATCATGCCACTTCATTAACATCATGTCGGCCTTTGATAACAATATATTAAATAATAAACAATAAGATCGCCTCTTAAGAAATTGTGCCTTCTTGCATAATTTGCATCTCTTAATAAATGCTTAGTTATCAAAGGAAATGACTCTTCATTAAATCACATGTAATAATTAAATAGACAGAGTCTCCATTTAATTATTATCTCCATGAGATACGTGCTGGAAAACTCGACCGATGCTACTCTAAACATCAACACTCCCTCTCAACTAGGGAGAGTACTTCCAACTACACGAGACATATCACCTCAATGTGATGTCTATCACAATGGCTACAATCAATTGTGGAAACGAATATCACCTCATCGTGATATCAGATATTTCCTCAACACGATATCAACCATAATGGCTACAACCATACTATGGTGAAAAGAAAAATATCACCTCAGTGTGATATTAGATATTTCCTCAACACAATATCAACCATAATGGCTACAACCATCCTATGGTAAGTACAAGTGTTCATCACTTGCGTGATGTTGTCATCTCAACATGACTTTTCACCATGACTCTCTCAGAGGGTGAAACACAAGTACAACATATTTCATGGAGTCACACACATGACATCCAACATTACTCAACTCAGAGGGTGGAAACAAGGGCTTTCACCTCAAATTCCTCTATCTTAGAGGAAAATGCATTAACAAGGGCTTGCACCTAAAATTCCTCTATCTTAGAGGAAAATGCATTAACACGGGCTTGCACCTCAAATTTCTTTCAAAGAAGAACTCATTATCAAGGATCACTAATACTAATTATCATAGTGAATGATAGTAGGCTCCATTGATTGTCTAGACAATCTTGCAAGGAGCTTACGAAGCCACACTACTTCTCAAGCTGCCACACAAGCTGCAATAAACTCAACTCCTATTGTACTCAATGCCATTGAAGACTGCTTCTTGCTACACCAAGAATTCATCACAAACCTCAACTGAAATAGCATCTAGAGGTGCTCTTTTGATCAACAACACAACCATCTTCTATAGGTTTAGTAGACTCCCTCTGAATCTTTAAGTACTTGGCCTTGCAACACTATAACCTTCACTTCTTAGTGAGTCACAAAACTCCCTCTTGATCCCTACTTTAGAGCTTGCAAATAAGACTTTTGGAAGTGAACTCCTTCTAGCTACCAACTCAGTTCCATGGCTTCAAGTTGTGACTTCATGCTTGATCATTTCTTTGGTTGGAATGACTTCCTCATAAGATGCCTCAAGCGTTTCATCGCTAAGCAATCTCTCATCACTTTCCTGCTTCTAGCTATTCACAAAGCATTTAGAGATAGATTACTAATAGTTTATGACTATCCAAAGAAATATCAAGATTAGAATCATACAAGGTTTACTATCTCAGATTATAGCATGAACACATAAGAATTTATGAATAATTTTAAAACATGAATAAATAAATCAACCTAAAGAGAAATATATCAAAAGATCAGAATGAAGGGCTAAAGAAACTTATCTTTATAAAATTTTGATATAACTCTTTCTTCCATCTTTTACTCCTCTCGAGAGTGCCAAACTTAACACAACAAAAATAATCTACACAACTACAGATTTCTTGAATGCATTATTCGGTTAGCATGTAGAACCAACTCTCTCCAAGAGTTTAAGGCTCTATCATAGTTCATGCATTAGAGAATGATAACGATGTGACCAATCACCATCGAACTTTCAATTCTCCTTTTATTTCAGAGTCACACTCAGAAATCTTCACAACCAACATGAAATGACTAGCAATAAATGAAATTTTCAAAGGATCTTATGCTAGTAAACATAATTCAAGAGAAACCAATATCTCTCTTTACTAATTACAAGATCCAAATAAAAGATATAACTTAACAAACAAAGAATACTTATCTCTTTAAATATTCTGATGGATGCAAGATATGCTACTCTTGAGCACAGATCAGCACACAACCTTCACAGCTTGAACACATGCCCATGACTTAGAATAGAAATTCCTTAGAATCCTTTTGAGGAGAGAACTTATTCATATCTGCAAATGAAGCATGTTGATTAGGCCTAGTTGGGAAATCCTTTGCATAGTGACCAAACTCATCACAACAAAAGCATTGGACTTGGGAGAGGTCCCACTTCTTCTTGAATGTAGGAGCACCATCTGACCCTTTATCTCTATTCCTCTTGAAGTATCTTTTATTTCCTCTTTTTCCTTTCTTCTTCGATGATTGAGCAGAAAGAACATGAATATCTTCATTTGTAGAGCTTCGACCAATACCACTCATAGCCAACCTCGACTCCTCTTGAATACAATCTACCCTCAATCAATCAAACTTGGGAAGTTTCGATCTCACACTAATTCCTTGAATGTAAGACTCCCAAGATGAAGGAAGACCATTAAGAGCCAACATGGTCAAATCCTCGTCATCAACAATATGACCAATGGTAGAGAGTTGATCTCTCAATTCAGAAATCTTCATGAAGTAGGTGATGACAAATTCTCCTTCTGCCATCTTAACATGATGAAGTTGTTGCTTCAAGGCAAGTGCCCAGCTAGTGTTGTTGATTTCATACATTTCCTCCAAAGTTTTGAATATATCCCTTGTTGTCTTCAACTTGGAGACAATCGGCACAATATGGTCTTTGATGGAATCAACCAACAACTTCTTCGCCTTGATGTCTTTCTTCCTCCATTGCAACTTCTCTTCTTCCTCTTTAGGTTCAGGAACTTTGGTCTCCACAAACTTTTCCAAATCATTCTCCTCCAAAGTGAGCATGATTCTAAACCTCCATGATGTAAAGTTGGAAGCTCCCTTGATTCTATCCTCGATCTTCAATCTAA
This sequence comes from Sequoia sempervirens, assembly GCA_007258455.2. Lineage (NCBI taxonomy): Eukaryota > Viridiplantae > Streptophyta > Pinopsida > Cupressales > Cupressaceae > Sequoia > Sequoia sempervirens. Next base: position 70,198,073 of record VDFB02105785.1, read on the forward strand.
TCACCATCTTGATTGATGTAGAGATAGACAAAGAGAAAAGAGTATCATTGTAAATCTGATCACGATCTTCTCAAACCCGCTCTGATACCATGTTAAATTTTATGATCAGATTTAATGCATAGAAAATTAATTCAAAAATCAGACACAATAACACAGCAGATACCCTGGGAAAACCCTCCTCTTGAGGGAGAAAAACCCAGCCAATAATATCTCTTATATTATTGATTGTTCAACAAGAACATTACACATACAAGGGGCCAATAGAATGACCAATACACAGCACCACTGATGATACAAATACAAATTTGAGAAACTCAACCTTACTGTAGATATCTCAGACTTCTTCTTAATTACAATCTACTCCTATAAACTGAGTATGAAGACGCACTTGACCAGATAACAATGGAATGACTAAATAAAATACAAATGAATGAATGTGATGGGTATATATACAAAATGGAAGGTTGTCACTCTTCAAGTTAAGTCAGCCATCAAGGAGGGAGATGCCTCTTCATCAAGACGCATCCAATAGGCAAGAGTCGGCCACATAAGAACTCATGCTTCCTTGAGAGATCACGCCACTTTATTAACATCATGACGACCTTTGATAACAATATATATTAAATAATAAACAATAAGATCACCTCTTAAGAAATCATGTCTTCTTGCATAATTTGTATCTCTTAATAAATGCTTAGTTATCAAAAGAAATGACTCTTCATTAAATCGCATGTAATAATTAAATAGACAGAGGCTCCATTTAATTATTATCTCCCTGAGATACATGCTGGAAAACTTGACCAATGCTGCCCTAAACATCAATAGTGTTGAGGATGAAAATGGAGGAATCTTTACAAACCCAACTGGAATTAGGTATTCCTCAGAATGATCTATCCAACGAATATAATTTTAATATTTTTGGTTTTATTATGTATTTGTTTTTTTAGTTTTATTAAACATAGGCTTTTCATCAAAAATGAAGGTCTTTGTTGCACATGTGGAAAAATAGTAGATTATCAAAAAAAGAAAAATATGAGTGCACCAAATATTGAAGTCCTTGATCCAATAAAAAATTCAATTTCAATATATACAAAAAAGTTACACGTTATACAATCGTGCTATGTCTAAATTGTAATTGGTTTGACTTCAAAACTTGATTAAAGAAAAAATATTCAATAAAAACTATCTAACCAAGTGGAAGCACTAGATATCGGAGTTACAAATCTAAATTTGAAAGAATTAGAATTTTATCCTTCATGGAAAAAAAGTTATGTGTTATATAGTGTGCATCACTTTTTAAAAATGTTGTTTTCTAAAAAAAATCAGTTTTCATGGGAGATGGAAAAATAAGTGCAATCTGATTCCAAAAATTTTGAAAAAAAATATTTTTAGAATCTACAAAAAAATGTGATGAGACTCTAGTTTGTATCATCTTCAAATTCCTCACGGTTTAGCCACTATAGGTTCCGAATGTGAAGACTTAGTTAAAAATAATAATTTTAGTGTCCAATTTGGCCAAAAATTGTAAACCACTATTGTGGGATCACCCTAGAACTATTTTAGATTTCTATTCCCTAGATCTAGATATATTATTTACCAAGGTCTCATTACTCCTTTAGGTTTACATACATATATAACATGGAAAATGTAGATGTTCCACCTTCAGAATCTTTGTTTGCAAATACTACTAATGAGATTAAGAAATTGAGAGACTCATTAGCAGATGGTGCAAACACATGGATATATTTAGAATTTTGCATGTCAAGAGATGATCTTGGATAGACTAGTGCATATTTCCCTAATAGATTTGCTGCTATTCATTCCTACATGCCGGAAGAAGTACATCGTGAGGTTCCCTTTAAACAAATACATGATATTATGACCAAAGAAATGATAAAAAAACTTGTTTTCCATTCTCACAAAATCAACATAAGGTGAGGGGATACCAGGTCACCAAATGTGTGGATCATGCTATAGCCCCATTGATCTACTCGTGATTTCTCATAGCACATGGTCAATATTCAAACAATGACCAAATTCCATTATATTTTGTTCAGCAATTGTATGTTGAGGTCCATTTGGGCCTCAAAGTCAACTACATGTACATTCCATCATATGTTGGTCAGGGGTGTGGTAGGATTGCCGATAGGCCCACCTATTGTCGAGAAAATAAACCAGCCCAAGCATTTAGGGTATTGGTTGGCAAGAGGTCTCCTGCTCTAATCCCAACTCTAGCCCCCATAGTAGATGAGGTTGTCATTGCTTCCCAAAAGGAAGCAATTGACACTGTAGATGACATTGTAGCTGCCACCACTAGGATATCTACTAATTATGTAGGTCAGTATTTGATGTCTAGACTTTCCTGGTCCACACCATTTGCAATAGAGTGGACCCCCATGGATCCTTTTACAATGGCGGGCATCCCTACTCCCTCACAGCTTGACGGACTTACAGGAGATATGGCACGCAGGACTCTACATTGTTTGGTTGAGGACCTCTTAGAGGCATATTCCTTCATCGCATTAGACTATGGGATTAGTATAGAGCAAGTCAGAGATCATTTAGCACATGGATTCTATTCACATCCAAGATCCCATCACTCTCAACCCAACACTAGTGCATGTCGAGATCCACCTATAGATCATTCAGTTTCTGCACGGACTATGGGTTTTACCAAGATGTTGATTAGTCTTGGTTTGTCATTGCCGATGTAATCTCACCTACATTTTTAAGTTTTAGTTTTAACTAGATATTCATGTACTGATATATATGTATATATATTGTAGGTGGACATACCTCATGTCACTCCTAGCCTTGGTCCAGATCGTGTACATCAATGTGACTTTGTGGATGATTTTGCTGCTAGTGGACATGTGAGTTTTAAATTTTTATATATACACGTGTATATGTACATGCATGTTTCAATTATTTTTTTAATTTTTTTTAAGTTTTAGTTTTAACTAGATATTCATGTACTGATATATATGTATATATATTGTAGGTGGACATACCTCATGTCACTCCTAGCCTTGGTCTAGATTGTGTACATCAATGTGACTTTGTGGATGATTTTGCTACTAGTGGACATGTGAGTTTTAAATTTTTATATATACACGTGTATATGTACATGCATATGTATGCATAGATCTAGATAGATATTTAAAAATACAAGTACATTCATAAAAAATAACTTTTATAAAATTTATTTGATATATTATACGTATTTAACACATTGTGTACATAATTTTATCTGTAGGGCTCGACACATCCATCAGAGCAAGGTTCTCATTCACATTGTCGTTCAACTAGGATTCGACATTCATATTAGGCCCTGCACTAGATTTATGATCTTTACTACATGTATTTTTTTATATGATGATCTCTAGTATTCAAGATTTGATGATCTCTACCTTACATTTTCTTTTAATATTATATACATACATTTTCTTATTTGATGATCTTTGACATAATTTTTCTTATATGATGTACATTTGTTCTCTAACATGCATTTTCTTATTGTATGGCCTCTTTGCTTATAACATGTAACTTATTTTTATACATTGAATCTATTTACATGTATGTATGTGTTTTCTTATGTTTAAATGTTTATACGGCATACATACATTTGCTTATATTCAATATACATACATTTGCTTATTTGATGATCTCTAACTTACATTTTCTTATATTCTATATATTTGATCTCTAACATACATTTTCTTATTTGATGACCTATTTGCTTATAACATGTTATGTTTATACATTGAATCTATTTACATGTATGTATTTGTTTGCTTATGTTTACATGTTTATATGATATACATACATTTGCTTATATTCAATATACATACATTTGCTTATTTGATTATCTCTAACTTACATTTTCTTATATGATATACATTTGATCTCTAGTAAAATTTTCGGACAAGACTATTTCATTTTAGCCAAAAATCAATAATGCACATTGAAATAAGTTTTGTTGATGTTGAACCCACAAACAAAGACCATCAAAATGGTACCAAATGTTAATATAGAATCCTCTAGAGTTGTGAAACTTTATGTTCATTCATTTTATCACAACATCCTATTTGATCCTATATTCCCAAAGATAAGGAAATGAATGCCACTTTATAATTAAGTTCATTCATGTTGATCACAATAAATATTTTGCACACACACCCCTTGAATTTTATAGTAAGCAGTAAAAAAATTATAAAATAAATGACTTCCAAGCAAGTAAACTAATGATACTTTATAAATGAGTGTATTTACAAGCCTATTTATTAATGCTCATGTTCTTCTAGTTTTAAAATTTGATAAAAATGATGAAATTAAAATCTTTCAATACAAAATAAGAACAAATAAAGTGCATCACTTTGTGGTACACATAACTCCTATTTTTAAAAAATAACTTAAGCAACATGAACCATTGAGGAGTTGAGAACAAAATATAATTATAAAGAAGAGGTAGGAACATTCCTTTTATAATTATATCATCCTTCAAACACTTTCCGTCTAAGTTACAAAATTTTATGTTAAATCATTTCATAAATAATCTCTTAATCTACACCATTATTTAACATGATCGTGCTTTCTTACAATTGCATATAAAATTATAGATTTTTAAAGAAATTCAATGCATAATTTGATAGTTTCAACTTAGGATAGGAAATTTGTATTCTTTGAAATATTAAGAAAATTCAATTCAAATTATACCTCTATGTGCTCAAATCATTGTTCTACCCTCTCTACATCTCCTACAAATGAAAATATCTCTACAATGAGCATAACTTATCTAAGAGACACTTTATTAATCACTATGCTATCTCATTAGTTGAGATAATCTTGCACATTTGGTATCAAGCTTGAGGAATATTATCTTTTTGACAACGAACAAAATTCTAAAATTACTCTATGTTGCATACCTATACATTAAATAACAAAAAACTCCACAATGAAATAACTTGTTTGATTACCACTTGATTCATTTAAACTAGGATAGTTATTCCATACACTAGAATGCATCTTGATTTTACTTTTTTTTCCAATTACCATATAAATTCAAGTTTATTTTTCATTATTCCATATCAAATTTCAAGATTAATTCACATTTATATCCCTTGGAGCACAAATTTTGGAGAAGAGTTTTTTGCACATTTATCAAAGATGCAAATATTGGAGAAGACAACTTTTCATTTTTATCAATCAAGGAAAATTTTCAAGGAGAATTTATCTAAGTTGGTAGAGGATTTGTTTAGAGTCATCTTTAACTTGAAGAAGAAAATGGGACAACAAAGAAAAAGAAAAAATATGTCTCAATGAAAATTTTCAAAAGAAAAACAAAAGAGGCATGAACAAAACTTGGAAAATTATCATAGAAAGAAACAAGGTACATTCTTAATTATTTTCTCTCTCTCTCTCAAGTGTGTGTTTAGGAATTTTATTAACACCTCAATTTTTTTTCCTTATAAATATATTTCCAATTATGAAAACCATGTTAGATTTAACTTGGAAACTTTAATACTAAAAAATAGGCATCTTGCATAGAAATTACCTAAATTCCTTATCATCTATTTCCAATTGATTTTGTTCCATGGAATTCTTAAGTTCAAGAATCTTTGATTTTATTTTTTTCAACTCCACTTAAATATCTTGTAGTCTCTCACTTTCTTTTATTGCATGTAAATTCAAACAACAAGCAGGAAATTCTCAAGCTGAAGTAGAGCCAAATCTAGATATTGGATCAAATGAATCTGTTGAAGAACACAAGGACCTTGAAGATAGGGAGGAGACCCAAGTTCAAATAATTCTTGTTGGAGAGGGGTCAAGATCACTTGCTTCTACTGGTATGGATGAGCATATAAAACTAGTTGAAACTTCTCTCTCTTATAGCATCATGTCTTATCACTTTGTTTGCTTGCATACATAAACTTCACTTATATAGCATTTGTAGACATGTAAAATATACTAATTGACATCGTGCATTCGATCTTGACTTACTAACATCATTTCTTCCTGAATCATCCCTCAGTCTAACCATTTAATCAAATCCAGGCTCTATCTAATTAAATTCATCAATAATCGTCTCTTAATTAATAAATCATTTTATCTGATTAAGTCAATTCCTTTTGTTAATTAAATCAACCCATCTTGATCTAATTATCCCTATTTAATTAAATAATCAATTTATTTGATTAAATTCCTAAATTCTATCCATTAAATTAAATAAATTAAAACCTTATTTGATTTAATCTAACATCAGCTCCTTTTAATTAAATAAATCAAAATCTTTATTTGATTAATATCTTATCATATTCCCCTCTTATTTGATTTAAATAAACCCATAAATCTAAGTCAAATAAGTCACATCATCTAATCTCTTGTTAAATTAATTAACCCTTGATTAATTTAATCTAATCTCATGTGACATCCTCTAGATAATGCAAGTTGCACATGAAAATAGATTTAATTCATTTATTAAATCCCTATTTTCCCTCACATGGCATCTTTTGGAATATTCTCTCAATTTGAATTCAAAAATTCCAAGTCAACATGTACATCCAACAAGGCAATAAATTCATTTTACATGTCCTTTGCCTTGAGCCAAGTGGCATTTATTGCATTTTCCTTCCCTCTTACATGTCATTTCAAAAAATTTGAAATTCAAATATTGGCGTTTATTAGCACAAACCCCAAATCTTGCACAACCATCATCCATTCGTAGCTTGACAAGTGGCACCATGTCATTGGATGAAAGTTAGTCCCACATTGCTCAAATTTGGGCTTTCATCCATCTTGAAATCCTATAAATGAAAGGCTGATATCCTCATTTCATCATCCACAAACATTGCAAAGTTACCATGCTAAAATACTTAGCCATTCTCATCCATCATTTGAGTTCTTAGCTAGGCTTTTTTGCTGATTTGTCTTGGAGTTCTCATATTTCATCAAAGTGGATCACTCTTCATCATCAATCAACAAAGCTTGCATCTTAGGGATTGGGAAAGGGCCAGTTTTCACATCAAATCGGCACCAATTCCCCTATGGGATTGAGAGTTTGCACATCTAATTAGGATTTTATCTTGTTTTTTTTATTTGCATTGTGTTCTTCATTATTTTCATTCCTAGTTTGATTTGTAAATGGATTTCATGGGGAATCCTTCTTTTACCTTGCAATTCCTTGTCTAACTCATTTATTCATGTTGTTTTGCAAGTACTAGGAAAAGGGTTCGCACATTTGGCACTAGAAGGAGGGCTTGACATCATTATTTCTAGCATTTCCTTGAAATTTCCACATTTTCTTGACACACAGGAAATTCCAATGCGGGCTCGTCAGCGTCGTTGTTTTAGCACCACGGGCTCCTCAGTGTCATTGTTTTAGCACCACGGGCTCACCAGCATTGATGTTTTAGCACCGCTGGACTCATCCCACCAAAAATTTCAAATTCTTAACTCTGCCGTTGGACTTGCTGATCTGTAGAAGTTTTCAAAAAAATTTAAATAGTGACACTTTCAAAAAGTGCGATGCTAGGAGAAATAGCGATGCAATCGTGCTCTCTGCCCTAACATAGAGCGCTGCTAATTGGTAAAGCGATGTTGTAAGAGCATTGCTGAGAGGAAAAAATAGTGACGCCTTCACGAGTTGCGATGCTGGGAGACAAAAAAAGGGAAAATTTATTTTTTTGGCACGTGTTTTAATTTATGATTGCTTCTTCCTCTGTTTTCTACTTTTTAATTTTTATGTTTTTCCAGAATCTGATTGTTTCTCTTCTTTGTAGGTTGGAAATTGAAAGCAAAAGAAGGAGGAGCATGGTGATGATATTTTGTCCAATCAAAGTGTTTTTAAACACTTAAGTGTTTGTTTAACACTTCCTTAGGAATTTATCATCTTTTCATCCTTAGGACACTAGCTTTCATTTGGGCTTAAAAAGAACCTTTCAATTTCTCTTTTTTTGCAAAGGTTAAAACGAACAATAGGATCAACAACTTACTAGATTTCATTTATGGGACTAACAAATTGAACAAATGTTTATCACTTGTCTTTTTGGTGCTCTAAAAATGAACTCACATATTGCTTTGAGGGTTTAAAAAGAACAAGTGTAGTTGTGTTTTTCGTGAGGGCTTACTTAGACTAAAGCCATTGGAAAAGGACGTATGCGCTTCTCTTGCGCTTTATAGTGATCTTGAGAATCAAAAGGCCTTTTTCATGACTTTGGGATGAGATAAAGCAATCACCTCCACACTTCAATTTGGGCTTAAAAATTGAACAAAATCTTGTGCGAGTGTGAGTGGGGGAATTTTCGCGTACATTCTCTCTCTTTGTTGCCATCAAAGATTGATCGAGTTACAAAGTTTGTTCTTCATTTGCTTTTGTTTATCGTAGAGGGCCTACCTTGTGGGAAAAATTAATCACCCAAGGGAATGACTCAACCGGTAACACTCTAAAGCCAAGAGTATTTCCAGTTGGGATATAAATGTGGATATTAGACGAAACGCCAATATCACGCGGTTGACTCCAACAAGATGGATCTGAAAGGGGACACTTTCCACATTGGGTCAACTCCTACGAACAGAAAGTCCTTACTAAAACCCATGTGCTAGAATTTTCCAAAATCCTTTTATCTATTTGTTGGTGCAAGAACGGTCATTCTGAAGCCACCCCACACTTTTACATCTTCTAGTAGAGATGGAAAGCATGCCATGGGAGTTTCATGGGTGTTGATGCTTGGCTGCCCCGATTGACGTTAATGAGCTATGGAGGGGAGCCAGTGGGGTCAAGTATCTAACCATTCGCTAGAGATAAGCGTAGCTGGACTTGTCCAAGTGGGAATCCAACAAATATTGTCTTTCACATCCATAGGAGTGTACTTTTTTTTGGGTTACAAAATGCATTGCTTGATCGAAAACAAATCAAAAACATACACTTAACATCATCCAAATTTCAAACCCTTTTGGGGAAAAATATCATTGACTCAATCCATATGTTATTGATTTCCCTCGGGATTCATGTCCTTAGAGGTTTCTAAACATTGGATTATATCTCAATTTGTCTCCTTGAGTAAACAATAGGGAAACCCTTGCCTTAAGTTCATTAAATTTCCACGTAATATATCTTGTGGGATTTGAAGAAATTAAGACATTGGACATCTTAGTTTGAAACTTTAATCAAAGAGAGTGTTTTTGGTAAAATAAAGACATTAAGAAAAGCTAAACAAAATGAACTTTCATATGTGTTGAAGACTCACAATTCCCAAAGTAAAAATCATTGGAAATGAATGTTAAAATGAAATCAATCCTTGGTTACAAAGGTCTTTAGGAAGCATTTGCATGCTCTTCAATACCTAGATCTAGGCAAACAAAGTGTTCTTTTTAGGTTCATCTAGGGATCAAAACATATCAAAATCTTTTCATCCATCTCCCAAAACATCAAACCCAACATCATCTCGTAAATCACCTTTTGAAAAACCTTGAAGTGCTAGGCTTTGGGGAAAAATCAAAAATCATCAAAATCATTGAGACCAAGTCCTTGAAAACATTTATCAAAAACACCTTTGGCTAGGCATGTGTAGATGCATCCTTTTGCATATACTTAGTCAAAGTTATCAAAAATCATCTTGTCTAGCTTAGTGTATGTAGATGAATCCTTCTTCATATACTTAGTGAAACAATCATCTTGTTTGGGTAGGTGTGGGTAGATGCATCCTTCTCCTCACACATAGCCAAATCATCATCCTTTGAACAAAGCTATCCCTTAGATCATCATCCAACATCTTAGGGTCTTTTTGTTCAAAATCAAAATCAAATCAAAATCAAGATCAAGGACAAAACCTCAAATTCAAAAATCAAAAATCAAAATCCAAAGTCCTAAAAGCCTAGTATTTCATTCAAGATTTATCAAAATCCAAAACATCCATCCATCCTTAAAACATCATCATCATATCATCATCACTTTTGATCCTAAAAGCATCCTAGAAATTTCTACTTTGGGGCATAAGATAAAGATTAATCCAAAGAATCAAAGAGATTCATATCCCATATTCTCAAAGGTTGATCCTTCTTTTATGGTTCTTACTAGATCTCAATACAAGAAGAGTATGGAAGCCAACAAAGAGACACCCGCTTCAAGCGATCTTAGCCAAACAAATGCAAAAATGAATCCCGCTAAATCAAGCAATCCGTTGACCATCTCTTCATCACAAAATCCACAAGAAGAAAACCAAGGAGGGGACCTCACTTTTGGAATGTCTCATGAAGAAATGACGGAAATGCTCCAAAATCTAGACAACCATAGAATCATCAACATCATGATGAGACTTAACCCTTCGTTGTACATGCTTGAACTAGCAAAACAAGGGGCCAAGTTGCCTTCAAATTTTGATGTGAGCACTATAGTAGAGACATATTTTCCACCAATCTCATCCACCATCCCCATTTCATCTACACCCCCATCTCAAAACATCACGTAGAATATCCTGCAAATCATAACATCGTTTGCTCCAACCCAACCCAACATTAACAAGGGAAACACATTTATTAATGCTCTTCAATCACATCCCCTTGTTAATAATCAAAACTTGGACACAAACACCACATTGGAACAAAACATCCCCTAAAATCCATTGCACAAAAATGTTCCTCTCACCTTACACTATGACCCATCATCAACATTTTTCAACAGAGCACCACAAACACCTCTTCTCACAAATTCACAAGAAGAGGGAGATATGTTCGAACTAGGGGACATATTCAACACCACACAACAACTAACACCCCTTACATTTCCACCTATCCCACCACTACCATTATCATCCACACCACTCCTTGGTTTAGGGTTTCCTCCTCTACCAAGCATCAATCAACATAACATTCCAATCATCAATCAAAGAATTACACCAAATGCCAAAAATTTGTCATTAATATCGCAACAACAAATGACAAATATGCAAGCAATGGCGACATCATCAAACACCCCCACATCATCACAAAGCATGGTCTCCCAAGGACCAATCACATCATTGACATCAATTACAACATCAACACCACCATCCACTAATCAAATAATCAACATAACATCACCATTCACCACCACCATGAATTCCATTCCAAATCCACTACCACCACCACCACCAACATTCACCACATCAAACCAATACGACACAGCATTGCAAGCTTCCTTCCAAAGAGGATACCAACAAGTACAAAAACAAAAATCTGTACAACAAGCTGCTCAAGCTACTCAAGCTGCCCAAGCTACACAAGCTGCATTACAAGTATTACAAGCACAACAAGCACAACAAGCCCAAGCATTATTGCAACAACAACAACAACAATCAGCTCAAGCTTCCCAAGCCACGCAAGCATTGCAAGCACAAAGGGCCACTCAAGCACAACTTCTATTGCAGCAACAAGCCACGCAAGTGCAAGCTCAATATTAGGCTCAGCAAGCACAAGCACAAGGACAACTTCTTGCACAAGCAGCACAATTGCAAGCATATTAGCAGGCATTAAAGAAATATCAAGAACAACAAGAAGCAGCAGAACTGGTAGCCCAACAACAAGCATTGTGGGAACAACAGTAAGCACAACAACAAGCATTGTTGGAACAGCAACAAGTGCAACAACAAGCACAAACCTTAGCACAGCAGTAGCAAGATCAACAACAGGCGTTGTTCATACAAAAGCAGGTGGAAGCCTACATCTCTCAGCAGAACATACACATACCAATGAACAACACACCGACCAACCCACCCATCCAAACCACGATCACAACACCCCAAAACACCTTCATCCCACCCCCTGATCTGCAAGATGATGTGATGACACAACTTAGGTTTCTCTCGCAACAAGTGCTCGACCTTCAATCTAAATTTGGAGAATTTAGAATATGTACAATATAAATAAATTGAGAATTTATTTATACATAGTCAAAATATTAATTAAATAACTAGTATTTAATTAATTAAATGCCATGACCGATTTTAGGTGTATACATTTTGCCCCTCTTTGAGGTAATGTGTTTACACACGTTGCTTCAAAGAAAAAATTGATATTGAGGTTGAGAAAATTTTTGATGTCCCAAATGTTGATTTTTAGGTACTGACAGATATATGCCCCCTCCAGAGATAAATCAGTGAATTTTGGAATTTTTTGGATTTTTTGGAATTTTTGAAAATTTTGATGATTTTTTGATGATTTGATGATGATCTCAAAGTTTTACAATCTAGAAATGATTTATCTCTTGAAAAAGAAGATTATCCACTACCACCACCACCACCAACATTCACCACATCAAACCAATACAACACAGCATTGCAAGCTTCCTTCCAAAGAGGATACCAACAAGTACAAAAACAAAAATTTGTACAAGCTACTCAAGCTGCTCAAGCCGCCCAAGCTACACAAGCTGCATTACAAGAATTACAAGCACAACAAGCGCAACAAGCCCAAGCGTTATTGCAACAACAACAACAACAATCCGCTCAAGCTGCCCAAGCCACACAAACATTGCAAGCACAAAGGGCCGCTCAAGCACAACTTCTATTGCAGCAACAAGCCACGCAAGCGCAAGCTCAATATTAGGCTCAGCAAGCACAAGCACAAGGAAAAATTCTTGCACAAGCAGCACAATTGCAAGCATATCAACAGGCATTAAATAAATATCAAGAACAGCAAGAAGCAACAGAACTGGTAGCCCAACAACAAGCATTGTGGGAACAACAGTAAGCACAACAACAAGCGTTGTTGGAACAGCAACAAGTGCAACAACAAGCACAAACCTTAGCGCAGTAGCAGCAAGATCAACAACAGGCGTTGTTCATACAAAAGCAGGTGGAAGCCTACATCTCTCGGCAGAACATACACATACCAACGAACAACACACCAACCAACCCACCCATCCAAACCACGATCGCAACACCCCAAAACACCTTCATCCCACCCCCTGATCTGCAAGATGATGTGATGACACAACTCAGGTTGCTCTCGCAACAAGTGCTCGACCTTCAATCAGGGTGAATGAACAAAACACCAAGAAAATTGTGTCCCTATCCATTTGATAGGAGCTTAGAAATGAAACCATTCCCTAAGGGATTTGAAATCCCCAAATTTGACAAATATCGAGGGATGGTAAACCCTGAAGATCACGTCAGGGAATTCCAGGTTCATTGTATGGAGGTTGCATACAACGATACTTATTTAATGCGACTGTTTCCTAGAAGCTTGGTAGGTCTCGCTATTGAATGGTTCTCTCGCTTACCTTCAAGCATTAGAACGTTCCAATAAATTAGAGACACATTCATTAATAAATACGCATGCAACATCGCAATGGATGTTAGTCTCAAAGAACTCTCTGCTCTAAAACAAGGAAAGAATGAATCTTTCACTTCATTCCTTCAACGATGGTGATATAAGGCCAATCGGAGCAAGTGGACCATGCCAGAGGAACAACTAGTTTGCACAATCATCGCCAACCTTGAAAGTAGCTTATCATTTCATCTCAAGGTTTAGGGTATCACCACATATGAACAATTGATCTCCAAGGCACTTAGCATCGAAAGAGCCCTTGTGACTCAACCCATGGAATCAACATCATACCATGAATAGCAAAATAATCGCCCATCATCCAACTACAATGATAAACCTCACACATGGGCGAGAAAAAAAAATGTCACTAATGATGGTGTCGTAGATGCCAAGGTGGTCATTAGTGGTCCATGCCAAAACATACCCGCACAACAAATCCAAACACCAAATCAAAACACTCGTCACACAATGCATCAACCCAACAATAATCCCACCATCAATAATCTCAATGACCAAAGGGGCCCACCTCAATGCAAAACATATCCTAAATGGAAGTACACTATGTTGGGGGAACCACTTGAGGACATCATGAAAAGGTTGATCGATGAAAAGCTCATCAAAGCACCTACATTCGAGAATTACCAAGAACCCAATGTCAAACCTCCTTGGTACAATGAGAATCAACTATGTGAATTCCACAAAATCAAAGGTCACACCACAAATAGTTGTATGAGACTCAAAAACATCATCCAAGATCTCATCAACAAAAGAATCATAAACATGGAACCACCTACAAGAAATCAGGATCTTAAAATCTACACGAATCCGATGTCGAATCATGGCAACAAAAGGAATAACAAGGATAAAGGAAAAGGCAGTGTAAATCATGTATACAAAATAGTCATTGCCTCCCTAAATGAATATTGCATGGTCATCACCATCAAGGGCGCCCATGCCAAAGATTGTGGAGTCACCACAAGAGGCGGCAAAGTCACCATCGCAGGGTCATCTCAACAAAATAGGTTCCCTTCATCTAGATCTAATGGCTACAGTGTCGTAGACCAACTCAAAAGAACACTAGCATGCATCTCCATCATGGAGTTGTTAAGAATATCATTGGCCCATAAAAAGATCCTTGAGGAAGCATTAGCCTCATCCACCATCCCCGCAAATCTCGATGTGGAGCAATTCCAAGCTATGGTCGGAAATATCATAATGCCTAATCTCCTTACATTTTCTGACCAGGATTTCCCTGCCCAACCATCTCACAATTGTGCACTTCACTTGGAATCCATAGTTCATAAAAGAAAAATCAAAAGGGTCTTGGTGGATGGAGGTGTAAGTTTGAACATCTGTTCTTTTAGCCTCATCAAGTATTTAAAAATATTAGAAGATTCCATTGACAAAGGGAATGGCATCACAATAAGAGCATACGATGACCAAGAAAGAGTGCATCAAGGCACAATTAAAATCCCTATTCAAGTAGGGTCGATGCTAATGGAAACCACTTGTCAGGTCTTAGACCTTGATTTTCCATACAATATCCTCCTGGGACGCCCATGGATCCATGCGATGAAAGCTGTAGCATCAACCTTCCATCAATGTGTGAAGTTCACACATAATGGACAAGAGGTTACTGTCGATGGAGATCCTGAACCATTCTCATACTGTAAGAATCTTGAAGCCAAATATTACAAAATCCCCCAAGTACCAAAAAATGATGAGGGCCCATCCACTTCTGCGACAGAGACACCTCCCACTCCCGCTATCCCCACCATCTCCGACATCAAGCTCATCATCCAGGAGGATGGTTGTGGAAGCTATAGACTCCCTAATAATGCTTTTGTGATAGGAGAGTTACCACAATCTCCTAGATCACGAGGGCATCTGCAAGAAAATCAAGCTTCCACACCACAAACATATCCTAAAGATTACCCTGAATTCACAAGCTGGGGAGACCTTGGTCAAGAGGTGATTGAAGCAAATACATCTCACATGTTGTATCAAGATGAAATACTGACACCTGAATTACCAATGGATGAGACAAGCAAGGGCCTACAAATTATGTTGGCAATGGGCTATGATAGAAACCAAAGACTGGGGCAAAATGACAATGGGCTCTTAATACCTATCATGCCTGAGATGCGACCTATATCAAATCTTGGCCTTGGATGTACCCCTCTGAGAATAACCATATGTGGCCAAAGTCCTATGGTTAGAGCTGTTAATACTTCTCCTCAACCAATACTAGCACAAGTGCACTCACCAATATCCATAGGGATAGACATGCATAACTTTATAACTGAGCCCTATATTATTAGCGATGATGAGGATCACTTGACCAATTTACCTAGGTTATTTGAGGATACTTTCCTTTGCATGATTAGTACCTTATCTTTCAAATCCAACCACCAAAATCATGAGATCTGCTTAGTCTACCCCCAATTGATCGACTACAACCAATGAGGACCACCAGTTCTCGATATGTTCAAAAATGATGAGGCACTCTCAGAATTCATGGGATTAAGGGATAACATTCCAGACGGAGATCACAAGGCAGGGTTTATAATGGAATTAGACACACACACCTATTACGGGGAAATGATTGAATCCTTTAGTCGCAAAAGTGAGAAACTAAGAATCATATCCAAGTCCTTGAGTGAAAACCACACTGTGGCACTCTCTGAAAAGAAAATAGTAAAAAGAAAGGATGTATCCAATAGTGAAAACCTCTCTAAGGCACTCGAGGATGAAGGATTCAATCTTCCTCTAAGAGCTATTCATCCAGAGAAGTCAGTAGTATTGGCCAAAAAATGCAATCCTGTCAACTTAGGAACAGAGGAGGCCCTACATATCACATTCTATGTGGAATCACTATTATCAGACGAACAGGAACTCCTAGCAGATTTTCCTAAAAGAGAGGCAAATAAACTTCACATGGAGTTATGCCAATATGCTAGGGCTTGATCCAGAGACTGTGGTTTATCACTTAGCTGTGTATCCAGAAGCAAAACCGGTAAAACAAAAGCTTTGAAAGATGCATCCTCAAATCACTCTATTGGTCAAAATGGAGCTCAAAAAAATGTTAGATATAGGATTTATCTGACCAATCGATTATCTAGAATGGGTGTCAAATTTGGTACCTATTTCAAAGCATGATGGAGCTATCAGAATCTATATAGACTTTAGGGATTTAAACAAGGCATGTCCCAAGGATGATTTCCCACTGCCCAACATCGACATGATAGTAGATATGATGGCAGGACATGAGATGCTATCACTAATGGATGGATTTTTAGGATATAACCAGATCATGATAGCCAAAGAGGATCAACACAAAATAGATTTTACTTGTCCATGGGGGACCTACTGTTGCAACATGATGCCATTTGGCCTAAAGAATGCAAGAGCAACCTATCAAAGGGCCATGACATTGATATTCCATGATATGATTCATAAAATAGTCGAAGACTATGTCGACGACATTTTAGCTAAGTCAAGGAAAAGAAAAGATCATATAGCAACCCTAAGTGCTATCTTTGACAGACTGGAGGAATACAAAGTCAGACTAAATCCCAAGAAGTGCATCTTTGGTGTACAATTAGGCAAATTGCTAGGATACATAGTCTCCATGAGGGGTATTGATGTGGATCTAGCAAAAGTGAAAGAAATCCTCGAGATGGAAGCACCAAAGACATTAAAATAGCTAAGGAGCCTCTAAGGCAAACTCCAATCCATCAGACGATTCATAGCACAACTAGCAGACAAGAAAAATCCGTATGCGCACCTACTCCACAAGGGGATAGCATAAAAATGGGATACAAAGTGCGAAGAGGCATTTAACAAAATCAAGGAATACCTACTGACACCGCCAGTTTTAATGCCACCCATCCCAAAGAATCCATTTATCTTATATGTGTCAACAATAGCAGCAACCCTTGGAGCTCTCCTAGCTCAGCATGATGAAAACAAAACAAAGACAGCCATATACTATATCAGCTAGACAATGGTCGATCACGAGCTAAATTACTCCTTCATCGAAAAATCTTGCCTCGCAGTAGTGCTTGCATCCCAAAAATTCAGACATTACATGTTGGCACACAAGATAAAGCTCTGTGCGAAGATTGATCCCCTCAAGTATCTACTATCAAAGGCAATGCTTACAGGAAGAATGGAAAAATGGGTAATGATACTGTCAGAGTATGATATCGAGTATGTAGAGAGGAAAGCCATCAAGGGTCAAGTTATTGAAGATCAACTAGCAGAAGCACCCATTTTTTCTGAGAACCCTCTTGTCTTAGAATTCCTAGATGAATCCATCTTTAACATCAATGTAACTGACCATTGGAAATTATACTTCGATGGTTTATACACACAACATGGATCAAGAGCTGGTGTCTTCTTCATCACCCCACAAGGGGATTGCATACCGAAGTCATACAAATTAGCATTTCCTTGCACTAACAACATAGCAGAATACAAGGCTTTGACTATAGGCCTTAGGATAGTAGTGCAATGGAATATCATAGCTCTCAGGGTATATGGAGACTCTCAGTTGATCAAAAATCAGGTCAATAATGAATATCAGACTAAGGATGACAAGCTCACTCCATACAAGAAATTGGTGGAGACTCTAAAGGAATCCTTCATTGACATAACATTCAAGCAGATTCCAAGAACCAACAATAGAGCAGCTGACGCCATGGCTACAATCGGGTCACTATTGGACATCCCTCACAACGTGCCAAAATATGAATTTCTGATTGAGCAACTTCTCGTCCCCACATTCGAGGTACTAGAATCAGAATATGTGTGTGAAATCGTTGGTCCAGGCGATCCTTGGTATCATGACATCTAAACATATCTTCGCATAGGAGTCACACCCACTGACCTCCCATCAAACCTAAACAACCTTTGTCAAAAAGGCATCCAAATTTGTCATCCTAGGTGATACCTTATACCGTAGAAGCATAGAAGGTACCTTACTGCACTGTCTAAATACTGAGGAGGCATTAACCACTCTAACTGAGCTTCATAACAATATCTATGGCTCACACTCGAGTGGAATGACCATTGCCAAGAAACTGCTGAGGAAGAGGTATTACTGGCCCACAATGGAAAGAGAAGCACATGATCATGCTAAGAGGTGTTTACAATGTTAGCAGCATGGGGACCTCATCCATGCTCCAGCTCAAGAGCTTCATCCAATTATCACACCATGGCCTTTTCACAGTGGGGACTCGATCTCATTGGAAAAATCACACCCACCTCATACAATGGCCATAAATTCATCATCACTGCAACTGAGTACTTCACAAAGTGGGTGGAAACCATACCCATGACCTATATCACTGGAAAGTAGATCTCAAAATTTATCCTAAACTATCTCATATGTCATTACGGTGTCCCACAAGCCATTATCTCATATAATGGGACACCATTCAAGAACCAGGAGGTTCGCAACTTGTGCAAGAAATTCAAAATCTAGCATCACTTCTCCACCCCATATTACCCCCAAGGCAACGGCCAAGTAGAAGCCACGAACAAATCCATCCTCAAAATCCTCAAGAAAACAATCAATGACATAGGTCGTGATTGGCATCTACAGCTTAATCCCACCCTCTGGGCTTATCAAACTAGCATCTGCACACCCACTAGCACCACCCCTTTCTCTTTGGTCTATGGATCAGAATTCATACTCCCCATTGAGATCGAGCTCCCATCCCTTAGGATATCACTACAAAACCTTGTCACGGATGAAGAATACCGGGTGTCAAGATTGAATGAGCTAGAGCTACTAGATGAGAGAAGGATTGATTCTTTGAATCACTTACAAGTCTATCAAAATAGACTCAAACGGAGCTACAACAAAAAAATCAGAAGCAAGACTTTCCAAGTTAGAGAAATGGTCTTAAAAGAAAATTAGAAGAATGTCCCAAACCCCAGCAGCAAAGGCAAGTTCAAACCTAATTGGTTAGGACCATTTGTCATAATAGCAAGTTATCAATCAGGGGCATATCAACTATCAACACTCGAATGGGAACCTCTGCAGGAGCCCATGAATAGATCCCATCTCAAAAAAAATTATGCCTAATTCTTTCAAGGTATAGAACTAAAAAGTCCAAAAAAATCAGAAAAAGTCCTAAAAAATGGTTACTTAGGCGAAAACCTGGCAAACAAGCATCTTGGTGACAACAAAAAATCCAAAAAAAATCAAAAAAATGGATCAAAAAAATTGTCCTCTAGTGAAAACCACTTCAGTGGCACTTTGGGCAAGTACCTCGGCGAAAACCTGACAAACAGGTGCCTTGTGTAAATAAGCACTATCCATCCACCAGGATCTTTATGGCTTTATCTGCATCATCCATCCATCATGCTTCCATCATCCATCGCATCCATATCTCCATCCATCACTCATCCACTAGCATCTACACCATAGCTTGGTCCTGTTTTCGTATCATGATCCCTCCTAGTACTACTTGGCCCATCTTCAAGGTCATTTTGTCCTACCTTTATCAGAGTAGTCTATTGCATCACGTTGGGGGCACGTTCTCATCAGATCATATTCGTGTATGATCTTAAAATCCTTAAATCAAAAAATCCAAAAACATCAAAATATAAGAAAAATCCAAAAACATCCAAAACATATCAAAATCCAAAAACATGTCAAAAATTCATATCAAAAAATCTAAAAAACATAGTCATCTAGTTGAACTACATCATCTCTAAGCTTGAACGTAGGAAAGGTTGATCTTTGATCATCCCTCAAGACATCTAGGTTAGTCCTATAGGAGTCTATCATAATAAACTGACATCTCATCATGTACATCATCATCGGTCAAAGTCGTCAGTCGAACTACGTGGTCTCTGCGTATATAATGTAGGAAAAGCTCATATGTCGATCAACCCTCGAGACCCCTAGGATAGGTCTTTAGGTTAGTCTCTTGGTCAAAATCTTGGAAAATCCCAAAACATCATAAAATAGAAAATCAAAACATTTGGAAATCTTGAGAAACACCAAAAATAGCCTCAAAAAATATTTCAAAATGTCAAAAACATCCAAATATTTGAAAAAATCCATCCACCTCATCTTGCTTGCACCCGCAATAAACACCATCCATAATAAACTGATTATCATCATCAACCTTCGGCAAGATAATCAGAAACAAGTCTAGCAGATTGCGAGTAGAACTTAAAATGTCAAGTCTTAAGTTTAAATCTGTGCATAAGCAAATTGGTCATCTCTTCATATTGATAACACATCATCTGGATCTGTCCCATATCAATCATCCCTTGTAAATGAAATGACGTGCCGCCATCCACTAACATGTCCTAGGATGAATCCTTCCTACAATGGGCATTATCTTTTGGCAATAAGTTTCGCTTATCATCTTTAGAAAACACATCATTTTCCGTTAGTGGTATTGAAGAGCATTAGTTTGTTTATTTATTTGGTCTTTATCTTTTTGACTTATCTCATTTGCGCTCATTCCAAGGACGTCTCGATGATATCCGAACGAAGGATTTAGAGAAATAGGAATGGGGTAATGATCATTATCTTTCATCTGTTGTGCTTGTGGGACATTCTTGTAAAATAACCTTGGTGAATACTTGCTTTGATAGGTATGTATGGAAGAGGTCTAGGGCAACTTGTTGACTATTATAGGGATAGGTTTACCTTTCCTTGTTTTGGTCTGAGGTGTCTGAAACTTTTGAAGTACATCCTAGCAAGGTTTCTATATGTTAGGTGTGAACAAGAATACTCCTATCTGATTGTCAAGTCAAATTCCATCACACTAAGTACCGCGCCATCATGGTTGTCTATACCTTGATGCATCATACCATGTGTGTTATCAAACATAAGAAAATTTGGCCCTTTGAAAATCCCAATTCCTTGGCAAGTAATCATCATCATCATCATCTGCATTTGTGTCATCTTGTGTCTTGTTAAAATGACTTCTTCTCTTCTTACTAATCACACTAACAAGGTGCTATGACAATTGATCATCATCGCCATCGATCCTGCATCCACAAATCATTAGCATATTGCATAAGCATATCATATAGGGAACAAATGCATTGCATTTCAATCATCATAAATAGGTTATCATAAACACTCTTCATAGATAGGTGCATCCATATCATTGCATTTCACTCACTACATTGCATCTCATGTCATTATATCGATCAGTGCATAAACATTTCATTTACATAACCATATCACATTACCACCTAAATCATCACATAAGCATCTACACAATCATTTCATAATCATAAGCAATAGGCATATAAGCATTTAATTCATTTAACATATCATTGCATCACATACATCATCATTTAGGATAATAACATTTGTTATTCTAAGGCATCTCATAAAATCCTCTCATTAAGCATTAACACCATTCCATTAGCATTATATCATGACCATTGCATCATATCACATCCCATTGCATCCATAAAATATCTCATATATAAGCATTTTTTATACATCATTACATAAACCATAAATCAAATCATTTAACATATCACATTTGCATGAGGTAAATCATCATATAGTTAACATAATTGCACATCATATCATAGGTCATAGTCATTGCATAAACATCATTAGAAATAAATGCATCACATATAAAAGGAAAAGCATACATCCATCGATAAAGGTACACATTTCATCACATCAAAATCGACTCATACATATATCATTATCATATCATCTATCATAGTACAAAAAATAATTGGATCACTATACAAGTATGTCAATCAGTACAAAATGCCCATCAGGCTATCAAAAATGAGCCCATAAGGCACAAAAGGTGTGTATCATTTGGATCATGGTCGATCTCCATGAATGTTGCCCTCACCTCTGTCACCGTGGCCCTCTGGTGGTCTCTGGCTAGCCTGCTCTAAGTACTCTGGAACCTAGTTTTCTCTAGGAACAGTGTCATGGTAGGCCTGACAATAGTACTCTATCTCTCGAATGGCATCCCTGTAAGATCGTACCGGCACTATACCCTAAGACGAGGCAGCTGTCATGCTCTCAATCTGCTGCCTGCGGCCTAGCTCTATGGCTGCCTATACCTCCACAGCCTATCTCTGCTACATAGCCCAATCCCTCTCTGCTCTGAGCTAATCTCTCTCAGCTGTGGCCTGGTCTCTCTCTGCCATCATAGCCTGCACCTGCACCTACAACTGTAAAATCAAGGCATCCCGTGCATCTACCTACCCTGTTGGCTATGCCCGTGGCTGCACGTGAACCTGGTCCTCACCCTCAGCTTGTGGTGGTGGGACTGGTGGATCCTGCTGCTGGTCCTGCATATGGACATCCTCGTGACCTGGCAGAACTAGGGGCACCAATGGTGGATCCTATTGGATCTTGATCCTTGGTCCTCACCCTCATCCTCGTCCTCTCCTGCCTCTGACCCTACCTGCCTCTGGATCCTTGCCTAGAATAGTCAACTGAAGAGGAGGTTTGAACCATTCTCTGTAGGCCTGTGTGGTCCCTGGGTCTGCCAAGCCCTAATCATAGGCCCATGGTTAGGCCACTAACTATCGAAAGTTGTCAACCACCTCTGTGGTAGGAATGCCAGGCCCCCATGCTATCTGTGTCATGCTTCGCGCAAAGACAACCACATAGTCATCATCCGGTTGATCCTGGGGCTCTCCAAACTGACGATGTACGTGCCCGGGCAGGTACCTCTCAATCATCATATGCTCCCGGCCCTGCATCTATCGATCCTGCCAGTAGTAGAAGAGTTGAGCGACATCGTCAGCCCATCCGGGCCGACCAAGGTATGGATGCCAAGTAAATACGAGCATCTCGTCTAGGACCCACCCCCAGTAGGGGATCCCATGCTTGCCAGTGTGTGTGAAGGACACACCTCCTTTGTATAATTCCACGAGGGCATCCTTTGCCCCCATTAGAACTGGAAAAACCTACAGAAGTAGCACAGAAATGTGCTCCCACGCCCAAATGTGATGAAGAGTCACTCTAGCTCCTAGTGCTCTGCCATCCACATAAACATACTTGTGGAGATCCCTATAGAGTGAAGCCAAAAGGACGGGTCCCCATGTAAATCGAACTAGCCTATCTCAGACCATCCTCTCCCAGCAGTATCCCCAACTCAGACTAAAATATTGTCCTTGTTGGTCTGGGGCACCCAAACCAGAAATGATCACTGTAATGGCCCAGTGGAAGGGAGGAGCTATAACCCTATACCTCTCTAGCTTGATCTGACCCTCGCAGTAAATAATGTCACGCATGGCGAGGAATCTGACACAGCAATCGCGTCCCTCCATGTCATAAATCACTCGGTAGCCATGAATGGGCAATCGTAAAATGCGTCAGACGTCCTCCAGGGTGACAGTCGCCTCGCCAGTGGGAAGATGGAATGACAATGTCTTGTTGTGCCACCTCTCGGCCAACGCTGATAGCATCCCAAGGTGTGTGTGCACAGGCATTGCATACGCAATATGCCATAGGCCAGCGACTCCCAGTTGGTCTTGGTCTCTGTCACTCAGGTCTCGAAGGATGCTCGCCAAATCCTGCGACCGATGCTCCCAAGAGTAGAGCTCCCTTAGTCCATCCTGCATCAAGGAAAGTCAGCACGTTAAAATTTTTGGAAAAATCCTAGCCTAACACTCCAAACTTGCATCTAGCGGCGTATTTTATGAAGGCATCGTAGTTTGAGTTTTCTCAAACTTCGACGCTAGACCCTGAATCAAGCTAAAAAGTGCCGCTGCAATGCAATTTGTCCCTATCGTTGCAGTTTTGGTGAAAAGTGCATCGCCACGGCGCACTTTAATCAAATCAATCCGCCGAGCCTGAGCCTAGTGGTGAAGTTTCTAAACTCCAAACTAGGGCTATGGACCCCCGAATCTATCTTTGTCTGTTTGAGGCTTGTTTTTAATTTTCTTATTGCGTTTAGACACGTTTTTAGCCTCTCGGACCCCTTTTGGACTTGTCGAGTCCTTTGTCATCGTTTTTTTGTGAGATCACCCAAAAAGTTAAAATTTTCGTCTAATCTCTCAAAGGGGCATTATATTGGCATATTCTCTTTTTCCAAGCAACAGTGGGGCAAGTTTAAGTATCAAAAAAAAAAATTGGCTTTTATTGAGATCGTTTATTCTTTGAACCAATGCAACAAGTGCATTGTTTCAAAGAGGGGCAAAATTTAGACACATAAAATATACTGATTGACATTGTGCATTCGATCCCGACTTACTAACATCATTTCTTCCTGAATCATCCCTCGGTCTAACCATTTAATCAAATCCCTCTATCTGATTAAATTCATCAATAATCGTCTCTTAATAAATAAAATCACTTTATCTGATTAAGTCAATTCCTTTTGTTAATTAAATCAACCCATCTTGATCTAATTATCCCTATTTAATTAAATAATCAATTTATTTGATTAAATTTCTAAAGTCTATCCATTAAATTAAATAAATTAAAACCTTATTTGATTTAATCTAACATCAACTCCTTTTAATTAAATAAATCAAAATCTTTATTTTATTAATATCTTATCATATTCCCCTCTTATTTGATTTAAATAAACCCATAAATCTAAGTCAAATAAGTCACATCATTTAGTCTCCTGTTAAATTAATTAACCCTTGATTAATTTAATCTAATCTCATGTGACATCCTCTAGATAATGCAAGTTGCACATGAAAATAGATTTAATTCATTTATTAAATCCCTATTTTCCCTCACATGGCATCTTTTGGAATATTCTCTCAATTTGAATTCAAAAATTCCAAGTCAACATGTACATCCAACAAGGCAATAAATTCATCTTACATGTCCTTTGCCTTGAGCCAAGTGGCATTTATTGCATTTTCCCTTCCCTCTTACAGGTCATTTCAACAAATTTAAAATTCAAATATTGGCATTTATTAGCACAAACCCTAAATCTTGCACAACCATCATCCATTCATAGATGACAAGTGGCACCATATCATTGGATGAAAGTTAGTCCCACATTGCTCAAATTTGGGTTTTCATCCATCTTGAAATCCTATAATTGAAAGGCTGATATCCTCATTTCATCATCCACAAACATTGCAAAGTTACCATGCTAAAATACTTAGCCATTCTCATCCATCATTTGAGTTCTTAGCTAGGCTTTTTTGCTGATTTGGCTTGGAGTTCTCATATTTCATCAAAGTGGATCACTCTTCATCATCAATCAACAAAGCTTGCATCTTAGGGATTGGGAAAGGGCCAGTGTTCACATCAAATTGGCACAAATTCTCCCATGGAATTGAGAGTTTGCACATCTAATAAGGATTTTATCTTGTTTTTGTCATTTGCATTGTGTTCTTCATTATTTTCATTCCTAGTTTGATTTGTAAATGGATTTCATGGGTAATCCTTCTTTTAGCTTGCAATTCCTTGTCTAACTCATTTATTCATGTTGTTTTGCAGGTACTAGGAAAAAGGTTTGCATAGCATCATCTCTCACTTTCTTTGCAAAATATTTTGTGACTCATAAAAAGGGCTCAACAAGCAGGAAGTTCTCATGTTGAAGTTGAGCCAAATTTAGATATTGGATCAAATGAATCCACTGAAGAACACATGGACCTTGAAGATAGGGAGGAAGCCCAAGTTAAAACAATGCATGTTGGAGAGGGGTCAGGATCACTTCCCTCTACTAGTATGGATGAGCATATAAAACTAGCTCAAAAGGTGAGGAAACAAATTTCTTATAGAAATTTAGATCATTTACTTGAAATGGATATGAAGAAATTGAAATGTTATGTCGAGCAACCTACAAATAAGAGAAAGAGATCAATGACTAAATATATAAATGGAATAATCAATTATCATTTCAATCATCTTGAAACACTTGAAAAAACCTAATTTTTATCATGTTTACTTCTTCATAATGAGCTGAAAGAGTCATTACAATTGTTGGGTGTACATTCGATATCAAATAAGAAGAAACACATGGCATTACAAAATTATATTGCTCAAAATGTTAAAAAGGGTTTAGATTCCATTGGGAAAGGATCTTGATCAGTGGATAAGGCCACTACAAGAAGGGTGATGTTGACATCTATTATGAATCAAGACATAGCAAGAAAAAGAAAAATGTCTGGACTTCAACTAAAATTGGTTATAGTAGAACCACACTAATAAAATATGAGAAAAAGAGAAGGCTTTTGGGTTAGATTTCAGAAGGAAATTGGGAAATTATGTGTAGAGCTCCCCGTTCTGACAGGATTGAAGATGTTGTTAGGAACTTGATCTCAAGTTTTTGGCATGATCAGACTCGTCCATCAACAAATATTAGAGATGTTATGAGACACAGGATCGGGCCTGGTATTTATGAAAATCATATTATACATTGGCTAGACATAACACAACTTGAGATGTATATGAAATTTTGTAATATATATCCTCATATTAATATTGGGAAAACAATGTTTGAAAGGTTAAAGCCATATTATGTGAAGATAAAAAATCTTTTTGAAGCTTGTTGTCATTATCATATTGAATTTGATCTCTACTATCAAGTGTTTCAAAAGATGAGAGAAAAAAGTTGTGGTTTCCAAAATTTACCTCCTAAACAAGTAAGTTTGTTCATAAAGGATATGTTATGTGATCATGAAAATGGACCTCAAATAAACTACATAAAAGGAATTTGTGAAACATGTGGAAATTTGGCTAAATTTCCTTCAAGAAATGAAGATAATGACCTAACAAAGATAGTAAATTGCAAAAGTTATTATTTTTAGAGAGTTTATTTGTTTCAATTTGATTAGATTTTTATTTGAATTCTCTAATCTAATGTTTCATCAATTGTGTGGTTTATTACTTATTCACATATTTTACTCACATAGGTACAAGTATGTAAAGTTTCAAACAAATTTTGGGAAAGAATCCACAAGGTTCAACTATGTAGAAGAGGAGATTCCTATTGGAAAATTAATGGAAGATTTTTGAAAATTGATACAACCATACATACAACATTCTTTTTTTGCTAAGTGGCAAGCACAAAAATTCCAACCATTGAGAGATACTTTCCCACTTGGAACAATTCTATCAGTAGTTGACTTTGCAGAAAATTACTATTTTTGTACATCAAAAGGAGATTCAATCATAATATTAATTTTCAAAGTAGATCACTATTATAGTTCATGTGTGTTATCAACATGCACAATAAGAATTGGATTGTGTTGAGAGTATAGATGAAGAATGAGCCATTAAGAAAGAATATCACTTTTATATTAGTGATGATAAAGAGCATGACACACTTTTTGTACAACATTGCTTTACAATTTTTTTTGAGAATTTGAGAAGCAGGGGTGTAAAATTTGAAAATCATTTTGTGTGATCAGATGGATGTGCGGCACAATTCAAATCTTCACGACCATTCTATGCACTTTCTAGATATCATAAAATCTATAAAATACCACATGTTTAGAGTTTTTTTTAGAGTGGGCATGGAAAGGGTGAGCATGATGGAGTAGGAGCTTGCATCAAATGAGCTTTAAGAAAGCATCAAATGAGTTATTTAGAAGATCATATAGACAATGTGCATGATGTTGTCAAATGGTGTAAGAAACACTTTGCATCAAATGTGGTCGGCACATCTTTGAGAAAAAACCAACACATTCCACATAGAGTGTTTTGGGAGATATCAGGTATGTATAAATTACATTCTCAAAAATTTGAATTTATTTAAATTTAAAATATATAAATATATATATATACATGTTTGTTCACATGCATTTGTTGTTGTACATGTATCTAGGTGTGGACAAAAGATCAATGCATGGATGCAAGAGGGTAGACAAAATAAGATCTTTACATTGTGTTATGAGTTCAGATAGTTGCCATGGATGGACATTATACACAAGGGATTACTCTTGTTTTTTCACTGAGTGCATTGTAGGAAACTCTAATCATGCATGCAACAACCAAGAACTTGGATATGTTGGTAAATCGAATACGGTGCCGCTAGTTGTTTCAAAAACATACGATGAAAATGAGGAAGAAAGATTTGAAGGCATTCCTTTGATTTCAATTGATTATGACCATATTTCAGGATTGGTTAGAAAAGGTACATGTGTAAGTTTTCAATAATTTTTAAATATTATATATATAGTTAATGATATTTAAAGTCTAGAGACATTTCTAATTTTTTTAGAAATTTATTCTGTAAATTTGGTGTACAAGAGATGTTTTTGCAGTCATAGTAGAGCCTAGAAACATAGAAGGTGTTAGCTATTATTTATTGTTCTGCACAGAAGAGAGGAACAAGATAACACAACCTAAAACAAGTGATGGAATATTATTTCCCATAGGTGAGTTTGAATTTAAAATTATATATACATTGTGTTCACATGTGCACATTACATTATAAACATTAAATATATATTGTACAAACCTTGAGCACGAAAAATTTTGTACACGTTCACATGTCTTACCTCAGGTTCATGTTTACCATGCAGGTATTTTTGTAGTGCAAGGGATATATCTAAAACAAGTCAAAGTTGTTCAACATGGGATTCATTTTGTTGACTATCAACCTAATAACAAGGTATATTAATATAGTCACTTAATAATTGCTACCACCCTACATCTTCATGTAGTTCCACATGCACATGGCCGAAAAAAATGGATACTCAAAAAAATTTACATGTTATTGAAGAGCAGGCTGAACCAAAATGTTCAAGAGTTAGATTATATCTTTGATTTTCAAGTTCACTTGTAACCCTATACATGTTCAAGTGAGAACTTATAGTAACTTGTACATAGTTGTAAATCATTTTTTGTAAATTCCAATTATATGTACATATTTTTTCCATAGAATTCTTAAGTTCAAGAATCTTTGATTTCATTTGAAATTTCAAAGTTACACTTATAGCAACATCTCTCACTTTTTTTGCTTGCATGTAAACACATATATTTAAAACATAAATCAATGCAAATAAAAAAATAAAGTTGCCATCAATTTATATGACAAAAGATGCCACAAATGGAAATATAATGTTCCCATCCAATTTCCAAATCAATATTTATATGACTCCCTCTCTCCCATCTACCCTTAACCCTTAACCCTTAAACCCTAAACCCTTGTTCCCTCTACCTTCTATCTCTCTACCACTCCCCCCTCTCTCCTCTCAAGTCTCTCCCTCCTACCCCCTCTCCCTCTCTCAAGTCTCTCTCTCTCACTCACTCCTTCTATCTCTCTCCCCTCTACCCTTAACCCTCTACCCTCTACCCTTAAGCTTTAAGCCCTTAAACCCTCTACCTTTTTGATGGGTGTTTTATGAACTTCTCAACATAGGTAATGCATAGGTGCATCACCTCTCTTGAAAGAAAATCTTCCATAATCAAATTATACAACACTATCCCAAGGTCTCTATTGCCAGGTCTTGACAATGCTTGGAATATCTTAGTTGTTTCATGTGATTTGTTGGAATCACAAGGAAATCCTACGAATGAGTTACAAAGCATGGGAAGTTGGATTTGTAAATGGAGTTCTTAGGATGTAGAAATTGTTGCTCAGTTGCTACATGTTCAAACAGCAGTCTAGAACTCCTATTTCAGCTTCAAATTTGACTCTACAATATGCAATGAACCTTGTTCAAAGTCACTATTAAAAAAAAAGGAGAAAGGGCAAGGAAGAGAGGAAGTTCCTAGACCTAAGCTATGAATGAACAATAATCATGGAGGCTGCTACAATAGAAAAACTTCCTAAATTGTTTTTTATTTGACCAAGAGAAGCCTATAGCTACACAAAACCAGTGCAATCTTCTAAGGACTACATATTTTCAAATTGCACATGCACATCATGAACATGCAATTGAACTAAGTTGCAACATTGAAATGAAGAATTTGAGGCTAACTTTACAAAGCAGTTTGTCATCAACAAGTGCTAAAAGTATGGGCTGAAAGTTCATCAGATACCATAACAGCAATTTCCATTATCACTCCACTCAAGAAACTACAAACTAAAACTAATAGTGAAGTAAAGCCATGCACACATAATGAGAAAACTCAAAAGAAACACTCATAAATCATGCAATGTTTCTTTCTATTGCTACAAAATGATTTTACGTCAACTCTCCAACCCTTTACAAATGAGGGGAAAGCCCCTATTTATAGTTTTCCAAATCCCAAATGAATGGCTTGGATTGATTTAAAATGAATGGCTCAATTTTTTTTACATTAGGGTTTCACATACCCCTCATTATCTAGCAATATAAAATACATTCTTGTCTTTTCCCTATTTTGTCATCTAGTGACCCTGGCACTATAGCCATTTTTTCGTATAGTGACAACCTTCTTTGTTGTAGCCAAAACTACCAAAGGCCACCCTCTATCTGATGTGTTTGCAACATTCTCTGGCTAATCAAATGAGCTTCATTAGTGATTTATATTGTTTTGAAATAGATTAGTTGCCCCCCATGATCCTGCAAAACAACTCTTGATGGATCACGATCATTTAATGAAAAGCAAGGCATCTCTCACAATGGACCTCCTCGACAAACCCATAGCAAGCTCCATAACTCCTGCATGCACGAAACGTAGTAAGTGCTCTTACATATAGAGGTGGAAAATACTAGTTAAATCCTAAAAATTCATTGTTAGATCCATCCATGAACCATTAAAAGATCTTAATATTCTTCATCATCCATCATTCAAAGGTCATTTGGATTAGATATAACCAGGGATGCGAGTGCCATAGGGTGGGTGGAAAACGAATGACGAACAATGGACAAAAGGCAGACAAAAGGCGGATGGCAAACAGAGAACAATCAGTGGATGGAAGGTAGATGATAGATGGTGAATGAAAAACAACCTTCTATAGAGGCAGACCCGCAAGCAGCAGAAGGATCATGGACTGAAGCCAAAAGGTGGATAACAGATAGAAGACGAACAACAGATGACCAACAAATGGAAGGCAAATGGCTGACAACTGACAGACGAAAGGCAGATGTATTAGACAACTGGTGGACAGAAGGAAGATGGCCAAAAACTAATGGATGGAAGGTAGATGGAGGTCACAAGGCAAAAGATCGACCAATGACTGATGGAAGGTGGAAGGAGGATGGTGGACGAAAGGCTAACGATAGACGGTCAACGGAAGGTAGATGGCTAATGGTAGATGAACGGAAGGCGGATGGCAAACAGCCAGTCGATGGAAGGTGAACAACCAACTGATGGATGACAAAAGGTGAAAGGCGGATAGAGGACAGAAGGTGGATGATTGACAATCGACAGACGATGGCTGGCAGATGGCCTTCCGCATGGGCAAACCCGTAAGCGGTGGAAGGAAGGTAGATGGCGGATGGCTGACCAATGGAAGGGAAAGGAAAATAGACAACAAAGAGCAAATGGAAGGCAGAAAACCTTATGCAAGGGAAAACCTACAAGCACTTGACCTGGTGGTTTTACCATCTTGAACCTCAAGTTTGAGATCACTAATAACATCTGTGAAATGCACCACTCATGACAGTTGTGAAGGCATCATCATTGATTGATAGCGAAAGGGGTGCAACGAATGTGGAGTCCACAATGCAGTGGGAAGTTAAGGTTCATCCTCTACTTAGTAGTGAAATGAAAGTGGAAACCCGCATGAGGCGACCTGAAGCTACAAGTTTGCAGTGCCCAATGGACACAACGGTGAAGGTGGATGCAGAATCTGCCATGCAAGAGGAAGCTAAAGCTTTAGCTACAGACAAACAATAGAAAGTTGGTAGAAACCCACATAAGGTGACCCACAAATGGAAACCTATAGCCAGAAACTCACAACAAAACTTCTACAAAGGAAAATTTCTTAGTGAAATTTAGGTAGGTGAATTTTGTCAAAGGGAATTTGATCATTTTAAGGCATGTGACCAATTTGGACTTTAGGATAGGGGCACAAAAAATGAGAAAAGGGAAAAAATGACTTGTTGGGAACAAAAGCAAGCTGATGGGAGAAAAAGAAAGGGGGTCTCTGCCTTTGACATGGTGTATGTTCAAAATATACACAACATACCCTTAAACCTTAAAACCCTCTATCATCTACCCTCTACCCTTACACCCTTAAACCCTATACCCTCTACCCTTAACCCTTAACCCTTAAACCCTCTACCCTCTACTCTTAACCCTATACCATAGATATCTCTCTCCCACTCCCTCCCTCTCTCTCTCTCAAGTCTCTCCCTCCTATGCCCTCTCCCTCTCTCAAGTCTCTCTCTCACACTCACTCACTCCTATCTCAAGCTCTTCTCTACCCTCTACCCTTAACCATAAACCCTTAAACTCTCTACCCTCTACTCTTAACCCTATACCCTCTATCTCCATCCCACTCCCTCCCTCTCTCTCTCAAGTCTTTCCCTCCTATAGCCTCTGTCTCTCTCCCTCCCCTTTCTTTCTCTCTCAAGTCTCTCCCTCCTACCCTTCTCCCTCTCTCCCCTCTACCCTTAACCCTTAAACCCTTGTACCCTCTACCCTTTGTCTCTCTCCCACTCCCTCTCTCTCTCTCAAGTCTCTCCCTCCCACCTCCTCTTTGTCTCTCAGGTATCTCCAGTCACTCACTCCCTCTACTTCTCTCCCTCTACCCTTAACCCCTAAACCCTTAACCCTTAAAACCTAAACCCTTAAACCCTCTACCCTTAAACCTCTCCCTCTCTCTCTCAAGTCTCTCCCTCCTACCCCTCTCCCTCTCTCTTGGGTCTCTCTCTCTCACTCACTCCTATCTTGAGCTCCCCTCTACCCTTAACTCTTAACCCTTAAACCCTAAACCCTCTACCCTATATCTCTTAACCCTATACCCTCTATCTATCTCCTAATCCCTCCCTCTCTCTCTCTCAAGTCTCTCCCTCCTATACCATCTATCTCTCTCCCACTCTCGCCCTCTCTCTCTCAAGTTTCTCCCCCTACCCACTCTCCCTCTCTCCCCTCTACCCTTAACCCTTAAACCCTAAACCCTAAACCATTTTACCCTCTACCCTCTATCTCTCTCCCACCCCCTCCCTCTCTCTCTCTCTCAAGTCTCTCCTCCTACCCTCTCTCTCTCTCTCTATCTCAAGTCTCTCCCTCTCTCAGTCTCCCTCTCACTCCTCCTATCTTTCTCCCTCTCCCATACCTACCTATGCCCTTAAGCCTTAAGCCATTAAACCCTCTACCCTCTAATCTTGGCCTTAAACCCTTTATCCTCTACCCTCTACCTAGGCCCTTAACCCCTAACCTCTGCCTCTGCTCATAAGCCTGTACCCTCTATCTCTCTCCTCCCTCCTCTCCTCTCTCTTGAAATTCTCTCCCTCCTATCCCCTCTCCCTCTCTTAGGTGTCTCTCTCTCCTCCTCCTTCTCTCTCTCACTCTATGCTTAACCCTAAACCATTAAAACCTAAAGCCTTAAACCTCTTCCTCTCTCTCAAGTGTCTCCCTCCTAACCCCTCTCCCTCTCTCCAAGGTCTCTCTCTCACTCACTCACTCCTATCTCAAGCTCCCCTCTACCCTCTACCCTTAACCCTTAAACCCTTAAACCCTCTACCCTCTACTCTTAACCCTTAAACCATTGATCCCTAAAACCATTTATCCTCTACCCTCTATCCTTACACCCTTAAAACCTATACCCTTTACCATAAACCCTTTACCCTCTACTCGTAGCCCTATGCCCTTTATCTCTCTCTCACTCCCTCCCTCTCTCTCTCTCACTCACTCCCTTTATCTATCTCCCCTCTACCCTTAACCCTAAACCCTTAAACCCTCTACCCTTAAACCTCTCTCTCTCTCTCAAGTCTTTCCCTCCTACCCCCTCTCCCTCTGTCCAGGGTCTCTCTCACTCACTCACTCACTCACTCACTCCTATCTCTAGCTCCCCTCTACCCTCTACCGTTAACCCTTAAACCCTAAATGGGTCTTAAACCCTCTACCCTTTATCTCTCTCCCACACCCTCCCTCTCTCTCTCTCAAGTCTCTCCCTCTACCCCCTCTCCCTCTCCCTCTCCTCTCTACCTCTTCCCTTAACCCTTAAACCCTAAACCCTTGTACCCTCTACCCTCTATCTCTCTCCTCCTCCTACCCTCTCTCTCTCTCTCTCTCTCTCTCTCTCTCTCTCTCTCTCTCTCTCTCTCTCTCTCTCTCTCTCTCTCTCTCTCTCTCTCAAGTCTATCCATCCTACCCTCTCTCCCTCTCTTGGGTCTCTCTCACTCTCCTCTTATCTCGATTTCCCTCTACCCTCTCCCCTTAACCCTTAAACCCTAACTGGTCACCCCTCTACCCTTTATCTCTCCCAATCCCTCCCTCTCTCTCTCTCTCAAGTCTCTCCCTCCTACCCCCTCTCCCTCTTTCCCCTCTACTCCTTAACCTTTAAACCATAAACCCTTGTACCTTTCTACCATTTATCTCTCTCCCACCCTCTCTCTCCTACCCCCTCTCCCTCTCTCCCCTCTACTCCTTAACCTTTAAACCCTAAACCCTTGTACCCTCTACCCTCTACCCTTAACCCTTAAACCATTAAACCCTAAAACCCTTTATCCTCTAACCTCTACCCTCAACCCTCAACCCTTAAACCCTCTACTCTTAACCATATACCATTTATCTCTCTCACTTTCTCTCCCTCTCTCTCTATCTCCCCCCTCTCTCTATCTCTCCCCATCTCTCTCCCTCCATCACTCCCTCCCTATCCCCCTATCTATCTTTCTATCTCTACCACTCTCTCCCTTTCTCTTCCCATATCTCTCTCAATCTCTCTTTCTCTTCCCATATATCTCTATCTCCCCCTACTTCTTTCTCCCTTTCTCTATCTTCCCCTATTTCTCTCTCCCTCTCACCATCTCTATTTACCTATCTCTAATTCTCTTTGTCTCTCTTTGCATATCCTGATATTTTACCTGTTGGTTTTTTCTCATCCCTATCGTTCACAATGTACATCATTCATTAATTGGTTATCAAAAAGCTCTAAAATGATATTTATGATTCCTATGTCAAAGTCTTGTTTGTTTATGACCTTTCTCAATCAATTGCATATTTTAATTATATAGCGAACAAGCACTACCTCATTATTGATGAGGGAAAATAATATTTGAAAAATATTATGTTTAAACTAAGTATTTTATATTTAAACTAAATATTTTATTTTTATAAATTATAATATATTATTATTTTTATTTTTAAATTTTGTTTATTTATAATTTTATATTTATTTACACAATATATTTTTTAATGTATTTAATTAAAAAGTGTATATTGATATTATAATATTTATTGTAATCATTTATAATATATAAGTATATAGTATATTATTTATAATTATTAATAATATATATGATTTATATATTATTCATAACTATTATATAGATATATTTTATAGTATAGAGATTAAAAAGTATATAATTAATATTATATATTATAAAATAAAACTATTGAAAACATGGCAAAAAAATTAAAAATAAAATGGATTCATGGCCGGGGGTTTGAACAAACGTTGATTAAGAGTTCACTCAAACCATCCCGTCAGCCTATTTTTTATATTATTTTGAAATGGTTCGAGTGAACTAGGGTTTGACTAAACCTATATTCGGTCGAACATATTTTTGAGGTTCGTGCGAACACTAGTTCGCCTGAACCACCCTTTTCCCCCCTTCTCCCCCCAGGCACTAAAAATGTCCAAAATTTTACACTTCAAAGCTTGATTTGAGGATGAAAATGGAGGAGACTTCACAAACCCAACTTGAATCAAGTAGTCCTTGGAACGAGTTATCCAACAAATATAATTTTTAATATGTTTTGGTTTTATTATCTATTTTTTTTTTAGTTTTATTAAACATAGATTTTTCACTAAAAATGAAGCTCTCTATTTTGCACATGTGGAAAAATAGAAGATTATCAAAAAATATTGAAAATATGAATGTGCCAGATATTGAAGTCCTTGATCCAACAAAAAAGAGAATTTTGATACATACAAAAAAAGTTACACGTTATATAGTCTACCTATGTCTGAATTGTATTTGGTTTGACTTCGAAACTTGATTAAGGAAAAAATATTCAATAAAACACTATCTAACCAAGTGGGAGCACTAGATATAATAGTTACAAATCTAAATTTGAAAGAACTAGAATTTTATCCTTCATGGAAAAAATTCATACATTATATGGTGAGCATCACTTTATATAAATATTGTTTTCTAAAATAAACTAGTTTTTGAGGGAGATGGAAAAAGAAGTGCAATTTGATTCCAAAAATTTTCAAAAAAATATATTTAGAATCTACAGAAAAAATTTAACGAAACACTAGTTTACATCATCTTCAAATTCCCCACAGTTTAGCTACTATAGGTGCCCCAAAGTGAAGATTTAATTAGAAAAAATTATGTGTCCATTTTGGCCAAAAATTGTAAACCACTATTGTGGGATCACCCTTAGACATATTTTATACTAATCAAGATCACTTTAATTTTGACTCAATTAGGGATGGTTGTAAGGTGCAGGTGTACCCATATTCACTATTTGATCACCATCCCATAAGGACTAGAATCATGATTGGTAATGGGACAATAAAGGAAAAGAAGAAGGAAGTAAGCTTCTTCCTTGATACAAATCCCTTACAAGATGAGGACTGCAATATTGCAATTATTACCCTTAAGGGGATAAATAAATGGATGCTCAAGGAAAAAAGTGCAATTGAAAAGTGGGAGCACAATGTGAAAGGATGGAGGATAAAATTCCAAACCATTGGCAAAAATATTGTCATGGATAGAAGGAAAGAGGAGAACTACCTTCAAGAAAACATATTAAAGGTTGAAGCTAGTTTTCAAAAGGATCCATGTAATGAGACCTTGTGTGATGAGCTTTCATTGTCCAAAAATTCACTACAAAGGCTTCAAGTTTCTAAAATTTAGGGAATGAAGGTGAGAGATAAATTAAAATGACTAATAATGGTGATAAGGGTACAAAATTCTTATTTAGATACATCAATTATAAAGGTATCAAAGAGAAAATTGATCATTTATGTCATGAAGGTAATCCTATCACTAATCAAGGGATATTAAGAGACAACTCTTCTAGTTCTACTATAAAGAACTATTTATATCTGAGGGTGATAATGAGGAAAGCAATAGTGTTAAACCATAGGGTATGTGCAGGATCATGATGGGCCAAAAAGTGGCAATGGGAAAAAAATTACGTTTTTCATCAACCCAAAAAAATGTGAAAACACCGAGTTGGCTTTTTTGTGGCTTGGGTGTCAGTACATTGCTCCAAAGCAATGCCAAAACCAAGATCTCCATATCGGATATCTGATTTGAGGCACACACACACACACACACACACACACACACACACACACACATATATATATATCAGGCTGTTAAAATCATTTAGCATTTGCACAGAGGTTGTGGGTGCATAGTGAGGATGATTTTCACATATCAATATCCGATTTAGCTGATATCTGATTTGAAAGGTTAGTTTTTGGAAAAAAAATTCTTTAATCAAATTTTGAATTAGATTTGTATAATTTCAGTTAGTTTTTTATGATTTTTCTTCAAAATAGAGTTTTTGATTTATTTTTATGAAAAACTTGAGTTTAGAATGGATTTTGATTAAAAATGAATGTTTTTTATAGATTTTGATTAAAAAATTGTGTTGTTTATGTATTTTTATTAAAAATTAGAGAATCTTATAATTTTTTGTTAAAAAGTAGGGTTTTTTGGGATTTTTTTAAAAAGCTAGGGTATTTTTACAATTTTTTCATTTATATTGTCTAATTTCAATTAGATTAATTAGTTTTAACTTTAATTGAGCATTATGGTTGTTGAGAATGAAAATGCACAAATTCCAAATGATCCGCCAGCTTAGAATGAAAATGCACAAATGCCAAACACTCCACCACCTCTACATCCATCAATTGAAGAGTTAATTGGTGAAAATTTGTAGCAATTGAGGGGCATTTTTTATGTTTATACAAGAATCCCTCGATTATCTGAGATGTCAAACACATTGAAGGAAATAATTAAAAATATAGAAACCCTCTCCACCCAACATAATGCCTTTCATTCATGGCAAGAAGACATGAGGTAATATTATGCATGTGGATTGTCTTATGATGATGTGAAAGATCTCAGAATAACCAAAGCCCAAATAGCCTCTTTATCTATTAACCCTCGCACTTGTTTTTTAGTTAATGTTAATAAACCAAAACTTCCTATAAAATGGTGCACGTAGAGGGACATTGTAGATAACTTTTGGGATCATTTATGGTTTTTGATAAACCATTGAACAACAATTATGATATACCATTTTACTTTATTAAAAAATGATATGTTGATTTTGTGTTAGGGCATCATGTCAATTACTTTGACATTAAACCCTTCCAGGGCATTGGTGGAGGTATGCCCCAAGATAGACCAGGGGCACTTAGAGTAGTCTCTCACCCATATGTTCCCCCTCCTCCCCTTCCTCCACCACCTCTAGTTTATCATCCATTTATTATGCAGGATGCCGCCACACAGACTATCCAGGATATTCACTCTTTGAGTGATCTTTTGGTTTTGCATGCTTCTACAATAGCTCAACCACATTTTGGTGATGTTTGCGATGGCTCAAGTGCTACTGTGTCATCCTCATCAGGTCCACATATTTGTTTGCCACATACTTGCTCTATGTGCCACCAGATATGCTTGGGTCCTCTTGTACAACCCACTAAGCATCCCTTGGACACTTCTGATTATGACCTTCATGATGTGGACATTATAGAACAGATGCAGGGGAGTGGAGTGCACCCTACAGAGTCCTCTCCTACTAGAGAGGGGGACATTGGAATAGTGACACAGGTAAGATTTATGTTGTAAATTCATAACTTGCATTTTGTTTTAAATGAATATTAATAAGAGATAGTATAAAGTACTAATATTTATTTACATGGTCTATTTAACAGTTGATGTCTGAGGAGGAGCTCGCACAGGTGGTTGATAGCACCCTTAGGGCCATTTCATTTGGCCTCGACATGTACATAGTATATATTTTGGCACTCACTCATTTACATTTTTTATTATATACTTACTTGTAATTTGAATTGTCATTAATGAAATTATATAATAACTTATATGTTTATCTTATTTTCCTCTTATAGGAAATACCTAGTGCAAGCGAGGTGTAGCCTTGTCCAGACTATGGAAGTGCAATGTTAGATAAGGGGAAGGTAATTGAACTCAAATTCAATTGAATTAATAATTTTAAGATCTTATATTGATTATACATACATCAACATAGATTGGTACTTTCATATGTACTTGTCATTTTTATGTACAGGTAGTTATGATCTATACGTCATTTTTGACAATTACCACAATGCCTGAAGGAGTAGGTATTGGAACACCTCAAGCAGGAGGTGTTGAAACACCTAAAGGAGATAAAGAAAAAGATCAGCCTAATGAGGTATGTGTTTATTTTATTTTTTGTTTGCTATAATTTATATGTTCCTATTACCAACAATTGTATGCTAACTTGGATCAATTTTATGTTTTTGTTCACATATATAGATTGACATTAAAAAAATTGGTTTGGTTGGTTCTTTGAGAGGGGCATATTCTAGGACACCTGACCCTTTAAAGAGATGGATATTTTAGGTAATCAAGATTTCAATTTTAGAGTTCAATTATAATTCAATGTATATTGATTTTGATATTAATTATTCAATTTTAAATCATATAGTATAACTAATCTTAATTGTGGTTTGAGTTTTTCTTGTGCAGCTACCTTCAGATCCAACAAGTGCTTCAGAGAGGCTCCATTTTGAT
Source organism: Sequoia sempervirens (assembly GCA_007258455.2). Classification (NCBI taxonomy): domain Eukaryota; kingdom Viridiplantae; phylum Streptophyta; class Pinopsida; order Cupressales; family Cupressaceae; genus Sequoia; species Sequoia sempervirens. Next base: position 70,238,126 of record VDFB02105785.1, read on the forward strand.
GATCCACTAGTAGTTTAAGATGAGATAGACATTTTAGCATGTAAATTTTGAATAAACATTGAGATGGCATATGCCACATTTTGTAAAACTTTGTTTGAGTTGGCGTTGATGCCATTTTTGTATATAGAGATATACTCAAGATTATTGGATAATTTGATATATAGAATTTGATAATCAAAATTTAATTTCTTCCTCATGTGTATGATTAAACTCTTTGAAAATTTAATCAAGTGAGCAGTGGTTAAATATCAATGTACAATAGCATAAAAAAGAATGGTTGCATTATGTAGTTTATATTCATATCGTTGATTACATTGCATTGCACATCTTTCAAACTCAAATCATTACTTCACATTGCATAACTAACAACTAGATGTTGATAGATGAAAAAATTTTAAATATAGTTTTTACAAAGTCAACCTAAGTAGTTATGCAATTACTTCACATTACATAACTAATAACTAGGAGTAGTTGTCAATTGTATTTGCTTGTCATGGAATTTTATGAGACCACATTTCTTGGAGGCATTTTTTCAAACAATTCACTGCCTTGTGTATGCTACCACATTTTTCATACATGTGTACCAAAGTTTTTTCTCAAATAGATCATTGGCTTGTTGTTATGGATAAAATCCTAAAACAAGTACTTTCAAACAAGCTATGGATTGATGCAAAGTTGGGGTGAAAACATATGTGAAAACTACCCTTGACTCCTTTGGACCAAATTTGAGAACCAATAACACACTCCTATCCTAAGCTAGTGAATTAGCCCTCTTTCACAAAGTGAGTGCCATTTAAACACTTGATATTCACAAGAAAACCCCAAAAAATATTGATTTGTGTCATAAAACAACAAATTCTAAGATTATTTTGCACCTGCAGGTCCTTTAGCAAGTTGTCCCATGAAACCGTTTGTTTACCATGCAAATGCATAGGTTTTATTGAAAGTCCCACTTGCAAAACTCCGTTGACCATTTCATTGACTCAAAAACCTCTATTATGACCCCAATATGCTTAAACATTAAAGAGATTCCCCCAATCTCATTGATTTTAACAAACCCTAGGCTAAAAGCTCAATTTTCATGCAATTTAAGCAATGATTTTCTTAGGACAGCAACTCCAAGACTCACAAATCATTTCCCCTTTCTTAAATGGACCTACACACATTCAAATCATAATGTACACAGCCTCTCCACTGAGCCACATGAAAGGTACAATAGGTGGAGGGCTTCAATAATTCATTATTTACTCAAAATGCAAAATTTGGGTTCACTACCTGCCTTGAGAAAACTTGGCACAAAACTCACAAAAAATGAAAAGAAAGCACTCAAACCAACTTTAAAGGGGTCTCAGGCCTACTTCCCCCTCATTCCACATGTTATGCAACTATTTACTTGTTGTGTAGGGGTTGAACAATGGAGAAAACACATATTTTTTTTGTAGAAACCACAATTTTTGCAAAGTAACTCAATATGATCTTATTGATTCTTCAAAAAAAATATGCATGATAAATATTTATTCTTGAAACTTGAATTGTGGTAGCTTGATATACATAGTCTATTGATGCCAAGGTTCAATTTGTATGATTTTGAAAAAAGAAGTCAACTAAGTAGAGTTATCAACATTCTTCAAAAATCATAAGAATTTATTTAGTACACTAGCCATTTTGATGTCTTCTTGCAATCTCAAATGCTAAATCTATGAAGAAGTTAACTCTATCACCCTCTAGTTTCCATTAAAAAGAAAGAAACAAGCTATGGTCTCATGGCTTTTTTTCACATGAAAATCAGTGTTGGAGTTCAGTTGGAGGCTGAAAACTACTTGTAAGTGCATAAATAAATCTTGTTCTACAACTCATATGACCTAACCAACTATTCCATCTCGTTTGGATGGTTACGTTTAGCTTAGGTATGGTCCCCTTTTGCACCCAAATAGGCCGAAGCAGTTTGAGCTACGTTCAATCGGCGAAATCCCTTAAGAGTCCAAACTGCAAAAGGGTAGCAATCTTTGACAGACTATTTCATAGAAACTGTGATGCCTACAAACTTTTTGTTTGAGGCTATGAGATTTTTTTGGGTCCCTCTACAATAACCTCTCTTATTTTTTGCTATCTCGGACACGTTTTCCAGTGGTGGCAAGTTTTCAGTTGAGGGAAAAGTGGTCAGATGCAAGCAATGTAAAGTTGCAAAGTGGTGTGAATTTCATTCAACAACTCGTACGACCAAATAGACTTCCAACACGTCCAGATGGATACGTTTACACTAGCGATGGTCCTCTTTTTCACTCAAATATCTTGAATCATTTTGAGCTGCATTGGACTGGCGATTTCACTTAAGAGTCGAAAGTGCTAAAAGGTAACAATCTTTGAAGGGCTATTTCTCAAAAACTATGACATTTACAAGCTCTCTATTTAAGGCTATGGGATCGTGTTTGGCCCATGTACAATAACCTCTCTCATTTTTTCTATCTCAAAGGCGTTTTCCTATGGTGGCAAGTTTTCAGTTGAGGGAAAAGTTGTCAAATGCAAGCAATGTAAAGGTGCAAAGTGGTGCAAATTTCATTCAGCAACATGTATGAACAAATGGACTATTCCAACACATCTAAATGGGTACGTTTACGCTAGGGATGGTCCTCTTTTTCACTCAAATATTCCTAATCACTCTGAGCTACATTGGACCGGCGATTTCCCTTAAGAGTCGAACGTGCTAAAAGGAAACAATATTTGAAGGGCTATTTCTAAGAAATCATGACATTTACAAACTCTCCATTTGAGGCTATGGGATCATTTTTGGCCCATCTACAATAACCTCTTTCTATTTTTTCAATCTCGGAGGCATTTTTCCAATGGTGGCAAGTTTTCAATTAAGGGAAAAGTTGTCAGATGCAAGCAGTGTAAAGTTGCAAACAACTCGTACGACCAAACGGATTGTTCCAACACATCCAAATGGGTACTTTTACGCTAGGGATGGTCCTCTTTTTCAACCAAATATGTCGAATCACTCTAAGCTACATTGGACCGATGATTTCCCTTAATGGGTCGAAAGTGCTAAAAGGTAACAATCTTTGAAGGGCTATTTCTTGGAAATTGTGACATTTATAGACTCTTTGTTTGAGGATATGGGATCATGTTTGGCCCATCTACAATAACCTCTCTCAGTTTTTGCTATCTTGGAGGCATTTTCCCATGGTGGCAAGTCTTTAGTTGAGGGAAAAGTTGTCAGATGCAAGTAGTGTAAAGTTGCAAAGTGGTGCAACTTTCATTCAACAACTGGTACAACCAAACAGACTATTCCAACACATCCCGATGGGTACGTTTATGCTAGGGATGGTCCTTTTTTTCACCTAGATACATTGAATCACTCTGAGCTACATTAGACTGACAATTTGCCTTAAGAGTCCAAAGTGGGAGAGGGTGGGAGAGGGTCAGAGAGGGTCAGAGGGAGTGGGAGAGAGTGGGAGAGGGTCAGAGAGGGAAGGAGAGAGTTGGAGAGAGTGGGAGAGAGTGGGAGAGAGGGTGGGAGATAGGAGGGAGAGAGTGGGAGAGAGGGTGGGAGAGAGTGGGGGAGGGTGGTAGAGGGTGGCAGAGAGGGTGGTAGAGAGTGTGAGTGGGAGAGAGGGAAGGAGAGTTGGAGAGAGTATGATAGAGTTGGAGAGAGTGGGAGAGTAGGAGAGTGGATGAGTGGGAGGGTGGGAAGAGTGGGAAAGACTGGAGAGTGGGAGAGATTGAATGGGGGAGGTGGGATAGGTGGGAGGAAGAAGAGTGGGAGGTGTGAGAGAGAGGGAGAAGAGGGAGGAGAGGGAGGAAGGTGGGAGAGGGTGGAAAGGAGGGAGAGGTGGCGGGAGGGTGGCGAGGAGAGTGGGAGAGAGGGAGGAGAGTGGGATAGGGTGGCGAGAGGTGGGAGGGAGTGGGAGGAAGTGGGAGAGAGTGGCCGAGAGCAAGGAAGGGAGGAGAGGTGGCAGTGGCGGAGGGTGGTAGAGGGTGGAAAAGTGAGAGAGAGTGGGAGAGGGAGGTAGGAAAGTGGGAGGTGGGAGGGTGGGAGGTTGGGAGATCGGATAGGGTTGAGAGAAGTTGGGAGAGGGGTGGAGAGGGAGGAAAGTGGGGAAGAGGTGGAGAGGAAGGAAGGGTGGAGGTTGGAGAAGGAGTAGGAGAAAGTGGGAGAGTGAGAGGAGATGGTGGGAGAGAGTGGGAGAGTGGGAGAGGGAGGAGAAGGTGGGAGAGGGTGGGAGGAAAGAGTGGGAGAGGTGGAAGGAAGTAGGAGAGGGTGGGAGAGAGGAGTGGGAGAGAGTGGGAGGGTGGAAGGTGGGGAGAGTGGGAGAAAGGAAGGAGGAGGAAGGAGAGTGGGAAGAGTGGAGAGTGGAAGAGTGTGGGAGAAGATGGTGGGAGAGGTGGAGAGGGTGATAGAGGTGGTATGGGAGTGGTAGATAGAGGAGAGGTGGGAGAGAGTGAGGAGAGATTTGGAGAGGTGGGAGGGAATGTGAAGGATGGGAGAGTGGGAGAGAGTGGGAGATAGGGAGAGAGGAGGTGGAAGATAATCGGGACTCTAGAGGTGGGAGAGAGTGAGAGAAAGTGGGAGGAAGTGGGAAGAAGGAGGGAGAGAGGCGGGGAGAGTGGGAGAAGGAGGGTGGGAGAGGGTGAGAGAGTGAGAGAGTGGGGAGAGAGGGTGGGAGAGAGTGGGAGAGGGGTGGGAAAGGCGAAAGAGAGTTGTAGAAAGTAGAAGAGGGTGGAAGAGAGTTATTTGAGAGTGGGAGATGGTGGGAGAGGGTGGGAGAGAGTGGGAGAGAGTGGGAAGGTGGGAGAGAGGGTGGGAGAGGGTGGGAGAGAGTTGGAGAGAGTGAGTGAGAGTGTGGGAGAGATGATCGGGAGAGGTGGGAGGAGGGTGTGAGAGGTGGAGAGAGGGAGGAGAGGTGGGAGAGGTGGGAGGTGGGAGAGATTGGAAGAGGGAGAGAGTGGGAGAGTGGGAGGTGGGAGAAATTGGGATGAGAGGATGGGAGGGAGTGGGGAGAGGGTGGGAGAGGGTGGATGGGTGAGAGAGACTGAAGAGGGGGTTAGGAGAGAGAGACTTGAGAGAGAGTAGAGGGTAGAGGGTTTCAGGGTTAAGGGTTTATGGTTTAGGGTTAAGGGTAGAGGGGAGAGAGATAAGAGTGATTGAGTGAGAGACTTGGGAGAGAGAGAGAGGGAAAGAGATAATATTTTTTTAAAAATTATATACTAGTAATATATATATATATTTAAATGTTTATACATTAACTAAAATATTTAAATAATATTTAAATATTATACATAATAATATAATATATTATATATTAAATTATAAACTTTATTTTATTTTTTAAATCATATATTATAAATTGTATAACATTTTTGCAACACTATATAAAACATATCGGATATCGGATTCAAATTGGATATTGGATTCAAATCGAATATTTGATTTGAATCAAATATCCAATTTGAATCGGATATCCGATATGTCTGACACAAAATTTAATGCCTAGCAATTAGCCTCGGGCTTGCTTTGGATTTTGGTTTCGGACCTGCCAATCCTAAGAAGCCAACACAAAAAACATGTTTAACAACTTACCTTGCTTTTCTAGACTTCGCCCATGTGGCTGACAACTTTTTTTTACCCAAAATTGATGAAATGAAAAGGGTTTGTAAAGGAGCTTCTCAACTTTCCACCAATATAAATTATACTTTACTTTGAATTTAATAAATAATTATTATTCATTTTCTATTAGAATTACGACTAAAGTCCTGATTGATAGCCTAATTGAAAAACATCTATATCTTTCAAACGGTATCACATTTTTTGAATCCAAATTATGTGTCACATTCTATGCTTCACATACTATAGGATTAAAAAAAATGAATTTCATGAATTTTTCACCAAGTTAAGGTGGTCAAACATATGAGTTTTTATATTTTTAAAATTCGTAATAAAAAATTCATAATTAATTATTTACTTGGAAAAAAATTACAAAAAAATATGCATCACATTTGGACATGAGTCCTCTACTTATATCTAAAATATTATAAAAAAATATTATCATTTGATTATGGTTAGGGTGGTCAAACAGGCACCTACTTCTTATTTTTTCCCTAGAATTTAAGTACTATTGTATTGAAATTTCAATTTTTCACCAAATAGATTTCTTTTTAGAAAAATAAACCTAGTAGTTTAGAAACTACATTCAATTTGCTATAGATTCTATTCTTACATATTTTTGAAATAATATAGATAACTTATTCAAATTTTTACGCCAAGTTGCCTAACTCTGATTTTTTTGAATTTTCATTGCCACTTAAGGGCCTATTTTTCCCATGATGATCCTGCACATACCCCATACATAAAAAAAAAATCATCCCAAAAAAAATATCTGAAGAGGATGCAACTAAATTATGTAAGGAGATATCCAAAGAGGAAATTAGGAAAGTCGTTATGACCTTGAATATTGATAAATCCCTAGTGAGGATGGGATGCCAATAGAATTCTATAAAACATCCATTGATTGAGCTAGTGAAGACTTGTATTGATCATGAACTTACAAGGAGGCTCTTGAGAGAGGTTCATTGGGAAAAAACATTAACAAAGGCATCATTAAATTACTTCCAAAGGAAGGTGAAAAAACACCAATAAAGAACTAGAGACCTATTACATTGCTAAATGTGTCCTATAAAATATTAGAAAAAAGCATTGCTATGAGGTTAGTTAACATCCTCCCTACTTTTGTGAATGATACTCAAACAAGGTTCATCAAAGGAAGATATATTGTGGAAAATATAATTACTAGAACTTGGGAAGCCATAAAATTCAAACACTTCAAGTAAAATTCAAGTATGCTTCTCCTAGAAAATTCAAAAAATCTTATGACAGGATATAATGGTTTTTCCTAAGAATAACCTAAGAGGATTTTGGGTTCCCTAAGGCTTTTTGTAATATGGTCAACACTCTGTTAAAATATATTTCACAAGTGGAGGTAAATGGATCCCTCACCAAGGAATTCACACTGAAAAGATCAATTAGACAAATTGTCCCCTAGCCACGACTCTTTGTCTTATAGCTTCAGATGATATACACTATTTGTTAAGAGAAACAGTCATTTCACCAAAAGTTAAGGGATTGACACTTCTCAATCATAGTGACCTACTTAACCTACATTTTGTAGATGACACTCCAATTTTTGTGGATCTAGAAGAAAACAATGTTGACACTTTTGTAAAAAAACTAAATTTCTTTTGTAAAGCATCTGGAGCGAAAGTATCCAATGAAAAAATAATTATGTTAGCAAGTCAAATATCTAGGAATTTTGTTTATAGCTGATCTTAATCTTATGGATATGTGGCTATCAATTAAAGCAATGATTAAAAAGAAAATGGATAGTTGGAATAGACAATACTTGACATTGGTAGGCAGGATGGAGGTTTGTCAGAAAATCTTATAACCCTATAACCTATACTTTACCTCTATCTAGTTATTTAGTAGTTATCAAGTAAATGATATAAAAAAGAAAATAAGGATTTTCCTTTGGTCTGATGGAAAAAAATGTTAAGTGGGAATGGTGCTTCTTAGAAAAGGCCTAGGGGGTCTTGGTTTAAAAGACCTAAGGTTATAGGGCATTGCCCTAGCTACAAAATAGATCATTAAGGCACTACAAGGAGATGAGCTATGGAAAGTGTTAGTGAGAAACATTATTCAACTTTTTGTTCCTGAAAAGGAAAAATCATGGAAACTATTGTCATTTTGTGATCTTCTTGTTAGTAAACACCCAATATCTCCTACGGGTTCACTTGTGTTTAAAATCCTTTGGAAAGCTTGGAAAAATATAAAAAACAAAGTAAAAAATTTCCACTTCACCAAGAATAATAATAGCATAATTTTCACACATAGATCCATTTTTTGGAACCTTTAACACAAAGGTAAACCCCTTGCACTTTTGCAAGGTTGCTCTACAAAGAGTTGGGCTAAAAAAGGTATCAAGTGTTTTAACAATATTCTAATTAATGGACAACTAAAAGATTGAGCAACCTTAAGTAGGGAATACGATTTTCTCCATCAAATTTGAGGACATATACAATATTAAGGGAAGCTTGTAAAGGGTTGCAATATCCTACTAAATGCACACATAGAATGAGGAATAGCACCTTGAGTTCAAATGGCTAGATAATACACCATTAATTAGCACCAATACTAGAATGATTTACAAAGAATTGTCTAAGTTTGATTCTGTCACAAAATATGCTAATAAATGTTGGGGACTTAACCTATCTATAAATAAATGGCAGAATATCTTTAAAAATAATTGGTCAACTATGTTAGAGCTCAAAAAGTCTTGCTTTAGATGGATTTTTATACTACAAAGGTTACCATATAAAACTAAATATTTTGAATGTGAATTGTGTAGCATCTGTAGAATGCTTGAATTTATTAAGCATATTTTCTTTGAATGCTTTTATGCCAAAAAAATTTAATATATGTTTGGTAATGAATAAAGGGTTTGAGGAGAATATGGTGAAATTACTTGAGAAAAAAATATTATGGCCCGAATGAAACCAAACTAGATAAAGATTATATTAATATGTTTTGGATGTGTCTACCAACTAAAATATTATGGACTATTTGGAAGGTAATAAATGATGATAAATTTAGAGGGGTTAGAAGAGCACTTATCAAGTCTTCAAAAAGACTCATATTGCACAATGTTGCTAATAGCTATGCAAGTCACTGTCACATTGAAGATCTCAAAATGCAATTTTATTAGGTTTTTAAGAGATGGCTCAATATGAGTGATCAAAGATGACATAAGTTATCATCACACCAGGTAGTATGTCCAACTAGACATAGCTTCTTTTATAAAATCCCTCGAGGAACTCCAAAAGGCATTCAACAAAAAAATAGAGGAAAAACAAAGGATGAACAAGGAAACAAGGGACTCTAAGTTTCACATCAATGAAGGAAAATACTTCACTATCAAAGTGGTAAGATCTAATGATGATCTTTCAGCTATTGATCCACCTCTAGGATGCATGGATTGGGATACCTTCAACAAGAGGAGGAATTTTAGTGATCAAGCAATATCATGATTATAATTGTAAATTTGTATGTCATTTTTGTATAGAATATGCAGTTGTTATGCATGTAAAAACAACTCATAATTGGGCCCAACATATCATGTATGTAAAGGATGCTAGTATAACTGAACTATTTGTACTTTGGTAGTAACAACTACAATGTATGCATAGGCAGTAGTGATATATATGGGTGCAATAGTAGTATATACAGTTTTATCTACTTACATATGAAACTTTGTATGATCCCTTTTATGATTAAAATATATTCAATACAAAAAAACATTTTAAAAAGTAGTGTTTATGTTGTGTAGCATAAAGTTCTTTTTTTAGAAAGGATAAAATTAGAATTTTTAAAATATAGATTTGTAGCATCAATATTTAGTGTATGGATATTTTTTCATAATTTTTTATTATAATTTCTTTAATTAATTTTTGAAATTGGGGTAATTATAATTTGAACATAGGTGTATGTCATCAAGCATAACTTTTGTATATATCAAACAAAAATTTAAAAAATTGGTGAAACAAGGACATCAATACCTAGTGCACAAATATTTTTGGGTTTTTTCAATTCTTTACTATTTTTCCAACTATGTGGAATGAAGAACTTGATGTTTGGTGAAATACCCATTTTTAGTCAAAAATAAAATTTGAAACATAATAAAATGAAAATATATCAAAATTATACTAGCTGAAAAGCTAGTTTCAAGGACTACGATCTTAAAAATTATTTTGTCAAGTTAATTACATTTGAATGTGCAACCTGAGGTTTGAAACTAATTTTTTTTAGAAAAATTTGAAGCAAACACTGAATGTGTCATTGCTAATGCCCTTCATTTGAACGTTCTTCAATTCACGGACCTTCATTTGAAGGTATTTTGGTCCCATAAAAAAAAGGAAGAAAAACCTTTGAACAAAGGGAATTTCCAAAAATGAAAAAAATGGATCTTCGAATTAAGGTCCCTTTTCATTCCTCTTCTAGAAATTTCTCATAAAAGGAATAAAAAGGGACCTTTGTTTGAAGGTCCTTTTTTTCTATTTTTGGAAATTACCCTTATTCGAAGGTTTCAAACTTTGAACAAAGGTCCACCTTCAAACGATGGTAATTTTTGACACACCTTTGAACAAAGGTAGTTAAAAAAAGTCACTCCCTTATGAAATGTTCATGTCCCAATTTTGGGACCTAGTATTGTGGGATTACCCTTATATTTTTGACAATTTTCCCTAGAATTATTATGTTAGTAGTGAATGGATATCAACTACTATTGATGTTGTTAATAGAACAATTGTCAAAGCTATTTTCATATACATTGAATAATAGAGATCAAACCATTTTCATATGTTAAACTTATTACATTATTCTCCACAATTCCTATACTTTGTACATGTTTCTTCATATTTTTGTACCATTATAACAACTATTTTACTTTAACTATGTCACAAGGTAAGGGATTGGTGTGACATAAAATAACTAAATTTTTAAAATATTTTGTTGAATAAGTGACAAACAACTTGGTTTTTTTTTTAATTTCATGCCTATCTTATGTCCCATTAGTTATATCCGATATGAGAGATCTTACTTAGGTCATATCATGCATGACTTTATGCCTCTGATTATTACAATAGTCTTTGGTCCTTAGTTAATTACCCTAAATTGAGAAATAAAAAAATGGCGAAGTGTGAGGTTTATGTAAGTTTCTTATCTTGTAGAGGTCCCAAATGCGTCTCTCCAATTCAAATTTGATGAAATTTGGGAAGAAAATAGATAAGTTATGTGTTTATAGGTTTCAAGTCTCCTACTAGCATTTACAAGTATTGTTACTAAGCCAATCCAATATTTCCAACAAGTTCAAATATGCAATTACAGTCAGCCACTTCCATACATGAACCAAATTTTGACCAAATATTTGTGAAGGGTAAAAAAGGAGCCTTCAACAAGTAGGTGGAAAGAACCAAGTCTAGGAGTGAGGAATGAAGAAAAGGTAGAGGGATCCAAGGCATAACCCAATTCCTCGTAGACTTGGTGGAGGTCAATTTTTTTCCTAAATCAAAAAGGCGTTGAGGGAAAAAGTATCTGGATAAGGAAATCCCTAGTAAATCAGCTCATTGTTCAAGCAATGTAGTTTAATTGCTAGCCGAAGTTTCACAATATCCACTTGGGGGTTTGATTTCCATAAGAACCAAGGAAGGGGGGAGCCTAGCCAAAATGGTAAAAAAGATAAAGCAACTTAAAGTTCATAATGAAGTACAAGAGGGACCCAAGGTATAAAAAGGTAAATTCAAAAGGTTCAAACCTAATGGAGGTCTTTTTTCCACAATTCAATAGTTGAACACTTTCCCATTCCCTACATGGACCTGATGAGGGTCAAGTTTCTACAAAGATACAAGGGTAAAGGAAATGAAGGGTACAAAAGTGTAAAAGAAAAGGCATGGACCTAATGGAGGTCCCCTTTATGCTTGGTTTAGATGGAGTTGAAGTTCTACAATATCCACTTAGGATTCAAATTTTTACAAAGACAAAGAGAAGGATGGACAAAGTATGGGGAAGTGAAAAAAGGGAGTGTTAGGTTCCCATGGTTGTCAGTACCATGGGAACCTTCGACTAAATTATCATTTCCTTATGAACTTCCAACCTCTAAC
>VDFB02105785.1:70259114-70271941 GCA_007258455.2 Sequoia sempervirens
GAGAGAGAGAGGGAGGGAGTGGGAGAGAGATATCTATGGTATAGGGTTAAGAGTAGAGGGTAGAGGGTTTAAGGGTTAAGGGTTAAGGATAGAGGGTATAGGGTTTAAGGGTGTAAGGGTAGAGGGTAGATGATAGAGGGTTTTAAGGTTTAAGGGTATGTTGTGTATATTTTGAACACACACCATGTCAAAGGCAGAGACCCCCTTTCTTTTTCTCCCATCAGCTTGCTTTTGTTCCCAACGAGTCATTTTTTCCCTTTTCTCATTTTTTGTGCCCCTATCCTAAAGTCCAAATCTGTCACATGCCTTAAAATGATGAAATTCCCTTTGAAAAAATTCACCTACCTAAATTTCACTAAGACTTTTGCCTTTGCAGAAGTTTTGTTGTGAGTTTCTAGCTGCAGGTTTCCGTTTGTGGGTCACCTTATGCGGGTTTCTGCCAACTTTCTATCGTTTGTCTGTAGCTAAAGCTTTAGCTTCCTCCTGCATGGCAGATTTTGCATCCACCTTCGCCGTTGTGTCCATCGGGCACTGCAAACTTGTAGCTGTGGGTCGCCTCATGCAGGTTTCCACTTTCATTTTGCTACTGAGTAGAGGATGAACCTTAACTTTCCACTGCATTGCGGACTCCACACTCATTCCACCCCTTTCGCTATCAATCAATGATGATTCCTTCACAACTGTCACGAGTGGTGAATTTCACAGATGTTATCAGTGATCTCGAACTTGAGGTTCAAGATGGTAAAACCACCAGGTCAAGTGCTTGTAGGTTTTCCCTTGCATAAGGTTGTCCACCTTCCATTTGCTCTTTGTTGTCTATTTTCCTTTCCCTTCCATTGGTTAGCCATCCGCCATCTACCTTCCTTCCATTGCTTATGGTCTACCCCTGCAGAAGGCCATCTGCCAACCACCGTCTACCTTTCATTCATCGGTTGTGAGTCATCCACCTTCTGTCCGCCGTTCGCCTTTCACCTTCTGTCCTTGGTCGGTCGGTCGTTCACCTTTCGTCGACTAGCTGTTTGCCATCCGCCTTCTATTCATCAACCATTAGCCATCTGCCTTCTGTCGACCATCTATCATTAGCCTTTCGTCCACCATCTGCCTTCCACCTTCCATCAATCGTTGGTCGATCTTTTTCCTTGTGCCCTCCATCTACCTTCTATCCATCAATTTTTGGTCGTCTGCCTTCTATCCGCTAGTCATCTGATGTCTGCCTTTCGTCTGTTGGTTGTCGGCCATTCGCCTTCCATTTGTCGATCATTTGTTGTCCGTCTTCTATCTGTTATCCACCTTTTGGCTTCAGTCTGTCATCCTTCTGTTGATTGCGGGTCTGCCCTTGTAGAAGGTTGTTTGTCATTCACCATCTATCATCTACCTTCCATCCACTGATCGTTCGTCGTTCGCCATCCGCCTTTCGCCTACCTTCTGTCTCTTGTTCGTTGTCCGTCTGCCACCCGCCCTATGGCACTCGCATCCCTGGCTATATCTAATCCAAATGACCTTTGAATGATGGATGATGAAGAATATTATGATCTTTTAATGGTTCATGGATGGATCTAACAATGAATTTGTAGGATTTAACTAGTATTTTCCACCTCTATATGTAAGAGCACTTACTACGTTTCGTGCATGCAGGAGTTATGGAGCCTACTATGGGTTTGTTGAGAGGTTCATTGTGAGAGATTCCTTACTTTTCATTAAATGATCGTGATCCATCAAGAGTTGTTTTGCAGGATTAGGGGGGGCAACTAATCTATTTCAAAATAATACAAATCACTAATGAAGCTCATTTGATTAGCCAGAGAATGCTGCAAACACATCAGATAGAGGGTAGCCTTTGGTAGTTTTGGCTACAAAAAAGAAGGTTGTCACTATAGGAAAAAATCGCTACAGTGCCAGGGTCACTAGATGACAAAATAGGGAAAAGACAAGAATGTATTTTATATTGCTAGATAATGAGGGGTAGGTGAAACCCTAATGTAAAAAAAAATTGAGCCATACATTTTAAATCAATCCTAGCCATTCATTTGGGCTTTGGAAAACTATAAATAGGGGCTTGCCTCTCATTTGTAAAGGGTTGGAGAGTTGATATAAAATCATTTTGTAGCAATAGAAAGCAACATTGCATGATTTATGAGTGTTTCTTTTGAGTTTTCTCATTATGTGTGCATGGTTTTACTTCCCTGTTAGTTTTAGTTTGTAGTTTCTTGAGTGGAGGTGATAATGGAAATTGTTGTTATGGTATCTGATGAACTTTCATCCCATACTTTTAGCACTTGTTGATGACAAACTGCTATGTAAAGTTAGCCTCGACTTCATCATTTCAATGCTGCAACTTAGTTCAATTGCATGTTCATGATGTGCATGTGCAATTTGAAAATATGTAGTCCTTAGAAGATTGCACTGGTTTTGTGTAGCTATAGGCTTCTCTTGGTCAAATAAAACACAATTTAGGAAGTTTTTCTATTGTATCAGCCTCCATGATTATTGTTCATTCATAGCTTAGGTCTAGGAACTTCCTCTCTTCCCTGCCTTTTTTCCTTTTTTTTTAATAGTGACTTCGAACAAGGTTCATTGCACATTGTAGAGCCAAATCTGAAGCTGAAATAGGAGTTCTAGACTGCTATTTGAACCTGTAGCAACTGAGCAACAATTTCTACATCCTAAGAACTCCATTTACAAATCCAACTTCCCATGCTTTGTAACTCATTCGTAGGATTGCCTTGTGATTCCAACAAATCACATAAAACAACTAAGATATTCCAAGCATTGTCAAGACTTGGCATTAGAGACCTTGGGGTAGTGTTGTATAATTTGATTGTGGAATATTTTCTTTCAAGAGAGGTGATGCACCTATGCATTACCTATGTTGAGAAGTTCATAAAACACCCATCAACAAGGTAGAGGATTTAAGGGTTTAAAGCTTAAGGGTAGAGGGTAGAGGGTTAAGGGTAGAGGGGAGAGAGATAGGAGTGAGTGAGAGAGAGAGACTTGAGAGAGGGAGAGGGGGTAGGAGGGAGAGACTTGAGAGGAGAGAGGGGGGAGTGGTAGAGATATAGAGGGTAGAGGGAACAAGGGTTTAGGGTTTAAGGGTTAAGGGTTAAGGGTAGATGGGAGAGAGGGAGTCATATAAATATTGATTTGGAAATTGGATGGGAACATTATATTTCCATTTGTGGCATTTTTTTGTCATATAAATTGATGGAAACTTTATTTTTTTATTTGCATTGATTTATGTTTTAAATATATGGGTTTACATGCAAGCAAAAAAAAGTGAGAGATGTTGCTATAAGTGTAACTTTGAAATTTCAATTGAAATCAAAGATTCTTGAACTTAAGAATTCTATGGAAAAAATATGTACATATAATTGGAATTTACAAAAAATGATTTACAACTATGTACAAGTTACTATAAGTTCTCACTTGAACATGTATAGGGTTACAAGTGAACTTGAAAATCATAGATATAATCTAACTCTTGAACATTTTGGTTCAGCCCGCTCTTCAATAACATGTAAATTTTTTTGAGTATCCATTTTTTTCGGCCATGTGCATGTGGAACTGCATGAAGATGTAGGGTGGTAGCAATTATTAAGTGACTATATTAATATACCTTGTTATTAGGTTGATGGTCAACAAAATGCATCCCATGTTGAACAACTTTGACTTGTTTTAGATATATCCCTTGCACTACAAAAAAACCTGCATGGTAAACATGAACTTGAGGTAAGACATGTGAACGTGTACAAAATTTTCATGCTCAAGGTTTGTACAATATATATTTAATGTTTATAATGTAATGTGCACATGTGAACACAATGTATATATAATTTTAAATTCAAACTCACCTATGGGAAATAATATTCCATCACTTGTTTCAAGTTGTGTTTTCTTGTTCCTCTCTTCTGTGCAAAACAATAAATAATAGCTAACACCTTCTATGTTTCTAGGCTCTACTATGATTGCAAAAACATCTCTTGTACACCAAATTTACACAATAAATTTTTAAAAAAATTAGAAATGGCTCTAGACTTTAAATATCATTAACTATATATATAATATTTAAATTATTGAAAACTTACACATGTACCTTTTCTAACCAATCCTGAAATATGGTCATAATCAATTGAAATCAAAGGAATGTCTTCAAATCTTTCTTCCTCATTTTCATCGTATGTTTTTGAAACAACTAGTGGCACCATATCCCATTTACCAACATATCCAAGTTCTTGGTTGTTGCATGCATGATTAGAGCTTCCTACAATGCACTCAGTGAAAAAACAAGAGTAATCCCTTGTGTATAATGTCTATCCATGGCGACTATCTGAACTCATAACACAATGTAAAGATCTTGTTTTGTCTACCCTCTTGCATCCATGCATTGATCTTTTGTCCACACCTAGATACATGTACAACAACAAACGCATGTGAACAAACATGTATATATATATTTTAAATTTAAATAAATTCAAATTTTTGAGAATGTAATTTATACATACCTGATATCTCCCAAAACACTCTATGTGGAATGTGTTGGTTTTTTCTCGAAGATGTGCCGGCCACATTTGATGCAAGGTGTTTCTTACACCATTCGACAACATCATGCACATTGTCTATATGATCTTCTAAATAACTCATTTGATGCTTTCTTAAAGCTCATTTGATGCAAGCTCCTGCTCCATCATGCTCACCCTTTCCATGCCTACTCTAAAAAAACTCTAAACATGTGGTATTTTATAGATTTTATGATATCTAGAAAGTGCATAGAATGGTTGTGAAGATTTGAATTGTGCCACACATCCATCTGATCACACAAAATGATTTTCAAATTTTACACCCCTGCTTCTCAAATTCTCAAAAAAATTGTAAAGCAATGTTGTACAAAAATTGTGTCATACTCTTTATCATCACTAATATAAAAGTGATATTCTTTCTTAATGGCCCATTCTTCATCTGTACTCTCAACACAATCCAATTCTTACTGTGCATGTTGATAACACACATGAACTATAATAGTGATCTGCTTTGAAAATTAATATTATGATTGAATCTCCTTTTGATGTACAAAAATAGTAATTTTTTGCAAAGTCAACTACTGATAGAATTGTTCCAAGTGGGAAAGTATCTCTCAATGGTTGGAATTGTTGTGCTTGCCGCTTAGCAAAAAAAGAATGTTGTATGTATGGTTGTATCAATTTTAAAAAATCTTCCATTAATTTTCCAATAGGAATCTGCTCTTCTACATAGTTGAACCTTGTGGATTCTTTCCCAAAATTTGTTTGAAACTTTACATACTTGTACATATGTAAGTAAAATATGTGAATAAGTAATAAACCACACAATTGATGAAACATTAGATTAGAGAATTCAAATAAATATCTAATCAAATTGAAACAAATAAACTCTCTAAAAATAATACCTTTTGCAATTTACTATCTTTGTTAGGTCAGTATCTTCATTTCTTGAAGGAAATTTAGCCAAATTTCCACATGTTTCACAAATTCCTTTTATGTAGTTTATTTGAGGTCCATTTTCATGATCACATAACATAGCCTTTATGAACAAACTTACCTATTTAGGAGGTGTATTTTGAAAACCACAACTTTCTTCTCTCATCTTTTGAAACACCTAGTAGTAGAGATCAAATTCAATATGATAACGACAACAATTTTCAAAAACCTTTTTTATCTTCACATAATATGGCTTTAACCTTTCAAACATTGTTTTTCCAATATTTATATGACGATATATATTACAAAATTTCATATACATCTCAAGTTGTGTTATGTCTAGCCAATGTTTAATATGATTTTCATAAATACCAGGCCCGATCCTGTGTCTCATAACATCTCTAATATTTGTTGATGGATGAGTCTGATCATGCCAAAAACTTGAGATCAAGTTCCTAACAACATCTTCAATCCTGTCAGAATGGGGAGCTCTACACATAATTTCCCAATTTCCTTCTGAACTCTCACCCAAAAGCCTTCTCTTTTTCTCATATTTTATTAGTGTGGTTCTACTATAACCAATTTCAGCTGAAGTCTAGACATTTTTCTTTTTCTTGCTATGTCTTGATTTATAATAGATGTCAACATCACCCTTCTTGTAGTGGCCTTATCCACTGATCAAGATCCTTTCCCAATGGAATCTAAACCCTTTTTAACATTTTGAGCAATATACTTTTGTAATGCCATGTGTTTCTTCTTATTGATGCCGAATGTACACCCAACAATTGTAATGACTCTTTCAGCTCATTATGAAGAAGTAAACATGATAAAAATTGGGTTTTTTCAAGTGTTTCAAGATGATTGAAATGATAATTGATTATTCTATTTATAGATTTAGTCATTGATCTCTTTCTCTTATTTGTAGGTTGCTTGACATAACATTTCAGTTTATTCATATCCATTTCAAGTAAATGATCTAAATTTCTATAAGAAATTTGTTTCCTCACCTTTTGAGCTAGTTTTATATGCTCATCCATACCAGTAGAAGGAAGTGATCTTGACCCCTCTCCAACATGCATTGTTTTAACTTGGGCCTCCTCCCTATCTTCAAGGTCCATGTGTTCTTCAGTGGATTCATTTGATCCAATATCTAAATTTGGCTCAACTTCAACATGAGAACTTCCTGCTTGTTGAGCCCTTTCTACGTGTCAAAAAATATTTTGCAAAGAAAGTGAGAGATGATGCTGTGCGAACCCTTTTCCTAGTACCTGCAAAACAACATGAATAAATGAGTTAGACAAGGAATTGCAAGCTAAAAGAAGGATTCCCCATGAAATCCATTTACAAATCAAACTAGGAATGAAAATAATGAAGAAGACGATGCACATGACAAAAACAAGATAAAATCCTAATTAGATGTGCAAACTCTCAATCCCATGGGGGAATTGGTGCCAATTTGATGTGAAAATTGGACCTTTCCCAATCCCTAAGATGCAAGCTTTGTTGATTGATGATGAAGAGTGATACACTTTGATGAAATATGAGAACTCCAAGCCAAATTTGCAAAAAATCCTAGATAAGAACTCAAATGATGGATGAAAATGGCTAAGTATTTTAGCATGGTAACTTTGCAATATTTGTGGATGATGAAATGAGGATATGAGCCTTTCATTTATAGGATTTCAAGATGGATGAAAGCCCAAATTTGAGCAATGTGAGACTAACTTTCATCCAATGATATGGTGCCACTTGTCAAGCTATGAATGGATGATGGTTGTGCAAGATTTAGGGTTTGTGTCAATAAATGCCAATATTTGAATTTCAAATTTGTTGAAATGACATGTAAGAGGGAAGGGAAAATGCAATAAATGCCACTTGGCTCAAGGAAAAGGACATGTAAGATGAATTTATTGCCTTGTTCTATGTACATGTTGACTTGGAATTTTTGAATTCAAATTGAGAGAATATTCCAAAAGATGCCATGTGAGGAAAATAGGGATTTAATAAATGAATTAAATCTATTTTCATGAGCAACTTGCATTATCTAGAGGATGTAACATGAGATTAGATTAAATTAATCAAGGGTTAATTAATTTAACAGGAGATTAGATGATGTGACTTATTTGACTTAGATTTATGGGTTTATTTAAATCAAATAAGAGGGGAATATGATAAGATATTAATCAAATAAAGATTTTGATTTATTTAATTAAAGAAAATTTGATGTTAGATTAAATTAAATAAAGGTTTTGTAATTTATTTAATTTTAATGGATAGAATTTAGAAAATTTAATCAAATAGTGATTATTTAGTAAATAGGATATTAGATAAAGATGGGTTGATTTAGTGGAAGGAATTGACAATGAGGATAAAATGATTTTACTAATTAGAACAATTATTGATGATGAATTTGTCGAGATAGGGATTTGATTAAATGGTTGGAGCCACGAGGATGATTTAGGAAGAAATGATGATGTTAAGCCGTCCGGGGATCAAATGCCGCGATGTCAATCAATATATTTACATGTCTATTTTCCCTCTTGGCTGAAATGCACTCATTAACGTTGGTTCAAAGATAAAGTCTAATCAAATTGCGACGCGAGGCGCCGCGGCTGTTTGCCGGAATGGATTGAAAATTTTAACACGGGTGATCTGGGTAACAAAAGGACCGACAAATCAAAAGGGATGCGAAGGCTAAAAACAATGTCTAAAAACAATAAGACAATGAAAAACAAGCCTCAAACCAGGACAAAGACAGGAGTTCGGGGTCCATAACCCTCATGAGGACAGCCAATTAGAGACCAGAAGCTATTTTAGGCTAAAGGGGCAGAGGGGGTCACTTTCAAGTCATTTTCACACACCTCCACTAGCAAACCTTGAGATTCGAGCTCTAACCCTTTGATAATATGGTGCAACGATAGCTTCCCCTACACATTTTAGACCAAGTTCAGACCTACCAGCCGCCACCAGGCATCTAGGCACTAGTATGTGGTTCCTACCGAAGCTTAATTTTTTTATTTGACACATTTATTACATGTTTAAAAGGGAGCTCACCTTCAGCGGTGCTATTATAGTGCCACTCGGTGTTTAAAGTGCACCGCTATTTACCTTTTTGCGCCACAGCGGTGCAGTTTGGAGTTGAGAAACTTTGTCACTGGGCTCAGGCTCGACGGTTCGATTTGATTAAAGTGCGCCGCGGTGATGTGCTTTTCACAAAAACTGCGATGATAGGGACAAATTGTGCCATGACAGTGCTTTTTAGCTTGATTTAGGGTCCGGCATCAGAGTTTTAGAAAACTCAAACTGCGCCGCTAGATGCAAGTTTGGAGCGTTAGGCCAGGATTTTTCCAAATTTTTTAATGTGCTGACTTTCCTTGATGCAAAATGGACTGAGGGAGATCTACTCTCGGGAGCATCAGTCATGGGATTTGGTGAGCATCCTACAAGACCTGAGTGACAGAGACCAGGACCGATTGGGAGTCGCTGGCCTATGGCATATTGCGTATGCAGCGCCCGTGCGCACACACCTTGGGATGCTATTAGCATTGGCTGAGAGGTGGCACAACGAGACATCATCGTTCCATCTTCCCACTGGCAAGGTGACCGTCACCCTGGAGGACATCTGACGCATTTTACGATTGCCCATTCATGGCTGTCGAGTGATCTATGACATGGAGGGACGCGATTGCTGCGTCAGAGTCCTCGCCATGCGCGACATTATTTACTGCGAGGGTCAGATCGAGTTGGAGAGGTACAGGGTTATAGCACCTCCCTTCCACTGGGCCATTGCAACAATCATTTATGGTTTGGGTGCCCTAGACCAATGAGGGCGATATTTCAATCCAGGTTGGGGATACTGCTGGGAGAGGATAGTCTGAAACAAGCTAGTTCAGTTTGAATGGGGACCCGTCCTTTTGGCTTCACTCTACAAGGATCTCCACGAGTATGTTTACGTGGATGGCAGAGCACTAGGAGCCAGAGTGACTCTTCTTCACATTTGGGCGTGGGAGCACATTTTTGTGCTATGTCCATGGGTTGTTCTAGTTCCAATGGGGGTAGAGGATGCCCTTGGCGAGCATGGGATCCCCTATTGGAGGCGAGTCCTGGACGAGATGCTCATATTTACTTGGCATCCATACCTTGGTCAACTCGGATGGGCCAACGATGTCGCTCAACTCTTTTACTACCGGCAGGATTGATACATGCAGGGCTGAGAGCATACGATGATTGAGAAGTACCTACTCGAGCGCGTACATCATCAGTTTGGAGAGCCCCAGGATCGGCTAGATGATGACTATGTGGCTGTCTTTGCATGAAGCATCACATAGAAAACATGAGGGCCTGACATTTCTACCGCAGAGGCAGTTGACAACTTTTGACAGTTAGTGGCCTGAACATGGGCCTATGATTAGGGCTTGGCAGATCTAGGGACCACACAATCCTACAGAGATTGGTTCAGACCTCCTCTTTGGTTGACTATTCCAAGCGAGGATGCAGAGGTAGGAAGGGTTAAAGGAAAGAGAGGACAAGGACGAGGGCAAGGACCGAGGATCGAGATCCAATAGGATCCACCATTGGTGCCCCTAGTTCCGCTAGGTCACGAGGATGTCCATATGCAGGACCAGCAGCAGGATCCACTAGTCCCACCACCACGAGCCGAGGGTGAGGACCAGGTTGACGTGCAGCCATGGGCATAACTAGTAGGGCAGGTAGATGCATGGGATGCCTTGATTTTATAGTTGTAGGTGCAGGTCCAAGCGGTGACAGCAGAGAGAGACTAGGCCAGGGCTGAGAGAGATCAGCTCAGAGTAGAGAGGGATCAGGTTGTGTAGCAGAGACAGGCTGCAGGGGTATAGGCAACCATAGAGCTAGGTCGCAGGCAGTAGATTGAGAGCATGAAAGCTACCTCATCTCAGGGTATAGTGCTGGTACGATCTTATAGGGATGCCATTCTAGAGATAGAGTACTATTGTCGGGTCTACCACGACACTGTTCCTAGAGCAGACTGGGTTCCAGAGTACTTAGAGTAGGCTAGCCAGAGACCACCAGAGGGCCACAGTGACAGAGGTGAGGGCAGCATTCATGGAGATCAACCATGATCCATATGATACACACCTTTTGTGCCTTATGGGCTCATTTTTGATAGCTTGATGGGCATTTTGTACTGATTGACATACTTGTACAGTGATCCGATTATTTTTTGTACTATGACAGATGATATGATAATGATATATGTATGAGTCAATTTTGATGTGATGAAATGTGTACCTTTATTCATGCATGTATGATTTTCCTTTTATATGTGATGCATTTATTTCTAATGATGTTTATGCAATGACTATGACCTATGATATGATGTGCAATTATGTTAAATATATGATAATTTACCTTATGCAAATGTGATATGTTAAATGATTTGATTTATGGTATATGTAATGATGTATAAAAAATGCTTATATATGAGATGTTTTATGGATGCGATGGGATGTGATATGATGTAATGGTCATGATATAATGCTTATGGAATGGTGTTAATGCTTAATGAGATGATTTTATGAGATGCCTTAGAATAACAAATGTTATTATCCTAAATGATGATGTATGTGATGCAATGATATGTTAAATGAATTAAATGCTTATATGCCTATTGCTTATGATTATGCAATAAATGATTATGAAATGATTGTGTAGATGCTTATGTGATGATTTAAGTGGTAATGTGATATGGTTATGTAAATGAAATGTTTATGCACTAATCGATATAATGACATGAGATGCAATGTAGTGAGTGAAATGCAATGATATGGATGCACCTATCTATGAAGAGTGTTTATGATAACCTATTTATGATGATTGGAATGCAATGCGTTTGTTCCCTATATGATATGCTTATGCAATATGCTAATGATTTGTGGATGCAGGATCGATGGCGATGATGATCAGTTGTCATAGTACCTTGTTAGTGTGATTAGTAACAAGAGAAGAAGTCATTTCAACAAGACACAAGATGACACAAATGCAGATGATGATGATGATGATGATGATGATGATTACTTGCCGAGGAATTGGGATTTTCAAAGGGCCAAATTTTCTTATGTTTGATAACACACGTGGTATGATGCATCAAGGTATAGACAACTAGGATGGCGCGGTAATTAGTGTGATGGACTTTGACTCGACAATCAGATAGGAGTATTCTTGTTCACACCTGACATTCAGAAACCTTGCTGGGATGTACTTCAGAAGTTTCAGACACCTCAGACCAAAACACGAAAAGGTAAACCTATTCCTGTAATAGTCAACAAGTTGCCCTAGACCTCGTCCATACATACCTATCAAAGCAAGTATTCGCTGAGGTTATTTTACAAGAACGTCCCACAAGCACAACAGATGAAAGATAATGATCATTGCCCCATTACTATTTCTCTAAATCCTTTGTTTGGATATCATTGAGACGTCCTTGGAATGAGCACAAATGAGATAAGTCAAAAAGATAAAGACCAAATAAATAAACAAACTAATGCTCTTCAATACCGCTAACGGAAAATGATGTGTTTTCTAAAGATGATAAGCGAAACTTATTGCCAAAAGATAATGCCCATTGTAGGAAGGATTCATCCTAGGACATGTTAGTGGATGGCGGCACGTCATTTGATTTATAAGGGATGATTGATATGGGATAGATCCAGATGATGTGTTATCAATATGAAGAGATGACCAATTTGCTTACGCACTGATTTAAACTTAAGACTTGACATTTTGAGTTCTACTCGCAATCTGCTAGACTTGTTTCTGATTATCTTGTGGAAGGTTAATGATGATGATCAATTTATTATGGATGGTGTTTATTGCAGGTGCAAGCAAGATGAGGTGGATGTTTTCAAATATTTGGATGTTTTTGACGTTTTGAAATGTTTTTTGAGGCTATTTTTGGTGTTTTTCAAGATTTCCAAATGTTTTGATTTTTGATTTTATGATGGTTTGGGATTTTCCAAGATTTTGACCAAGAGACTAACCTAAAGACCTATCCTAGGGGTCTCAAGGGCTGATCGACATATGAGCTTTGCCTACGTTATATATGCAGAGACCATGTAGTTCGACTGACGACTTTGACCAATGATGATGTACATGATGAGATGTTAGTTTATTATGACGGACTCCTATAGGACTGACCTAGATGTCTCGAGGGATGATCAAAGATCAAACTTGCCTATGTTCAAGCTCATAGATGATGTAGTTCAACTAGATGACTCTATTTTTTAGATTTTTTTATATGACTTTTTGACATGTTTTTTGATTTTGATATGTTTTGGATGTTTTTGGATTTTTTTGATATTTTGATGTTTTTGGATTTTTTGATTTAAGGATTTTAAGATC
>VDFB02105785.1:70272041-70354814 GCA_007258455.2 Sequoia sempervirens
AAAATTCAAATTGTTGAGGAGTTTGAGGAAAGAAGAAGCAAAGGATACATAATTGGGTAGAACTCCTCCATTTGAAACTCTGGTTTCTTAGGTATGCAATGTCTTTACACATTTTCTTTCATTCTATTATGGCTTGCTTTCATTTTTATTGTTTTGCATATTCGATGTTGATCTTTGTTTTTTTGTCATGTTACAACCTTAGGTTGTCAATGGGAATTTTAAATTACACAATTATATACACTTTCCAATTACATTTTTAAACCACATCTCTTTGAGGCATTTTGTTATTTAACAATTGACTTACTTTGTGTATGCTTCCAAAGCTTTCATTAAGGTATTTTGTCAAACAGTTATACAAACTAGCTAATTGCCTTGTTTATGCTACCAAATTTTCCATACATGTCTCTAAAAAATTAGAATATACTCTTGATGTAATAGGGTGAGGCCTACAACACACAAACACACAACTCCAATCTGCAAACCCACAATTTACAATTTCATTAGGACCTCTTCATTCAGCAAATTCACACTGTTCCTTGTAGCATATCAAAGTCACTCAATCGGGTATAATTCCACTCACACACCTTTCAACTCACAAAAAAACACACATCAAGGACCCATTATAGAGCCTTTCAACATATCCAACAATCACCAATTCTTGTTTTGTACCAAACTACACAAATCAGGTTTTCTATGCTTTTAAGGGCCCAAATTAGCCCACTTTTACAAAGGGGCCACCTGCAAAACTTGTCCAAATCTCTTGAAACCTTGGGGAAGCACTTTATATCTGTCAAAACTTCAAATTTAAGCATTAGATTGTAGAGATTCAATCATTTGACAACCCAAACCATAAAACCCTCTCCCTAGGCTTAGAAACCCTAGGTTTTATTGAAAGTAGCACTTGTCAAACACTCCAAAACTTTAAAATTGTTCAAACAAGCCTAAAATACCCCAATCATGCTCAATCTAACATAAAATAATTCTTCCCAACTCAGAAACTTAATTTCACTCACCAAAACCTCATTTTTCTTAAGGAAAACTCAACATTTCCTCATAGGGTTTCACACCCAATCTACTTCTAAACCTCCCCTGCTCTAGTTAAAAATTCCTCCACCAAAAACCTATTTTCCAATCCATCCCACTGAGTTACAATCCTTACAGTAGGTGGGATGGAGTTAATACATGTTTGATGTTTACAAACTTACAATAAACCCTGTTTAAGCCAGTTAGAGAAATCCAAAGATAAATCACACAAAACTTAATGGAAAAAACTCAAAATGGATTCAAATGAGAAGACACAATATACTATGCTATTCCACAATATACTGTTGCTATACTAGAAAATACAAAAATAATGGAGAAATTCTGAATTTTATTGTTTAAATTCTTCTTTCCAATCCAAGGATCATCCTCCATTCGAGTTTCTAATGGCCTTGTATAATGTTTCCTTCCTAAAGAAAACCACTTAAACTTCCAAAACTAACATTTTAAAGAGATGACCATTGGTCTCCCTCTTTAATACACTTGTACAACCCTTCACTATTTGTTCATTTGGCAACTTAAAACTTTTTGCACATTTTGAAAATTCTACTACCTGGACCCCTAAATACTAACAAAAATGACCAATTACATCACCACATGGTCCTATAAACCTTATTAAGAAAAAAATCCTCCAAAACTATAAACTATATACCTTGTTGCCACCTTCAAATTTTGCAAATTTGAAGTGCCCATGTTGAAAATTTGCCTTTGCACATTCAAAAGTGCACTTAAAAAATCTGCCCAGGTGACCTACTTTGAAGGATCATAATTCAAATCCAGTTGATTTTCATGTCAAATCCTTTCATGGGCATACTCAAGTGACATATTTGAATATGCATGTCAGTTTTTAGCTTCCCATAATAAGTTCTGACAATTTTTTGAAAAGCAAAACTGGAAGGTTCTGAAACATTTTGTTGTTTCAATATTGTCAATCTTGCAAAGTGGCTTCCTATTTGAGTTGATATATTGCAACTAGATGATTATCATGAAAAGTGGATTGTTTTTCTCCATTATCCATACATTCATATGCTCCTTGGTCTGTTTTCAAAGTCTCATGATTAGATTTGATATTTTACCAGGTCAAAAGCAAATGCAGTTTGTTCACTTTTTACACCTGCATTTTCAGAATGCTTCAAAGTGGTCATCTTTGACCCTTAATATCTGTTGATAAATGTGGATTGAAGGGAATCCCTCTTGCACACATATTTAGTGTACCCAAATGACTTAGTGTGTCAAGTGGTAGTTCCCCAGGAGAAGATTTGGTATTTTTGCAAGGTGGCAACTAGGTAAGTTATAATCAGTTTTAAACAGGTACAATTGCAAAAAAATTCAAGTAGGCCACTTGGGTATTTAATATATTTCACCTCAGGAAGAATTTTTGCATTCCATTTGTTGCACTGAATTTTTGTTTTAATTGGTTACATGCATGCTCAGTTTCATGCCTCCTGAATGAGCTTTGATGGGTTAACTAAATTTTTTTATTGCAACATGGCCAAAATGGGTGTTCCAAAAAGTTTCAAATTTTGAAAATCTAAGGAAAACCCCTTTTTTTTGTCTAAAACCTCTACAACTCCATTTTCATAAAAAACAGAGCTCATATGACATGTTATTTTAATGCATTTCAGGTGTGGCTAACACGTCCTGGGGGCTAGTTTACAAAGGAGGTACCTGATTCTTGATGACTAGGTGAATTTTGAGAAAATGGGTTTTCTATAAGTAATCAATTATGGCCGCACGCAAAAAATCTCAGCTCCAAAGGTCATCATTTGTCCACAGCGATTTTCTTCATTTGGCCTATAAGTGTAATTAAAATTTGCATTTTTCTAAAGTTTAAAATGTTTATATTTAAAATATTTTTGAATATTTTAAACATTATCCACATATTAAAAATGCATTTAACGCAAAAATAAAATACAATGTCAAATGTTCCGAGGAAAAGAGAGTTTAATTCTTGCTTGTGATTGGTGGAAGCGACTTCAGGGCTTTCACTCTGCATGGATGAACTCATGGCCAATCATTGTTTTGGTTTGTTTTTCCCATTTGAATTAGCGATGGCGCAATGGTTGTGTCCTCTCATTTCCCATTACAGGCTCTTTCCTTTTGTACATTGGTGATGGAGTATGTTTTGAGTTCTTGATCATAGCTATATATATCTTTGTTTCTTGTTGCATCCATGACACACGATGCTTGAGTGATGGAGTTCTTGAGGGTAGATTTTGTATCTCCAATCTCTATTGTATTGAATATTGAAGTGTTTCCTTCTCAATGGAGGTTTCTTCTGGAGCATTTTGGACAAATTTAAGCAAGTATTATTTCAGGATGAACAATGAGAGTTTTCGGAGCAAATAAATGTTGTGGTCCCATGGCAGAGTTCAAAGTTATTTAGTAATTTTGAATAGTGAAAAGGTGAAACATAAGAGCACAAGTAAATTTTTATTTTCCTGATATAATATTTTTAATACTCCACAAAAATGGTTGCATTATATTCATTGTGCATCGCTAATCATTTTCTTCATTTCCATATTTATTCCCGATGGACGAAGTTTTATTTTCATGAGGCATCGCTAATAAATATTAGCTTTTCCAAATTTATTAGCGATGTGCGAGGATAACTTGTTGTTGAAGTAAATAAAAGTGGTGGGCCCGTGGCAGGAGTTCAAAGGTTATTTGATAAAATTGAATAGGGGAAATATAAAGCTCATGAGTAAATGATTTTTTCCCCATAAAGTGAAATTTGAAACTTTATTTGCTAAATGGTGAAATAATATATTTCACGAGACTACACAAGAATGAAGAAGGTAAATGAATTTAATTTTTTAAAATGTTGGGCATTTTAAAATTTGTAAACTTATGGGTAATTATTTTATTTCCTGATAAAGTGAAACTTGAGCCTTCAATCTATAGAAATTTGTTGTTGGGAAAAAACAAATAAAGAGATAAATGAAAGGAGTAAAAGCCTTCATGAAAGAATGATTTTCTCAGCTACAATAAAAGAAGGGCTTGGAGTTGTAGATAAAGGTAAATGGTGAATGAACAAGTGAGATGGAGATTTCTACAGTGAAAGGTTTTTCACAGCAAATAGAATATTCTCTACAACAGGGCATTTCTTCAATGTGGGTAAAGAGCAAACAAAGAGAATGATGAGTTTTCACAAAGAGGGATATTTTTCTATTATAGGATAGTGGAGTGATGAGCAAGAAAACAAAGAGTAGGTTGAAGATTCTTTAGCAAGCAAAGGAAAATGAAGATCAGTGAACCTAAATGTGTCAAGTGTCTTCTTCAGATGAGCATTTAGGGTTTTTGTTTTTCCTTAAGTGTTGTCTTTCTGCCTCATTCTGAGAGAGGTTTTTTTGTAATTTAATATAGAGAACATTGTAATGTGAATACAAAGCATTTTAGAGTTAATTTTTAGGGTCTTAGTCTATCAATATTTATGTAACTTTGATTACAATATTGGCAAAATAATACTAAATGTTTCAAGTTTGAGACTATTTTACTCTCCTATGTCCTGGTTTTATAGATTATGAATGATGGAATCAAGGTTGTCTTATTTGTCTCTATCAATTTCAGATAGATGTGTGGCTCTATTTTTGTTTATTAATTCAAAGAATTAATGTAGATGTTTGAATATGGCTGTGAGTTTGTATCGAATTAAGTGCTAAGATGTTAGTAAGAAGTAAATGTTAAGACACGCTGTTGAAATGTTGTAATGCAACATTTTAGGGCTTCATATAGTGTTAGGTGAAAATTGTTATCAGATTATGTATGTGTTTTAGTTGACTCCATTCCAAGGATGAGGAACTGATCTAAGTGTGTTATTCATGTTACATTTGTTAGTTAATACAACAGTTGATCATATTTTAAATCAAATATCAATCTCAGTGTGAGGAGTTTAATGAGTTACATCTCTCATGTTTAAATTAGGCATTACTATAGAGCTCAGCCAAGCCTTTATATATTGTGTCTATTAAGCATCTAAAGGAGAAACATCTGTTTACAGTGTATTTGGTACTTCAACACACAAGTATCTATAAATATATTGTTAGGATTACCCTCCCTGGTTTAACAAATCCACAAGTGTAGAAGACTTAAGTCTCTTTGAATGAATCTTATTCGTTGGCCATATCAACCTATGAATCTAAATATGAGAGAGTGGCTACTCTTTAGGACTCATTGCATATGTTGATTTGGGAACTAATAGAATGATGACTCTACTAGGGAATCAATTCAAAAGAGTCATTCAATTTGTTGATCCGTAGTTTTGGGTCTAAATGATCCAAGGACCTACATACTTGAAGGAGATTGTTGCAATGTTTCTGATGTATTCTTGAAGTATGGTGCTCTGTTGGTGGAGAGAACTTAGAAATACATAGATCTTGGAAGAAATTTTCCCCTCCTTGAAGATATTTTCCTCTTTCAAAGAGGTGGCGACTCTACAAAAGTTTCTACATCATCAGAAGAGTTGGTTGCAGCAATTTTTGGGTATTTTTCTATTGTAATATCTCTGTATAAAGGTTTTCATCAAAAATCTCTAGTTAATACTATCCCTTGTTCTATATTTCAAGATACTAGTAGAAAGGGAAATGAGAAAGTAGGAATATTCTGAAAAGGATATTGAAAAGAAATTAGTTGTAGAGGGAATAAAGTCTTTATTTGCAAAAATGTATTGTTGTCCTAGTTCTCCCTCTACAAATTGTAATATCATGCCTAGAACATAACCATGTCCTCAAAGAAAGGTGTTCACTAATGAGGAAAATGACCCTCTAGATTTTAGTAAAATCCAAGGTTACCCACATTTTTTTCCTAAGAAGAATTAATGAATATTTTCCTAAGTTTAGAGGAGGTTTTGAAAAGTCGGCATCAAAACATGTACAAGTTTTTCTTAATGTAATGGAAGACTATCAAATAATGGAAGAAGATGCTAAGATGAAGATTTTTGTAAGAACTTTAGAAGATACTGCCGAATATTGGTTTTCTAGTTTACCAATGCATTCTAGATGTTTATGGAAAGAGTTTGAGAAATTATTCATGGATGAGTTTGGTGAAGTGAATGATGAAAGCTTGTCTAAAGAAAGAAATCTGCATACCCAAGAAGAATATGAAGAGAAATCTGAAAATAAGGTTGACTCTATGTAACCTATTGATGTATTGTGTGATATAGAAAGATTGTCCAGGATGAATCCATCTATGATTTTTATGGTAGATTCACTAAATTTTTGCTTGCTATACCAGAATCAAAATGACCTGATGAGTTATTTTGCATTGATTTGTTATGTGAGAATTGTGAGCCAGGTTTGAGTACTATTCCAACTCACTTGAAGCCCGCTAGTCTTAAATGTTTATATCAATGGCTATCAATAATTGAAGAAAAGATAGAGAAGTATGGAACTAATCTCCTGAATAGCTTATGTGATGGTACTTTTTCAAGATTTCATTAAATTGATCTAGATGGTATAGAAGAAGACAATGGAAATGCATCATTAGGTGATGAGGATTTTGTTTATAAACAACCCACAGAAGAAATAAACCCAAATGAAGATTGCAGCCATGATGTTCATGAAGAGATAGATGAAACATGTGAAGTTTCTTCTATTTGCTTTTAAAATATAGAAATAAAAAGCATTTTTTATGTATTAGATGAAGGCTACAACGATGAAGATGATACTGAAAGTTTTTCTCTTCTATGGATTTTGAATATACAGTTGAAGATCATGTTGATTCTGAAGTTTCATATTTCCATGGAGAGAGCAATGATGTTGTAGATGGAAGTTTGAAACTAGTTGAAGAGCATTCTTGTTTGGGTGATAAAAAAGATTTCAACCCTATATGCAGCCTTGGTGATTGTGTTTCCTTTCAAGAGGAATAGGCAGAGTTAATTTCTTCAAGTGGAAAATGTTTCAACAAGAAAAATGATGATAACATTTCTGAAGCCTCACAATTGTATGATGGTGGATATGAACCGAATATCTTGCTTAAAGAAGACATGTGTGATTAATAATGCAATGGTACACTTGGTCATACAAATTCTACGAGTGCAACATTGATGAAAGCTTTCATGATGATGAGACAGAGGAGCCTGATGATTTGAAGAGTACTCTTGAGAATGTCAGCATATCATATGAGAATGATAGAATATGCAATGATTTTCAATCAGAGCAATCATGTGTGATAAGTTGTAGTGAAGAGATAAATGATGGTTTTCAATTTGATAGTGAGAAAGGTAGTTTTACTGATTGTGATAGTAGTGTAAACAGAGGAGATATGTATACAAGAGGTTCATTGAATGAATCATCTAAAGTAGTTGATTATGAAAGGAATGCATATGTTGATCATAATGAACAAGAAACTCCTCTTTTGTTTGATGCTTTACCTTCTTCTGTTCATGTTGTTGCCTTTGAATTTATCCATGAATGTTTGCATGAGATCAACATTGAAGAACTTGTACATGATAGTGGAAATGTAGTGAAAAATATTGGTACAACTAATGAAACTCTTTATGATGAGTTTGCACTTGAAGAATGTGATTGTGTCAATCACATGGATGCATATGAAAACCTCTTTTCTAGATCTGCAACTCATAGTTTTCCTCTTGAGGAGTATGTTTTAGATTGTCATGTTGATGCAACAGGAGGTGGTAGTGAATATGTTTATACTTTTAGAAATCAATGTGCTTTAAACAATCATTATCAGTAGTTTGTTGCAGAAGTAAATTCTAAGTCATCTAAGCCTACTGTTGAAACTTTTGTGTATGATAAAATTACAAATGTTGATAGTCTTGTCTATGAGCCTAAAGTGGGAAACACTATTTGAGATGTTGATGTATTGTTTGAATGTTGTGATTTGAATGTGGATGAAAGTATTATGAGTGTTAGTGAATCTTGTTTTTAGGACATTGAGACATATGTTACTATGATTGAGCTATGTTTTTGGGATGATAACAAACTTGTATCTGATGTAATCCAACTGAATGAGTTTCCAATGTGTGAGCACTCTTTGCTTGACACACAAAAGAATTGCACACTATTTCTGAGGCATGATTTCTTTTCTAGGCCTAATCATTGTGAGGGAATTGGTAAATGGGATGAGGCTATGTTTTTAGATGGTCTTGATCACCATCCTCATATTTTTTCACTGCCATAGAATCAAAAAATGGAATGAGTGGCAGTGATGCAACCTATGTCTTTTGGTTGCCATGTGACAGTAAAGCTAAATTCAAAGGTAGCCTAACATTTGTGTTTTCCAGAATGAAGTCACTCCTATTGATATGGTGTGACAAAGGAAAGTATGGATTAAAATAGATCAGCTCTTTTAACAGTTTGGTGTTTGAAAGAGGTAAGAATTGACTGCCCTTTTTTCATTTGGTGGCCTTGGGCCATCAAGTGAATTTAAAAGTTTTAACATAGTCTCTATCACCTTTTTTTTTTGCACCTAGTCTGCTCTCCCAGAGATCTGAATTATTGCTATGCCCGCAAGGGGCATACATCCCCAGAAAAAGCCACTATTGGCACCTTCAAATTTTGCAAATTTGAAGTGCCCATGTTGAAAATTTGCCTCTGCACATTCAAAAGTGCACATGAAAAATATGCCCAGGTGACCTACTTTGGAGGGTCATAATTAAAAGACAATTGATTTTCTTGTCAAATCCTTTCATGGACATACTCAAGTGACATATGTGAATATGTATGTTAGTTTTCAGCTTTCCATAATAAGTTCTGATAGTGTTTTTAAAAGCAAAGTTGTAAGGTTTTGAAACTTTTTCTTTACATATTGTCAATCCTACAAAGTGGCCTCCTATTTGAGTTGATATTTTGCAACTAGGTGATTATCATGACAAATGGATTGTTATTCTCCATTATCCCTACATTCATGTGCTCCCTAGTTTTTTTTTAGAGTCTCGTGATCAGATTTCATATTTTTACCAGGTCAAAAGCAAATGCAGTTTGTTCACATTTTACACCTACATTTTCAGAATACATCAAAGTGGTCATATTTGACCCTTAATATCTTTTGATGAATGTGGATTGAATGGAAGCCCTCTTGCACACATATTAAATGTACCCAAATGACCTATTGAGTCTAGTGGAAATTTCCCAGGAGAAGATTGATATTTTTGCAAGGTGGCAACTAGGTAAGTTTTAATCAGTTTTAAACAAGTACAGTTGCAAAAAAGTCCCAGTAGACCATTGTGGTATTTAATATCTTTCATCTCGGGAATAATTTTTCCATTTTGTTTATTTCAATGCATTTTTGGTTCAAATGGTTACATGCATGCTCAGTTTCGCACCTTCTGGATGAGATTTGATGGGTTAACTAATCCTTTTCTAATTGGAACATGGTCAAAATGGGTGTTCCAAAAAGTTTCAAATTTTGGAAATCTAAGGACAACCCATTTCTTTTTCTAGTCTAAAACCTCTACAACTCCATTTTCATCAAAAATAGAGGTAATATGATGTGTTATTTTAATGTATTTCAAATGTGGCTAACACATCCAAAGGCCAGTTTACAAAGGAGGTACCTGATTCTTGATGATTGGGTGAAGTTTGAGAAAATGGGTTTTCTCTAAGTAATTTATTATGGTTACACACAAAAAACCTTGGCTCCAGAGGTTATCGTTTGTGCGCAGTAAATTTTCTCCATTTGGCCTATAGGCGTAATTAAAATTTGCATTTTTCTAAAATTTCAAATGTTTATGTTTAAAATATTTTTGAATATTTTAAACATTATACAAATATGAAAAATGCATTTAGGGAAAAAATAAAACACAATTTCAAATGTTCTAAGGAAAAGCAAGTTTAATTCTTGCTTGTGATTCGCTGGAAGCAGCTTTCACTTGCAAGGATGAACTCATGGCCAATGGTTGTTTTGGTTTGTTTTCCCATTTGTATGAGCGATGGTTGTGTCCTCTCATCGCCCATTGTGGATTCAAGGGCTATTTCCTTTTGCACATTGGTGATGGAGTATGTTTTGAGTTCTTGATCGCTTATTGTTAATATATATCTTTGTTTCTCACCACATCCGCAATACACAATGCTTGAGCGTTGGAGTTGTTGAGGGAAGATTTTTGATCTCCAATCTCTATTGTATTGAAGATTGAAGTGTTTCCTTCCCAAGGGAGGTTTCTTTTGAAGCGTTTTGGACAGATTTAAGCAAGTATTATTGTAGGATGAACAAATCTCAAATTTTTCGCTTTATGACAAGATCTTGGGGGTTTTTATTGCTCAAAATTGCTACTCCATGGTCTGAAATCACCCATTGATCATTACTAAGACCTGGGAAATGATTTTTGTCTGTTTATGATGAGTTTTAGGTGCCTACAACCATTAAAATGCCCTGCATCAAGAGAAACGTCCCTACACATTTTTCTCTTGCCATGGCTGCAAGAAGTTCTATTAAAATTCCCAAGGAAGGAGCAAAACAAAGAAGGATCTTTTTGACCATCATGGATTTGATTTGTCTTCTCCTATTTTCTTTTTCGATCCACGATGGTGCATTCTTTAGCCTCATTCATCGCTAATTCAATGACTCTTTTCCATTTTCTATTTGTGATGCCTAATGTCTTTCTCTTCATTTTTCCCATCGCTAATAAGTTTTTTCTTTTACAAAAACATCAGAGATGTGCAATGAGAGTTCTCAGAGCAAATAAATGTGGTGGGCCCATGGCAGAGTTCAAAGTTATTTAGTAATTTTGAATAGTGAAAAGGTGAAACATAAGAGCACGGGTAAATTTCTATTTGCTCGATATAAGATTTTTAATTCTCCACGAAAACTCCAACTGCATTATATTCATTGTGCATCACTAATCATTTTCTTCTTTTCCCTGTTGTATTCCCAATGGACGAAATTTTTTTTAATTTCATCAGGTATCGCTAATAAATATTAGCTTTTCCAAATTTACTAGTGATGTGTGAGGATAATTTGTTGTTGAAGTAAATAAGTGGGGTGGGCCTGTGACAGAAGTTCAAAGGTTATTTGATAAATTTGAACAAGGGAAATATAAAGCTCACAAGTAAATGATTTTTTCCCCATAAAGTGAAATTTGAAACTTTATTTGCTAAATGGTGAAATCATATATTTCACAAGACTGCACATGAATGAAGAAGGTAAATGAATTTAATTTTTTTAAATGTTGGGCATTGTCAAATTTGTAAACTTATAGGTAATTATTTTATTTCCTGATAAAGTGAAACTTGAGCCTTCAATCTATAAAAATTTGTTGTTGGGAAAAAACAAATAAAGAGATAGATGAAAGGAGTAAAAGCCTTTGTGAAAGAATTATTTTCTCAGCTACAGTAAAAGAAGGGCTTGGAGTTGTAGATAAAGGTAAATGGTGAATGAACAAGTGAGATGGAGATTTTTACAATGAAGGGTTTTTCACAGCAAATAGAATATTCTCTACAATAGGGCATTTCTTCAATGTGGGTAAAGAGAAAAAAAAAGAGAATGATGAGTTTTCAAAAAGGAATATTTTCCTGTTATAGGACAGTGGAGTGATGAGAAAGAAAAAAAAGAGTAGGTTGAAGATTCTACAGCAAGAAAAGGAAAATGAAGATCAGTGAACCTAAATGTTCAAAGTGTCTTCTTCAAATGAGTATTTAGAGCTTTTTTTCTTTAAGTGTTATCTTTCTGCCTCATTCTGAGAGAGGTTGTTTTGTAATTTAACACAAAGAACACTGTAATCTGAATACAAAGCATTTTAGAGTTAATTTTTAGGGTATGATTTTATCAATATTTATGTAATTTTGATTACAATATTGGTAAAATAATGTTGAATGTTTCAAGTTAGAGACTATTTTACTCTCCTATGTACTAGTTTTATAGATTATGAATGGTACAATCAAGTTTGTCTTATTTGTCTCTATCAATTTCAAATCGATGTGTGGATTTATTCTTGTTTATTAATTCAAAGAATTAATGTAGGTGTTTGAATATGGTTGTAAGTTTGTATCAAATTAAGTGCTAGGATGTTAGTAAGAAGTAAATTTTAAGACACAATGTTGAAATGATATAATGTAACATTTCAAGGCTTCATATAATGTCAGATGAAAATTGTTATCAAATTATGTATGTGTTTGAGTCGACTCCATTCCAAGGATTAGGTATTGATCTAATTGTACTATTCATGTTACATTTGTTAGTTAATACAACAACTGATCATCTTTTAAATAAAATATCAATCTTAGTTTGTTTGTGTAAGGAGTTTAATAAGTTACATCTCTCATGTTTAAATTAGGCATTACTGTAGAGGTCAACCAAGCCTTTATAGTTTTGTGTCTATTAAGCATCTAAAGGAGAAACATCTGTTTATAGTGTATTTGGTAATTTAGCAAATAAGTATCTATAAACATATTGGTGGGATTACCCTCCCTGATTTGACAAAGCCAAAAGTTTAGAAGACTTCAGTCTCTTTGATTGAATCTTGTTCGTTGGCCATATCAACCCATTGAGTCTAAATATGAGAGAGTGGTTACTCTTTAGGACTCATCGCAATTGGTGATTTGGCAACCAATAGAATGGCGACTCTACTAGGGAATCGGTTCAAAAGAGTCATTCGGTTTTTTAATCTGTAGTTTTGGGTCTGAATGATCCAAGGACCTGCATAATTGAAGGAGATTGCTGCAATATTTCTAATATATTCTTGAAGTTTGGTGCTCTATTGGTGGAGAGAACACAAAAATACATAAATCTTGGAAGAAGTTTTTTGCTCCTTGAAGATCTTTTCCTCTTTCAAAGAGGTGGTGA
The DNA here is from genome assembly GCA_007258455.2 of Sequoia sempervirens. Lineage (NCBI taxonomy): Eukaryota > Viridiplantae > Streptophyta > Pinopsida > Cupressales > Cupressaceae > Sequoia > Sequoia sempervirens. The sequence continues at coordinate 70,284,822 of VDFB02105785.1, forward strand.
CTCTACATAAGTTTCTACATCATCAGAAGAGTTGGTTGCAACAGTTCTTAGGTATTTTCTATTGTAATACCTTTGTATGAAGTCTTTCTACAAAATTTTCTAGTTAATACTATCCCTTATTCTGTATTTCAAGATACTAGTAGAAAGGGAAATGAGAAAGTAGGAATATTTTGAAAAGGATATTGAGGAGAAATTAGTTGTAGAGGGAATAAATTCTTTATTTGCAAAAATGTATTGTTGTCCTAGTTTTAAATATACAAGTTGTAATATCATGCCTAGAACACAACCATGTCCTCAAAGAAAGGTGTTCACTAATGAGAGATATGACCCTCTGGATTTTAGTAAAATTCAGGGTTACCCACATTCTATCCCAAGAAGAATTAAATGAATATTTTCCTAAGTTTAAAGGAGCTTTTGAAGAGTCAGCATCACAAAATGTACAATTTCTTCTTAATGTAATGTAAGACTGTCAAATAATGCAAGAAGATGCTATTATGAAGTTTTTTGTAAGAACTTTAGAAGATACTATTGAATACTAGTTTCCTAGTTTACCATTGCATTCTATATGTTCATGGAAAGAGCTTGAGAAACTATTCATGGATGACTTTGGTGAAGTGAATGATGAATGCTTGTATGAAGAAAGAAATCTACATACCCAAGAAGAATATGAAGAGAAATCTGAAAATAAGTTTGACCCTATGTTACCTATTGATGCATTGTGTGATATAGAAAGATTGGAGGATGAATCCATCTATGATTTTCAAGATAGATTCATGAAATTTATGTTTTCTATAACATAATCAAAAATACTTGATGAGTTATTTTGCATTGATTTCTTCTATGAGAATTGTGAGCCAGGTTTGAGTACTATGCCAACTCACTTGAAGACAACTAGTCTTAAATGTTTATATCAATGGCTATCAATAATTGAAGAAATGATAGAGAAGTATGGAACTAATCTCCTGAATAGCTTATGTGATGGTACTTTTTCAAGATTTCATCAAATAGATCCAGATTGTATAGAAGAAGACAATGGCAATGCATCATTAGGTGATGAAGATTTTGTTTTTGAACAACCCATAGAAGAAATGAACCCAAATGAAGATTTCTACCATGATGGTCATGAAGAGATAGATAAAACATCTTGAGTTTCTTCTATTTGCTATGAAAATATAGAAATAGAGAGCAGATTTTATGTATTAGATGAAGGTTGCAATGATGAAGATGATATTGAAAGTATTTTCCCTTCTATGATTTTAAATATACAGTTGAAGATCATGTTGATTCTGAAGTTTCATATTTCCATAAAGAGAGAAAAGATGTTGTATATGGAAGTTTGCAACTAGCTAAAGAGAATTCTTGTTTGGGTGATCAAAAAGATTTCAACTCTATATGCAGCCCTGGTGACTGTGTTTCCTTTCAAGAGGAACAAGCAGAGTTAATTTCTTCAAGTGGAAGATGTTTCAACAAGAAAAATGATGATAACATTTTCGAAGCCTCACTATTGCATGATGATGGATATGAACCGAATATCTTGTTTGAATAAGATGTGTGATCATCAATGAAAAGGTACACTTGTTCATACAAATTCTACAAGAGAGTGCAACATTGATGAAAGCTTTCATGATGATGAGATGGAGAAGCCTAGTGATTTGAAGAGTACTCTTGAGAATTTTGATATATCAGATAATAATGATAGAGTATGCAATGATTTTCAGTCCGAGCAATCATGTGTGAGGATTTGCAGTGAAGAGATAAATTGTGATTTTCAATTTGATAGTGAGAAAGGTAGTTATGTTGATTGTGATAGCAGTGTAAACAGAGGAGATATGTATACAAGAGGTTCATTGAATGAATCATCTAAAGTAGTTGATTATGAAAGGCATGCATATTTTGATCATAATGAACAAGGAAATCCCCTTTTGTTTGATGCTTTACCTTCTTCTATTCATGTCGTTGCGTTTGAAATTATGCATGAATGTTTGCATGAGATCAACATTGAAGAACTTATACATGATAGTGGAAATGTAGTGACAAATATTGATACAAATAATGAACCTATTTATGATGAGTTTGCACTTGAAGAAGATGATTATGTCAATCACATGGATGCATATGCAGACCTCTTTTCTAGATCTTCAACTCATAGTTTTCCTCTTAAGCAGTAGGTTTCAAATTGTCATGTTGATGCAGCAGGAGGTGGTGGTGAATATGTTTCTACTTGCAGCAGTCAATGTGTTTTAAATAGTCATTACAAGGAGTTTGTTTCAGAAGTAAATTCTAAGTCATCTAAGCCTATTGTTGATACTTTTGTGTGTGATAAAATTACTAATGTTGATAGTCTCTTCTATGAGCTTGAAGTGGGAAACATTGCTTGGGATGCTAATGCAATGTTTCAATGTTGTGATTTGAATGTGGATGAAAGTATTATGAGTCTTGGTGAATCCTTTTCTCAGGACATTGAGACACATGGTAATATGATTGAGCTATTTTGTTGGGATTATAACAAACTTGTATCTAATGCAATCCAATTGAATGAGTTTCCAATGTGTGAGAACTCTTTGCTTGACACACAAAAGAATAGCACACTGTTTCTGAGGCATAATTTCTTTTCTAAGCCTAATCATTGTGAGGAAATTGGTAAATGGGATGAGGTTGTGTTTTTAGATGGTCTTGATCACTATCCTCACATTTTTTCACTTGCCATAGAATTAGAAAATAGAATGAGTGGCAGTGATGCATCCTATGTCATTTGGTTTCCATGTGATAGTAAAGCTAAATTCAAAGGTTGCCTAACATTTATGTTTGCATGAATGAAATCACTCTTGTTGATATGGTGTGACAAAGGCAAGTATGGATTAAAAGAGATCATCTCTTTTAACATATTGGTGATTGAAAAAGGTAAGAATTCATTGCCCTTTTTTCATTTGGTGGCCTTGGGCCATCAAGTGAATTTAAAAGCTATAACATAGACTCTATAACCTAATGTTTTTGGCACTTGGTCTGCTCTCCCAAAGATCTAAATTCTTGTTATGCCTGCAAGAGGCATACATCCCCAGAAAGAGCCACTTTTGGAACCTTCAAATAGAGTCTATAACATAGACTCTATAACCTAATGTTTTTGGCACCTGGTCTGCTCTCCCAAAGATCTAAATTCTTGTTATGCCTACAAGAGGCATACATCCCCAAAAAGTGCCCATGTTGAAAATTTGTCTCTGCACATTTAGAAATGCACCTAAAAAATCTGCCCAGGTGACCTACATTAGAGGGTCATAATTCAAAGCTAGCTAATTTTCATGTCAAATCCTTTCATGGAAATACTCATGTGAAATATGTGAATATGCATGTTAGTTTTTAGCTTCCCATAATAAGTTCTAACAATGTTTTGAAAATCGAAGTTGGAAGGTTCTGAAACTTTTTGTTGTTTACATATTGTTAATCCTGCAAAATGGCCTCCTATTTGAGTTGATATTTTGTAACTAGGTGATTATCATGAAAAATGGATTGTTTTTCTCCATTCTTCCTACATTCATATTATCCCTGGTCTATTTTTAGAGTCTCATGATCAGATTTCATATTTTTACCAGGTCAAAAGCAAATGCAGTTTGTTCACTTTTTACACCTACATTTTTAGAATGCTTCAAAGTGGTCATCTTTGACCCTTAATATCTTTTGATGAATTTGGATTGAAGGGAATCCCTCATGCACACATATTCAATGTACCCAAATAATCTAGTGTGTCCAATGGCAATTCCCCAGGAGAAGATTTTATTTTTTTGCAAGGTGGAAACTAGGTAAGTTTTAATCAGTTTTAAATAGGTACAGTTGCAGAAAAGTCCAAGTAGTTCACTTTGGTATTTAATATCTTTCACCTCGAGAAGAATTTTGCTATGCCATTTGTTGCACTCAATTTTTCATTCAAATGGTTACATGCATGCTCAGTTTCATGCCTCGTGGATGAGCTTTGATGGATTAACTAATCCTTTTTTGATTGCAACATAGCCAAAATGGGTGTTCCAAAAAGTTTCAAAATTTGAAAATCTAAGGACAACCCATTTCTTGTTTTGGTCTAAAACCTCTACAACATTTTCAACAAAAATGGAGGTCATATGTTTTGTGTTATTTTAATGCATTTGAGGTGTGGCTAACACATCCCCAGGGCCAATTTAAAAAGGAGGTACCTGATTCTTCATGGTTGGGTGAAGTTTGAGAAAATGGGTTTTCTCTGAGTAATTTATTATGTCCGCACACAAAAAATCATCGTTTTTCTGCAATGAATTTTCTATGTTTGGCCTATAGGTGTAATTAAAATTTTCATTTTTCTAAAGTTTCAAATGTTTATGTTTAAAATATTTTTGAATATTTTAAACATTATGCAAACATGAAAAATGTATTTAGGGAAAAAATAAAATACAATTTCAAATGTTCTGAGGAAAAGCAAGTTTAATTCTTACTTGTGATTGGTTGGAAGCGGCTTTCACAGCTTTCACTCCGCACGAATGAACTTATGGCCAATTGTTGTTTTGGTTTGTTTTTCCCATTTGAATCAACAATGGCATGATGGTTGTGTCCTCTCATTTCCAATCGCAGGCTCTTTTCTTTTGCACATTGGTGATGGAGTATGTTTTGAGTTCTTGATTGATCATGGCTAATATATATCTTTGTTTCCTGTTGCATCTGAAATACACGATGTTTGAGGGATGGAGTTGTTGAGTGTAGATTTTTGATCTCCAAGATCTCTATTGTATTGAAGATTGAAGTGTTTCCTTCTCAATGGAGGTTTCTTCTGGAGCATTTTGGGCAGATTTAAGCAAGTATTATTGTAGGATGAGAAACTCATGTTTTTGGCTTTACGACAAGATTTTGGGGGTTTTTATTTGATCAAAATTGTTGCTCCATGGTCTGAAATCGCCCATTGATCATTATTAATACCTAGGTAGTGATTTTTGTCATGTTTATGACAAGTTTCAGGTGCCTACAGCCATTAAAATGCCCTTGCATCAAGAAAAACGCCCCTACACATTTTTCTCTTGCCATGGCTGCAAGAAGTTCTATTAAAATTCCCAGGGAATCAACAAAAAAAAGGAGGATCATTTCACCCATTACGGATTTGATTTTTCTTCTCTTTTTTTCATCAGTGATCCACGATGGTGCATTACTAAGCACCGTTCATCGTTGATTTAATGGCTCTATTCAATTTTCTATTTGTGATGCCCAATGGCTTTCTCTTCATTTCGCCCATCGCTAATAAGTTTTTGCTTTTCCAAAAACATCAGAGATGTGTGATTAGAGTTCTCGGAGCAAATAAATGTGTTGGGCCCATGGTAGAGTTCAAAGTTATTTAATAATTTTGAATAGTGAAAAGGCATAATATAAGAGCATGCGTAAGTTTTTATTTTCCCAATATAAGATTTTTAATTCTCCACGAGAACTCCAGCTGCGTTATATTCATCTTCCATCACTAATCATTTTCTTTTATATGTTGCATTCCCAATGGATGAAGTTGTTTTATTTTCATCAGGCATGCTAATAAATATTAGTTTTTCCAAATTTATAGCGATGCGCAAGGATAACTTGTTGTTGAAGTAAATAAGTAGGGTGGGCCCATGATAGGAGTTCAAAAGTTATTTGATAAATTTGGACAGGGGAAATATAAAGCTCATGGGTAAATGATTTTTTCCCCATAAAGTGAAATTTGAAACTTTATTTGCTAAATGGTGAAATAATATATTTCACGAGACTACACAAGAATGAAGAAGGTAAATAAATTTAATTTTTTAAAATGTTGTACATTTTAAAATTTGTAAACTTATGGGTAATTATTTTATTTCCTGATTAAGTGAAACTTGAGCCTTCAATCTATAAAAAATTGTTGTTGGGAAAAAACAAATAAAGAGATAAATGAAAGGAGTAAAAGCCTTCATGAAAGAATGATTTTTTCAGCTACAGTAAAAGGACTTGGAGTTGTAGATAAAGGTAAATAGCGAATGAACAAGTGAGATGGAGATTTTTATAGTGAAGGTTTTTTCACAGCAAATAGAATATTCTCTACAATAGGGAATTTCTTCAACGTGGATAAAGAGCAAACAAAGAGAAGGATGAGTTTTCACAAAGAGGAATATTTTTTTTTTATAGGACTGTGGAGTGAGGAGCAAGAAAATAGAGAGAAGGTTGAAGATTCTTCAGCAAGCAAAGGAAAATGAAGATCAACGAACCTAAATGTGCCAAGTATCTTCTTCATATGAGCATTTAGGGTTTTTTTTTTTCCTTAAGTGTTGTCTTTCTACCTCATTCTAAGAGAGGTTGTTTTGTGATTTTATAGTGTATTTAAACACATAAGTATCTATAAATATATTGTTGGGATTACCCTCCCTAGTTTAACAGAGCCAGAAGTGTAGAAGAATTCAGTCTCTTTGACTGAATCTTGTTCGTTGGCCATATCAACCCATTGACTCTAAATATGAGAGAGTGGCTACTCTTTAGGACTTATTGCATTTGTTGATTTGGAAACAAACATACCTTATTACCTTAAATGGATTAACAACTTTAAATGGTGCTCCTGCACCAACTCCTCCCACATTGATAGCATCGATTTAAACTATTTTGGTTTTCATCTCTATTTCTAAATTACCTCATCAATAAAGCTACCTCATCACCTATGTTGTCTATTTATGAAGCTTTGAATGACATATATTTCATTTATTTTAATGGATACATTTTTGAGGAACTAATATTTGTCTCATTACCATGCTACAGGTAAAATTATTCGTCATGCCAAAGAAACAAACAAGAAAAAAACTAATAGATGAACAACTCCAGACCTTCAAAGAGAAGGAAAAAGAATGGTTGAGGGCATATCATGAAAAGAAGAAATTGGAAATGATTGACGAAAACAAGCCAATTGAAGAGGAACCTCAACCAACAAAAAGAGAACAGAAATTGGCAACACAAAGGGTACGAATGTGAAAGTGTCATGCTGGGATAGATTCAAATACCATAGTTGGAGACACACCCTCTACCGTAAGTGAATACAAAGGGACACCATTAAGCACAAGTGAATATGGAGGGACACCATCTACCACAAGTGAATATGGTTGGACATCATCCACCGCATCTCAAGTTGAGAGTACATCATCACTCAGATTTGATGACAAAGGTATGCCATTATCCCCATGTGAACCTCAAGGTATGTCTTCTACTCCACCCTCGATCGAAGGTATGCAATCTAGCCCACCTCAATTAAATATTGATGAAATTTCTAATGTTGAGATGTATGTACCTAGGAGAACACCAGCTACAATTTTGCATAGAAAGCCAAAGCATTTGATTAATATTGATGAGGATATTTTGCAGCACATGGAAGGTAAGATTGCATAACACACTTGTAGAAATGTTGATAAGATTTGGAAAATCTTCTTTGAAAGGATAAATGAGACCGCAAGATGTCAAATATTTGTTGAAATGATGGAGGGTTTAAAGTATAGAAACATCATGAAGACTCTTGGGTTGAGAACATCGAATGCATCAAGTGAAAACACTATTGTGAAGAATCTAAGGGATGCTTATGAGAGTGTGGGTAAGACCTTACGCTCAAAGGATAGTAATGTCACCCGACATTCCATTGCATTGACTTTGGTAAGCTATCAAACAAAGAGAGTTTATCTCACTAAAAAGACAAGTGAACAAATGAGAATTAGTAGAAAAACTTTATCAAAAGACATTCAAAGGCGGCAAAGAATTCAGGGCATTGATTCAAATGAATTATGGGCATTCTTAGAGAGAATTGTTATGCCTTGCATAACTACCCCATTTCATTTTTGACTAAAATGGGTCCCCCTTGTTCTTTTTTTCCTTTGGTGTTTGTGTTTTGGCCTTTGGAGTTGTTATTTTTCCTCCTTGGACATTCTTTTGTTGTTTTGGTGGGTTTGAAACACGAGATGAAACTAAACTTAGGAACTTATATAAAGTTCTTAGGTTGGTTCCCATTCTAGTTCTAGTTCTACCCTTGGTCATTTTTCTTGTTGTTGTGTTTTTGTTTGATTTCAAGGTTGGTTTCTTCCCTTTGATCTTTCTCTATTGTCCCTTTCCATTTCGTTTCTTTCTTTGGTGTTAGAGGTGGAGTTGGGATGAAAATTGAATTTGGAACTTGGTGAAAGTTAATGGTTCAGGTTTTGTTCCACTTTTGCCCCCATTTTGTCTCGCACAGGTTCGATCTCCAGTCCGATCCTATTTGCGTGTTTGTTTTTGTCGTTTGTTCTAGTTTCTTCATCACGGGAACAGGCTTAGAATGGGGATGAAGTTTGGAACTTTCTCTAAGTTTCGAGTTTCATTTTTGTTCTCGCTACACGCCCATCCTACCTTGAGTTTAGGGATTGGTTGAATATGCATTTAAGGCTTTGACTCCACCTGAAAAAACCGCATTAATGGCATTAAATGCCACTCCACTTACACGTGTGAAATAGGTTCTTAAAATCCTTAATCATGCTTATTGTTGTTCATATATGTGTTTAAAGAATTTATACAACTTTGAACTATAGAAGATTTGAGAGGTGCGGATTTGGATTATGGGTGCATGTCAAAGATCAATTCAGGTTCAAGTTTCATCCATTTTTGATGTGCTTAAGGTAGGTCCTTGTTCTCCTTCTTGTTCTTTTGGTGTTTGCTTCTTCTATCATTTGCATGTTCTTTTGGTGTGTTCATGGGTTACTTTTCTACGAACCTTTGCTTCTTTTCATTTGTTTTTAGTTTTTTTCTTTTGTGTTTCTTTTTTTTTGTTTGTTTGTTGCCCTTTTGGGGTCATTTTGTCATTTTCCCTGTCGTTTTCATATTTGGTGGCCATTTTTTCCACCATGCCCTAGTTTTGATTAGGGTTTGCATTTAGAAGGGTTTTAGGGCTTCCATGTAAATCATGATTTTTGATTACATCAATATCCTTCTAAGTTTTAAATTTGCATTGATTTAATGGTTAAATCTGGGGTTTGATGCCCTAATCTTCGGTAAATTGACACACTATACAAATTAGGGTTTTGTATGGCTAACCAATACAATGTCATGTTTTTAGGGCTTTTGGTTTAGCCTTATTTAATCCTCGGTTCAAAATTTTCATGACATCATCTCGACCTAAGCCCTTGGTTTCGAGGTTATTTAAGCATGTGTGTAAAACATTTGATTTTAGCACTTGAATAGTAGATCTGGGTTCAGGTTTGAATGAGTTCTTGAAGTGTTTACTTTTATTCAAGTTTGGATCTTGAAATGTTTCCACCCCCGCTCATTGATTAAAGTTATGATTTCTTTTTCCTTCGCCAGAATCAGGTTCAAGATGTGGACTCAGCTTGGAAATTTTGGTTAGTTTCTAGTTTTGGTTCCATTCTGCCTCTAGCTCTGGCCTTTTGGTTGTATTGTTTGGTTATATAAATTCCTCTTTTCCTTCATTCTTTGGCAGAAGTGGAACCAGGGTGGGATGCAAGTTTGAAAATTTTGATTAATCCTATGTCTTGCCTCCATCCCAATCATGGTTCCAAGTATGCTTAGTTTTGGTTCCTGTCTCGCCAGTGTTAAAAGTATTTTTGTTCCTAATTCTTCTTTGGTTTCACCTCCAGTGAGTATAAATTTTGGTTAAGGAGAAAGGTATGAGAGGTAAGGTAGGGTATGATGACTTTCATGCTTTTAAGGATCTAATATTGGATTTTTTTGCAAGAATAGAAGATGTTAGGGACTTTAGATGTTGCTTCTCAAAGGAGCCAACCGACAAAGAGCTCCAAGCAAGGTGGGAAACCCAAGAAGATTAAGCCTAAAAAATTACCTTATACATTAAGGTCCAACCATGGAAATCCAATTCCTATTGCAAGTAAGTTGGAGTTAGACCTACATGACATCTCTAATACCAACTTAGGGAAATTCAACTTCCAAGACACACTAGATGAGTTGTTTACAGAATAGGTCACGGGAAGGGGATTGAGGATTAGACAATCTAGTTTGGCACATGTGGCTCTTTTCCCCTTATTAGTGCAATGTCCAGAATTGATATTGACAGTAGCATGAGCATACAACTAGGCCACTAGGAAATGTATTGAAGCATAGGAAAATGTGATAATTGACTTGACTCCCTAGATGATACAGTTTACCTTCAACATGCCTGTACATCAAAATCCAAGGTATTTAAATGAATCTAAGGCATTGGTGGCATTTAATGAGAAGAAGGAAGATAGTAGATCCCACATGAACAATAAATGGATGAGGACTGAGAAGAAGTCCTTATTAAAAATCCTTGATTAAACGAAAAGATCAAACTTCACTCAAGAGGTTGAGGACATAATTATGATGCTTTCAAGATTTTTGGGAAAAGGGATACTGCTTGTTTCAAGGAATGGATTTTTCCATTCATCCACACTATCTTGTATGGTAGTCAACAGTTTTATTGGCTAATGATCATATTAGAGGCATTGCATCATCAAATAATTAAATTAAGGGAGAATAAAACATTCTTCATGACCTCCTATGTGGTATATTTAGTAGCTAGGAGAGGCATATTTCCTCATTTGAATAACGTTGAAGTCTTGGGAGAAGCTTCCAATCAAAAGAGAGTTTGGCATTATTATGATCAACTTACCCTATAGACCTCAGAGTTGCATTTTAGGAGGGTAAATGATGCATTCCTTTATGTTGTTATTCATTAGTTGACTTGGAATGCAGGGTTCAGACTGAACTGAGATGTTATGAGTTTGATTTCTGAATGGGGAGGTTGGTATATTCAATACCCCAAGTTTACATATTTTAGGTTATATGGTTTTGATGGGCATCCTCACTTATTTCCCAGGTGTTGCAGCAACAATATTGTATTTATGGAGTTTATTTATCATGCTATAAGGGTGAATTTGAGATTTTCTATCAAACACAAAGCAGGTTACCATAAGTTTGTAGTGAAATTGGGTGAGTATAGTTGTGCACATAATGTGGCAGCCAAGGTAATAAATGATGAGTTAGTTAATTTGAAGTTGGGGTTGTATAGTGTGAGAAAAGATTTTGATCTGAAGCATAAGATGTAGGCCTTAATACCCACTATTTTTTTAAAACATTTCAATATTCTAGAGGACTTTTGGGCAGCTCTTCAAGATGACTATGATTTAAGGAAAAGAAATTATGAAACACTACCACTCCTTTTGATGGTTGAGTTTGGTTTTAAAGAAGAAATTCTTGATACCTTGGTAGATGATAGAGTGATCTTGGATCCTACCTACAAGGCTGAAAATATTGGGAGAAAGAATTTGGATCCAATAAACTGGAATGAAGAAGTAACAATTGATATTAAATAGACAGCTAGGCTAGTTCTGGACAGAAATGTCCAATGGGTGATGTTGAGATCCAAGGAGCCTGCAGCCCAAAATTCTAAGAAGAAAAAGACTACCCAATATCAAAGGAGAAAAAGGAGAGCTACACCCAAAGAAAAATTAGAATTCCTTCCTCCTACTTCTAGTGAAGAACCCAATCCAGCACTACTTTCCCAAGATGTAGTTGAACAGGAAGAAGGGGAAGTTGCTGCTACTATAGAATGGGAGACTATTGCTAATATTGGAGAAGAGGGCATATCTCAGCCCACTATACCAACAATTGCTATTGGAAAGACATCCACACAACCCCCTTTAATTCAACAAACTATTGGGGAAGTGCCAATTGCAAGCTTATCCAATGAGCCTAAATCATCAAAAGGGAAAGAGGCTAAGATAGAGATACATGAGGTAGAGACAGATTCAGAAGCTACCCACTCTAATAAGGAGGCTCAAGTTGATGACAAAGAGATGGAAGAGGTAGGAAGTGAACATGTCCTCACCCTTGAGGACCAGTACAAACTATTTGAAGAGACCACAAAGGCTACTTAGGACATGGAAAAAGTTGAGGCTACTGCCAAGCAACAAGAGGAGGATGCTACTATAGCTAAAACTAAAGAATTGGTGAGAATATAGAAAGAAAAGGAGGACTTATTACTGCAACAAAAAGAACAAGAATTAAAAATGAAAATAGAAAGTGATAAGCTTTCTTTACTTTAGAAAATTCATAAATTAGAAGAAGATAAGGCTCACCAAAAGAGAGAAAACGAGGCTTTAGAGGCCAAGTTTAAGATGATTGAGGAGGTACAAAAGAAGAAAGTTGAGGAAAAATGCTTGATTAAGGAAAAGGAAGATAAAGAAGTAGTACAGCATGAAAATTGACCTAAAATACTATCGGACAAGATAGCAAGACTAGAAAAGCAAAAATAGGAGATGTATGAGGAAATGGGAGTTGAAGGGGAGAGACTAAAAAAGGAGCTTGAATAAAAAATATTGGAAGATGAGAAGGAGAAGGCGGAGAGGGAAAATTAGTAAGACGTTGAATTACAACCTAGGATAATAGTATGGCAACCCCTCTCCCCTACTACTTCATCCTTCACACAACTAGTTACTCCACCTACTACTCCTACATTGTTGAAGCTAGATTTGGAGAAAAGGACAAAAGTGAAACCCCAACCATTGGATTGGGACAACATGATGAAGGAAATTGAGAAGGAATGGCCAAAGAAAAAGGAAAGAGTCCTTCATTCCACTAGACTTACAGATGCTGGTGAGTTGATTGCTAAATGTGTCATTCCCTTGGTAGAAAATGATAGACAAGAGATGCAATTGGTTGATTACCAATTGGGATCTATAAACTTGGGGAGGCCAAGGAGGAACTAGTAGATGAACTAAATTGATATAGTTGCATCATCCACCAAATCTAGGAAGATGAAGGATAAGAAAAGGAAACATGAGCTCAAGGGTCAATTGGACCAATTGCATAAATTTCTTAAAGATGTTTCTACTTCTGATAACCAACAAGTTGTATCCCTTGATGCTCTAATGTTATTAAGTAAAAAGGAAGTAGATGATTTGATACAAATGAAAGAAAAAGCCAACATGCTTGATAAATGGATTGAACAGTTGAATAAAGAAGTGGATGAAATACTTGTGGAAGGTTTCAGAATCCATAAAAAGGTGTTACAATTAGTTGAGGAGGTAGATAATCATACTGTTGCCTTAGTGAGTGGCGAAGAAGAATATAGGGTGTATGTTTAGAAATTGAAGGAGATTAGTAAACCTCCAAACAAAACACTTTTTGAACAATCAATATTAGAAGAAGATAATGAGGGGTTTTTGGAGAAGACTCAGAATATCATAAGGTACAAGTCATCTTCCATTTATCAACATAACGATCATCTTCAACAAGTAGGGAAGAACTTAAATGAGCAAGTTGATGAAGTGGAAAAAACAATTTTCATCATAGCTAATGTGGATATGCATGTGGAGAATAGCCTATCTCTTGATAATTTGAAGGAGAAATGGAACAATAGGTTTCAAGAGATGATGCAAAATGGAGATGATGATGAGGGGTTATTGGATAAACTCATTGATGTTAGGGGAGAAGTAATAGTTGCTAGGAAAGAGTTTAAAAAAATGAAAGATGTTTATGAGATAGCTACTTCAAAAGTGAAAAGAGTTAAGTTTGAGGACAGTTGGCTTGAAGGTCCAGATACAACTATGATCCAGCAGGTATTTAGTTCCTACTATGAGTATGTTCAAGAACAAGATGCAAAGAATGATCTGGCATAGTTTCTTTATAGCTAGCTTCAAACAAAAAAATGGGTCAACAATGCAGTCGGTCTTCTTCTTCTTCAACAGTCAAAGATAATTTCAAATCCTTGATTTCTTGCAGATTTATCTTCCTTCCTTGGAAAATTTTGGATGAAGATGTGCTCCTATTCAAAGGTAGAAGATCATGGAGTGATGCTTATCTCTATTTTGGAACATTCCCCTGAGATCATGGATCTCCTATTTTCTAGTTTTTAGGCCTTATTTGTTTATTGTTTCTAAGGACTATAAAGTGAACCAAGAATGACATTGTAAAGGTTGACTAATTGAAGTCAAATTGGACACCTTAGAGGAAGTTGACAATGATAGTATTTATTTTTAAGTTTTCATATTTCATGCAAGATACTTCGATACACTTTTATTATCATTTATGCAATTTCAGTTTATGTTTTCAATAGTTTAAGTGATGATGTCAATGAAAATGGTAATCTATATGCTAGTAGATTTTGTTGTGCATAAATGGTTCTTATTTGATTAATATCAATAGAAGAATCTAGATTTCAAACTATTCTATTGAGTTGTTTATGAATGTGAATTTGTTTATGTCTATTAATCTAATATTTTGATTAATGAGTGTATGTGTTTTAAGATTTTGGAAATAAAATTGTTGTGAATGGTTAAAGTAATGGTATTTTGCACTATGGATTGCATCATAACATGGTTTCAATAGATTATTATTACACTCATTATATGAATGTGTGTCTAGACTTAAGTAAGTTGACATTTGTGATTTGTTGTTCTAAGGCTCTGATCTATCTTTTTTTGTTTCTTTAAACCTCCAAATCTTATATTTAGTCGCAGATTTCAATTTGTATCCTCCCTACCACTAGGCCCCTTGAATATTATTGCCATAATTGACCACTTTGTTAAACAACAATGTTGTGAACCAGCATCAAAGACCTTGCGAGGTGATTAGTTTAATAAGCTAATTGTCCTTTTCAGGAGAGGTGAGGTGTTACATCTTACTTGTATGTTGTCTGTCAACTTAGCATATCAACAAAACTGGTGCTAGAAGGAGGGCTTGAGGAAGGAACCTGGATCATATTGGGTCCTTCTCACCAAAGAGGTTTTATAGAGTTCTTCGATCCACCGGGAATCCACCACCCTTGATTGAAATCAAGACCCCAAAGAGATCCAAAGGTCATAAAGTTCTTGGTTCATCACCATTGTCATCTCCACTCACTCCACTAGGTTTTCCATCAGTACCTCAGTTGGTACTAGTGAATCAACCACCAAATCCACCTATCCCATCTCCACAACTAATTCAACCCATTCCTCAACAGTCGGTTCAACCCATCCAACAGCTGCCTCAACCACCTCCACCACCGCCACCAATGGAATTTTTTTTCAATAATCCCTCTCCATTAGGGACTATTCCGAGAGGCATCCATGATATGCCCAACAACCTTGAGAAATTTTGTCCTAAGTACATCCATGGAGAGTCAAGAAGTGCTAAAGAGCACATACAATCCTTTAAGGATGCTTGTACTCGAGCCCAAATAGCTCACCATGATGTGTTTTGTAGGTTGTCCCCTTATTCCTTGGGGGATATGGCATATAACTAGTATCTAAATCTACCACAAGGGTCCATTTCAAGTTGGACTGATCTAGAAAATTCCTTTATTAACCAATTTTGGGTCTATGTGGACCCTTCCATTTTATTCCATCAGTTTACCACTATCAAGAGGGAACTTCATGAATCATTGCCCTTGTTCAATACGAGGTTCCAAAGAATGTATCAAAGGTTGTAGGATCCCTACCTAGTTGTTGAGAACAGTACCATTCAGGCATATTTTAGGGCTATAAATCCTTTGATTGGTCTATTTTTACAAAGAACTTACCAGCCTAGAGATATTGGTTCTCTATCAAAAGTCTATCATTTGGCTATCAAGTTACAATAGCAAACTAGCTCTCAACTAGGAAACTTAGGAGGGATTTTTCCTCCCATGCGGTATCAAATTCCCAACTCAACTCCTCTATTCAACATTGTCCTAGGGATGTCTCCTTCCCACCATGGGCCGATGTCTAAATTGCAAGTTCCATCTCCCCTTCCATTTTTCACAAATGGAGCCCCTGATCCTTCTCAGCAGCCACAAGTTCACCATAATCAAGCTGGAGTGCCTAATCCCATTAACCAGCCAATAGTTGTAAAGAATACTAAGAATGAATGGATAGTTCAACTTACAAATTAGGTAGAGACCATAAAGAAGACTTTGTCACAGGTCACCAATGATATGGTACAACTTAAACTGAACCATTCTCTAAGCCAAGGTTCTAATTACTCTCTTCAAGGTAACTATTCTAACCAAGGTAACTACTCTAATCAAAATAATAACTAGGGTGATTATTAGAAAAATAACCATAATCAAAGGAATTATCAAGTTCATAACTTTTCCAATCAAGGTTATCAAAACCAGAATAGTGGGCATAATCAGAGGCCCAATAAAAATAGACAATGGAACACAGGGCCAAATAATGAGGGTTTCCTCATAACTATCAAGTTAGAGATGATAAGCCACAGATTGCAAATGTGGCTGATCTCGATTTTATGAAAAATTGGTGTAGATTGCATCACACTGCAGCACATTCTGAAGTTAACTGCCCATAAATGGAAAAGGTTGTGAAGATGGTGCAGGTAGATGCTTAGACTTTCCAAGGGAACTCTAACAAAGGAGGTGGCTTAGTAGATACGACAATGGCTTATGACCTTTTTGAGGAAGAATCTTGGTTCCCAATGCAAAATGAGAATGGGCCAGAAGAAGATGTGTATGATGCTCAAGCTTTCCAGACAATAGGGGGACATTTTCTGAGAAATTAGAATAAGGGTATGTGTGTATGATAAATGTGCGTATGTAAAATGTTAATTAAGATCAAACACACCAATAAGACATTATATCAGAAACAAAAAATAAAAGGAGCATAAATGCAAACTCAGTATTATGTTCTTAATGTCGTCCTATCATCCTCTATCTTCAATGTTTCTGTTGATTCCAGCTTTTGCTCTCAGATTGTGTGCTAGGCTCAACAAACTGTCTTCCTAAAGAACAAGATTCAAATATGAAGCTAAGATGCAAGATGTAAGATTAAGCTATGATAGAATACGTCTAACATGATAAAAGTAAACATGATGCTATGATATGCTAGAATGCTAATGAATTAAATGCCTGAACTCTAATTAATCGTGGGTAACCAATGCTTGGATTCACACAGGTATTTATAGAGTTTTCAAAATGATTCTGATTGGTTGTCTTAATCAACGATTGTGATAATTCCTCGCAGATCGAATGGTCAAAGATGGATGAGACTGGAGAGAAAAATAGAAGAAAACCCGAAAATGAGATTTTTTTGTTTTCATGAAAGAAAATAAGATAAGAAGATAGAAAATCATCTTTCTTTAAAAAGATAAAAGAAAGATTTGAAAGAAGATAAATAATGAATTAAAAATTCAATTATCTATTTGTGGATGACATGCAGCTTTCTTAATTAAATAAAACATATTTAATCAAGCTTTTAAAGAAAGCAAAAGAAAGTAGAAGATTTCATATTTAAATAAAATATTTAATAATGATATGAAAAGAAAATAGAAGATCTCACAATTAAATAAAATATTTAATTAAATTTGAAGAAATGACATGTGTATGAAATTAATTAAATAAAATATTTAATTAATTAGAAGAAGGATTAGAAGAAAAAAGAATATTAAAAGATTTAATTTAAACTCCAACGATGATAATTAATTTAAATAAATAAAATGTATTTATTTAATTAATTAAGTAGACGTATGAAAATAATTAAATAAAATAAATTTATTTAATTATGAAAGCAAAATAAGATAAATGAACAATATAATTAAATTAATTAAATTTAATCATATGTAGAAGACTTTAGATAAATTAATTAAATAATAAATATTTAATTAATTGCCAGGATATAGACATGACCATTTTTATGCGTATACATTTTGCCCCTCTTTGAAGTGATGTGTGAAACGCATTGCTTCAAAGAAAATAAAAAAATTGCCCCTGATATGTTTTTTATTTTGATGTTGATGATGCCCCCTCGGGAGGTAAATCACGAAAGATGATATGAAGTCCGACAAAAAATTCGATGGAATGATAAAATGCCAATGATGAGAGGGACACAGTGATTTAGCTCCTGATGATGATGTTTGAGATGCCCCTAGTGAAAGATAATGTTGAAATAATGAAAAATGCCACTAACCCTCACCCTAATGGACCCTTAAAAGGTAAAAAGGGGTAAAAGGAAGTGTCATTTTCACCCTTGTGCTACAGTGAATAGTGAGCTCTGATAGTGACTTGGTGACATGGAGATCCCTTTGCATAGACATAGATTCGAGTGAGCATGCCGATACCAAAGACCAGCTATGTATGGACCACCGGTGAGTGATTCCAATCTTCTAGCACTTCGAATTTTGCATTTTGAATCAATTTTTGAAGCTTTTTAGGTTGGTTTTAGGTTTTTTGGTCGCGTTTTAACACATTCAAGAATTTTTTTAGCGCTTTCGCAGATTTTTGTAGTGCATATAGGGTATTCTGTAACACATATGGGGATAGGAAAATTTTGATGTTTTAGCACATCTAAACGATAGAGTAGTGCATTTAGGGACAAATCGGCTAGAAGTTCTTTTAGCACATTTAGGAAACAGAACTGCGCATCTAGGGCTAGGGCTGGCAAAATAGGGAAGTTGCACATATGGGGGATGAAATAGCACATTCAGGATTTTAGTGCTTCTAGGGGATGAAACTGTGCATCCGCGGGATAGATTAGCGCATTCAGGGTTTTAGCGCATATGGGACAAAATTTAGCTCATTTAGGGGGAAAAGTCGTGCATTTGGGTTTTAGCGCATACGAGGGAAACTGTTGCGCATTTGAGTTTTAGTGCATCTGAGGGACGGAGTTGCGCATCTGGGAAAAATTAGCCGAATGCATGTTTGATGAAATGTGATGAAAAATCAGGATGTATATTGCTGCCTTAGTTAATGGATAAATGAAAATGTATTACCATCATGCTTGTTACAGATAAAAAATGATATAGAATCCGATGTTTGAATTGATAACTTCGCTTGTCATGATTGAAAAACAAAGAGTAGATAGCTGATAACTTTGTTTTCTATGAGAGAAAAACAAAGAGGAAATCGATTGATTGATTGTCTGATTGTGTTGATAACTTTGCTTCTCGTGAATGAAAAACAAAGAGTAAATGTCTGATAAATTTGCTTTCTGTGATAGAAACCAAATAGTAAATGATGTGATAAATTTGCATTCATGACAGAAGTACAAATAGAAAATAAGTTGTTTGTTGATAAATTTGCTTCCCTGAAAAGAAAAAAAAATAGTAAATGATGATAGAGTAGGTTGATTGGATATTTAGATAGATAGATGTAGCAAGCATTGCATGATATGATTGATTGAAAGATTTGATATGGATCACTGATATATTCATTGATTGTGTTGATATGAGTCACTGATTGAGTCTGCTTGATAGATAGATCACATGATATGAGTTTGATTAATTTGTCCTTGTGTTGATCAAAAATAGGAGGTTTTTAAAAGCCTCTAAATTAGAGAGCGGTTCCCACTATGTTGGGACCGAGTGGGAGAGCTTACCCCAGCTGAGTTACAGTGGATAGCAAACTGTGGGTTGGGACCTTTGTTGACGATGTTGTGAGGTATTCAGATCAATAGGGGACTATTAACTGCCTTGGTAGAGACATGGCACTCGGCGCATAACACTTTTCACTTGTCGACTGGTGAGATGAGTGTAACGCCTAAGGATGTATATAGGATTCTTGGGATTCCAGTTGTCAGTGCCCTTGTGGTGTACGAACACAAGGAGATAGGTGGTACTGAGGCACTACGAAGGATATGCGGTGATGCAAGGATATGTGGGTACTGGATAGATTGGGAGGATTTAAGTAGATATCCAGCCTTAGTTGTTGTGTTGGCTACATTCATTGGAGGCTTCCTTGGACCGGACCATCGGTCAAAGGGATTTTTAGTTGGGTGGGGTAGGATGCTAGAGTGGATGGTGACATAGCCACGGAGGTATGTTTGGGGGAGTTGTATATTAGCTGACATGTATCATGATCTTCATCAAGTTGTATATAGAGGATCCACCAGCTTAGCGAGTGGGGTGACACTTCTACAAATCTGGGCATGGGAGCATATAGCGGTCACAAGACCACATTGTACAAGAGCGAGGCCACCTTACATGCCATACGTCTATGCATATTTTGGTGCACTTGTCCAGCAGAAGCTGGGCAAGGTAGATTATTGGCACCGAGTTTTAGATGATATAGATGCAGTGATATGGAGACCATACACTAATTGTGAGGCATGGGAGACCGATCTCATAGAGATTCCATTTGTTTGCAAGCCTCGATATCTTATAGGGCGGACCCCATATATTATCGAGATATTTTTGGCCTTACGGATGTTGAGACAGTTTGGATTCATGCAGGGGATGCCACAGGGCGTTGCTCATTATGGGCGGTGCAAGGATGATCCTGGATGGGGGCCATGTATTAGATATCAGGTAGCGTACATAGAGTATTCTACCTAATAGCCAGAGGTATGGGCCGACAAACTAGAGGTGTTAGATTCAGGGATGACAGATGATTACTCAGAGTATTTCCATACACATCCATTCCCATGATTTACATTGCCAGATGAGCCATGGGCCATTGTTGTAGCGTAGCAACCAGGGGCAGGGATACAAGAGGATGTGGTCGGCGAAGAGCAGGCGATGGGTGGAGGAGAGGAGGAGGAGGAGGAGGAGGAGGGAGATGAGGAGGAGGGAGGTGGAGATGAGGAGGGTGGCAGAAAAAATGGGGAGGGAGGGGATGGAGATGAGGACAGCTCGGATGGCGGGGATGATAGGGGAGATGATGGCAGAGAGGAGAGGCGGCAGAGATTGGATAGCCTAGGTAGGGCGCAGATCATTCGGAGGGCCAGATCTGGTGGTAGACCATGGACGGTTATCAGAGTGTCATCCTCATCATAGCAGACACAGATAGACACACTACAGGCCCATGGGCAGACCTTTTAGAGACAGCAAGCATAGCTATAGAGCCAACTAGCTCAGGCTCAGAGCTTGATAGTGCAATTGCAGGCGCAACTTTCACAGGCTCAGTCACAAACTCAGGTTCAGGTTTAGACTCAAGTGCCTACCCCTAATTCCCAGGTGACACAGTTGGTAGCCGAGAGGGATGTACATAGAAGATGGGCATTACAGGCCGAGGGTGTGCCACAGAGACTCATGGGTACCATTGAGAGTACATCATTATGGGAGGCTATAGTAGAGGGATTCAAGGTGGCCAGGGAGGCTGAGTATTACAGAGTCAGATATGAGGAGTTGTGTCCTCCCGAGCATCAAGAGCCTTTCCCACGATCACATAGTAGTAGGATGAGGACCCGATCATGGACATCAACACATGGCAGAGAGGTCACAGGGACGCAGGGGGTAGTGGGATGCCACCTCCATTAAGACCAGCTCCATCAGGGGCATCGACCAGCTAGCATTTGGGATAGATATATTTTGCACATATGTATATCATTTTTGGAGCATGTATATTGATTTTGATTGTATCCCATGTATCTCTTGTTGAACTTTTTAGTTTCATTGGACATTGTACATTTTTATTATTTTGATGAGCGATGATATGCAGTGGCGATGATTATTGATGATGATATGTTCTGCATTTATGATGTGATATGGATTATGCTTTAATTCGTATATGATATGAGATATTGGTAATGTTATGCAAACTAACCTTTGTGATGCAGGATGATCCAATGATATGATGGGGATTTTATAATGTAAACTAATGATATGTATGCAGATGGATGACCTAGATGCAATAATTGTGATAATGTATATATGAGATTTTTATTTTTGGATTTTTTTCAAATGCAAATAACGAAAAATGGATAGTGTGTTTATGAAATGGATCATGAATTTGCAAATTGGTAAAATGATATGAAAATGTCCATTGATTAAAAAAATGTGATATCATAAATTATATGTTAGAACTAGATGAAAAATAATATGGTTGGTGTTGTTATGCAATGACAATGTGATGATATGTTAATGAGATGAAATAATGATAATGTGGAATGCAATGATATGAAACGAATGAATGCTATGATAAATTAAAATGACGAAAATGCAAATGAACAAATGATAAAATGATAATGACAATGAAATGATAATGATACTGATAACGATAAAGATAATGATGAAAATGATAAATGATAATGAAATAATGAAAATGCAACAAGTGAATGATGATAGTGAATAATAGTGAGATGTGTTATCACCTGGAATATGCACCCTGTTGAATCTTGAATCCAGCTATCCTGTGAAACATGGGGTGACCTCTTGAGCTATGGGGCTCACGAAAATGGAGGTCAACCTCCGATTAAAGGGTGGCTTCCCTATTTGGGTATCTCCTAACTACTGACTTTCGTGAGGAAAAGGGAAAAGGAGAGTGCTTGAAATTAAAACTAAATGAAATCTAAATCTAAGGTGATACACCAAACTGATAGTGGTAGCTATGAACATTCAGAATGCATACACTTGAACATTAGTGATCACCATTAAACTACACAACTTGTTACTACAAGCTAAAGCATAAGTATTTCATAAAAGGGTTCTGGATTGCATACAACTTTCAAGGAGGAAAGATAATTTTCTCAGATTGAAAGAACATAAAAAAACTTTTAAACTCGATTTACAACCTGCTTAAACCTACTTTTGCAGAAACGCATGATACATGAGACAAAGCTACAGGAAAAGAAGAGATTTCACAAAAAGCTTGATCAATCACCTGTGTTATACACGATGCTACAATAACAAGAAGGTAAAGGAAAAACAATCGATGGTGTCCAAGGTATTTCTCTTTATTTCATACTCCAAAAAAAATCGGTTACAAAGGTTTGCCAATCTCAGAAAAGGACTGTCAAAGTGACAACTTCAAAAATTGTCAAAAATTTGAACCCCCCTCCTTCTGGCCGTGAAATCCCTCTTTATAGAAACAAAGGGAGCAACAAGCATTGGGCCAGAATGGGACAGACGTCGCCAATGCACTGGACCGCCACAGAGCATTAACCTCGGGAAGATATCCCACCCGCTGCCAGCAACTCAGTCGCCTCCCTCACCTCCGCCTGCCACACTATTCTGGAAGCGGTCACATTGAAATCCATAGACTCGAATCGGGCCAGGTGGGTGATCTGTCAGAAGATATTACCTCACTATTAATTCGTGGCTGAAAATGGAGACCCTGAGAATGCTCCTGAGTCACCACATTGAAAGCCCTATCAGCTTGATCACTCGGCATTCAAGTCGATCAAATCTGTCAAAACGTCACGTCCGCCATTAAGACCCGTGGGCACACGTGACTGACTTGAGCTCATGTGATCTGATTCTCAGAAACCTACACTTTGATGTGGCCTCAACCACTGGTAATCGATCCGCCATTAAGTTTAGTGCAGGTAGGTGAAACCCTAGAAACGGTCGATCAGCAGTCATACTTCGAAAAAACCATGAAATGTCCAAGTCAACGAGACCCTGAGAATTTCCTTTTGAAAGGAGTGTCATTGAGAGGCTTGATGCTCGGCATGAAGTCTCGGCAACCTTACAAGGTCTCACCGACAACAACAAAGTGTATCGCTACCATTGGGGAGAGGTCTCGACGCTCGGTATGATGTCTCGCCGACCACACAAGGTCTCGCCGACAATGCTCGGGGCTATCTCTATCACTTTCAGCCCTCGGTGTGAAGTTTCGGCGACAGGCGAAAGTCTCGGCGACCATCTCTAAATCTATCGCTAATAGTTTCCTTGATCAGAGAAAGGTCTCGGAGAATAGACAAGGTCTCACCGAGAAGAATAAAATTCATCACCAAAGGTCTTGGCTCTCGGCGGGAAGTCCCAGCGACATGATGAAGTCTTGGCAACAACATCTTGGCAACAACATCTGGGCATGAAGTCGGAAGAGAAACCATC
Source organism: Sequoia sempervirens (assembly GCA_007258455.2). Taxonomy (NCBI): domain Eukaryota; kingdom Viridiplantae; phylum Streptophyta; class Pinopsida; order Cupressales; family Cupressaceae; genus Sequoia; species Sequoia sempervirens. The sequence goes on from VDFB02105785.1 coordinate 70,308,504, forward strand.
AAAAAGGAAACTAGGCAGAAGTGGAGTCGGGACCGGATTGGAAACAAAAAATGGAACTTTAGAAAAGCTCCAAGGTTTGGTTCCCGATCTAGTTCCGGCTCTGAAAGAAACAAAAGCCAAGTGGCGGGGGCAGAGTCAGAGCGAGAACAAGAAAAGAAACAAGAACTTTAGAAAACTTCCAATGTTCAATTCCTATTCCAGTTTCTGATCCAAAAGAAAGAGAAGGGAAAGCGCGGGGGGGGAAGCGGAAGAGAAACGAGGCCCCTAAAAATTTCTCAAGTTTCAAGTTCATTTCTCATTCCGACTCTGACTCCGCAAAAGGAAACGAAAAAAGACAAGGAAAAGGAAAAGGAAAAGGAAAAGAAAAGGGAAAAACCACCCCACAAGAAAACACAAGGTAAAAAGAAAAAAGAAAAAAGAAGAAGAGCGAACAAAACGCGAAACTGGATCGAAAATAGAAATTGGAACTTTGAAAAAGTTCCATTTCTGGTTCTGGTTTCGACTCTGCCTCCGGGAGAACAAAAAGGCACAGAAAGGGAGGCGGAATGGGATTCGATCCTAGAACCTTGAGACAAGTCCCAAGATTGATTACCGTTCTGCTCCCACCTCTGACAGAAGAAGAAAGGGAAAACACAAACAAAACACAAGAGTGCAGAACCGAAGACAGAATGGAGCCCTATTCGGGAACTTTATGCAAGCTCCAGGATCGGTTCCCGACCCAAATCCGCCTCCGCCAGAGAAACAAAACAAAAGGAAAAGCAAAAGAATGCAAAACCGGAACGGGAATGGGACCCTATCCTAGAACTTTTAGAACAAGTTTCAGGTTCATTTCCCATTCCTGTTCTTCCCCCACCAGAACAAAAAGGAAAACAAAAGAAAAACACAAGGGAAGAAAAAGAAAGAAGGGGGAAAGGAGAAAGGAACCAAGGCATGATGGAAACTCTCCCAATAAAAGAGACCTAGCACGCTGGGCTCAACCCTAGTGGGAGCCTCATTTAATCCACGTGCTGTTTTTAGAATGTATTTCCCCTTGCAGCTACACAAGAAGCAAACAAGTTAGAAAAACATGTATCTTGATGCATTGTTCCTCCATTGAGTCTATAGGTGAAAATGGGGTAACATTTTTGGCAACCTCAGCTGGATGTTTGCCTGCTAAACACATAGACCAGTAGCCTAGGAATATCCATTGGGCATGGAGTCACTTTAGTAAACAACTTTGACAAAACCCTTGTAACTTAGGTCACTGGGAACCTTTATTGAAAACAGGAAAGGTGTAGAAGGGAAACTACTTAACTGTGTTGAGATAGCACTTAGGGAAAACATAAATGCATCTATCCTAGGTGCAAAATCACTTGTTGACATCTAGAATCTACTAAAATATGTACAGATTAGATCCTACCTCAAAAGCAATGCTTGAGGTGAATCCCATTCACTGGGATTGGTTCAACTTCACCATCCAATTTTGACAGTTGGAAGGCATTATGCTATTTGTTTTCAACAATAATGAAAGGTCCACTCCAGAATGAATCAAACTTGGAGTGCTTTCCAGGCCTGCTTTTCAGCTCATCCCACTTTAGCACAATGTCTCCTTGAAAAAATTTTGGAGATGCCCTTTTATCAAATGTCCTTTTCATTTGATCCTAATGTTGCTCAATCCTTTTCATTGCTTCAATTCTGACCTCTTCAAGTTTGATTAGCTGAGCTAACCTTACTGTCATTGGTTCCTCTTCAAGCATATCTAGTTGGTTTACCAGGTCTAGAGCTGGAAGCTCAAGTGAAATGGGCAGTCTTGCCTCCTTTCCATAAACAAGCGTGTATGGAGAATGTCCTGTTGATCTTTTAGAAGTAATTCTATCAGCCCATAAGGCTAATTTCAGCTTGGTGTGCCACGCTCTTTGATTTCCCTCCATAGTCTTCTTGATAATCCTTAGGAGGTTCTTGTTAGTGGAATTAGCCTGTCCATTGCTCTGTGGATAGTAATTAGAGGATGTATTCAGGTATATACCATTCTTGACAGCCCAGTCTAAAATTTTGATACTCATAAAAGCAAGGGCATTGTCTGAAACAATGGAATCTGGGACACCAAATCTGGAAACTAACTCTTCATAGAAATTCAGAACAGCAGATTCATTGGCCTCCTTGAGTGCCACAGCTTCAGTCCATTTTGAAAAATAATCGGTGGCTATAAGCACCCACTTATGGCCTGCACTTGATGGTGGGTTTATAACCCCAATAAAATCTAAGCCCCATTTCATAAAGGGTTGTTCAACTTGAACCGACTACAATGGAAGAGCAGCCAACTTCTCTTTTCCTGCAAAGACAACACACTCTTTGCACTTCTCTACCCACACATGGGCATCCTTGAATAAAGTAGGCCAGTAATAGCCTCCTTTCATAATTTTAAGAGTTGTAGCTCTTGGAGAAAAGTGTCCACCAGCTGACCCTTGATGAAATTCATGCAATACCTTATCAACCTGATCAGCCTCAATACACCTCAAAAGAACACCATGAAAATCTCTTCTAAACAGTAAACCGTTTAAAAGAACATAAGGTATGGACTAAAAATGATAATACCTTCTTCTGGCCTTATTCAAATCAGGAGGGTACTCACCAGTCAATAAAAAATGAGTCATTTCTGCAATCCAACTTGTAGGAGTAGGCACAGTAGCTTGTTCTCCATCTTGTGCTAAAACAGCAGTTCCTTCCCCTATCGCTTCGTTGTTGCTGTCTTCTATGAGCTATTCGCAGAGGCCTCTTCCTCTTATCAACTTAGTAAACTTGATCTCAAGGTCATATTCCATTACTTTAGTTACCCAACCATCTCTTCTATCACTCAGATCTTTATTAAGCAAAATTTGTTTTATGCTTGGATGAGCCACCATCAAAATAACCTTGTTATTGGAAAGCATGTGTCTGAATTTTTTCAAACTTCTTATGACAGCAAGAACATGCTTTTCTACAAATGTATACCTCGGCTCATAGTCTTTGATTCCTTGACTAAAAAATGCCACAGGCTGTTCAAATCCTTCATCATTCTGTTGTACAAGCATAGCTGAAAGTGAGCCAAAGTTGCCATAGGCATACAAAATAAAGTCCTTAGAAAAATCAGGGTTCAGAAGTGTGAGTGAGGCTGCTAATGCTTCCTTTATCAGCTCAAAACTTCCTTTTCCATCTTTGGTCCAGCTGAAAGGGACACTCTTTCTCAGCATATGGGTTAATGGACTTAACAAATCAGCAATGTCAGAGATAAATCACCTAACAATGTTAATCCGACCAATAAAACTCTACAATCCTTTCTTATGTGCTGGTAAAGGAAGAGATAAAATGGCACTTACCCTTTCAGGATCAATAGTAATACCCTATTTTGACACCACATAACCGAGCAATTTTCCCTCATGAATAGAAAAAATGCATTTTTTGGGGTTAAGTGATATGCCAAACTCCCTGCATTTCTCAAAAATCTGTCTCAGATGTTTCAAATGATCCTTAGCCTCTTTAGAAAAAACAGTGATATCGTCAAGATATACTAAGATAATTTTGTACATTAAACTCTTAAAAGCCATATCCATGGCTTTCTGCAAAGTTACCCCAGCATTGGACAAACCGAAGGGCATCTTTTTATAGGCCATTGTCCCCAACTTTGTGGTAAAGGCCGTCTTGAACTGGTCTTCCTCTTTAACCAAAATCTGATTGTAACCGGAATAGCCATCTAACAAAGAAAATCTTTCTGATCCTGAGACTACTTGAAGGATCTGTTCCACGGAAGGCAACGGATGATGGTCTTTTAGAGAGGCCCTATTTAAGTCACAGAAATCTACACAGATTCTTATCTCCCCATTTCTCTTTCTTACTAGTACTAAGTTTGAAACCCACGAGGTATGCTTAATGGGAAAGATAATCCTGCTCTTAATCAATTTATCCAGCTCCTTTTTCATAAGAGGCTCTAATTTGGGATTCAAGGGCCTCTGCTTCTGCCTAACAGGTTTGGCATTGGGCTCTAGTTCTATAGTATGTTGGGCAAGCTGGGGGTTAAATCCCTTCAAATCAGTATGTTGCCAGGCAAAGATATCATTAAATTCTTGACAAAGCTGAATAAAAACATGCTTCTCTTCAGTTGTACATATCTTGCCTAATTTAAGCAACTTTCCTTTGAAGACTTCAACCTCTTAATAATGGTCTTGTTGAACCTGAATACTGCCCTTGGGCTTTCTAGCTTCATCATCTGTATTGAAAATAGATTCTAGAGTGACCAAACCTTTTTGGTAACTTGTTATTTTTAAGCTGAATAATCTGGTCACTATACTGGTGTTGTAGCTTTTCTTGATTGACATATGAGAACTTGGCTTCCTCTCTCAAGAAGCTTACAATCTTTTGGTCACTTTCCAAAACTTGCCAATGTGTATTATTATTAGGTACAGCAGGTCTAACAATAATTTTAATATGCTGATTAGCTTTATCACTGCAAATTTCCTTTGGAATGTCAAATTTAGCTCCTACAACAGCTAGTCTATCAGCATGTTTATTTTGAGTTCTAGGTATAGATATTAGATTAAAAGCATCAAATCCTTCTAAAAGGTCCTAAACTCTATTCTGATAAGACCTGAGGGTATCATTTTTTACAACGTTGAGCTTCCTTATGTGATTGACAACCAATTCACTATCCCCACGAACTTTTAGGCAGTTGATCCCTCTCTGTCTTGCCCATTCTAAGCCTTGGATTAAAACTTCATATTCAGAAGAATTATTAGTACAGCTGAAACAAAATCTGAAAGCCAAATAATACTTCTCACCCTCTGGGGATACCAACATACAACCTCCACTAGCACCAACTTTTCTTCTTGAGCCGTCGAAAAATAGCTCCCACACATCATTTTCATGCTATTCACTTTGTCGTTCCTTGCTCTTTTCAATGTTAGACATAAAAGAGTCAGTCTCATGCATCATGTAAACATCAATATCAACTTCTTCTAACTGTTCACCTGTAACAACCCCCCCTTTTGAGATGTCCATTCTTCAGGAAGAATATCTGAAACTTCCTCTGCTTGAACCTCACCTTCCTGTATAGCAGGTTTCTCCTCTTGTACATTTGCAAACAAATTGGCATTGATAGGAGGTGGATTGTAAGGCTCGATATGGTCTTTTGCTATGGACTCTAATCTTATAGTGACTTTGGTGCCATATCTAGTTCTGAACAGCATATGAGACCAATCAGAAGACAAGTAACCACCTATCTTGGTGGTGAAATCTCTGGACAAACAGATGGCAAAGAAGGGAGGAAAATCAATAACATAAATATCTTGTGGTATAGAAAAGTTTGGGCAGGCATGTAGAGTTAAATTCAGGCCTTTAATGACTCCTATTGTGTTAACAGCAGTGCCATCTAACTGCACTACCCCCTTTTCTAGTGGCTCATATTGAATTCCCAACCTATCAACAATTTGTTTGGGCATAACTGAACTACTAGCCCCAGAGTCAATCATACAATTATGAACCAAATGGTCACCTATGATCAATGATACATAAAAAGGAGGTGGTTTGACCTTAGCCACTTGTTGTTCTTTATCATTCACGGTTGTACTAGTCATTACAACTTTATCCTTTTCTACACTAGGTTCATTTGAGATGCTTAAACCTGATAAAGCAGACTGAAGTAGGTCTTTTGACCAAGAATACTTAAAGAATCCCATATTGACATGGGTACATTGATTTTCTTCATATACTCAAGAATATTAAATGATGTAGAGGGCTTAACCTGACTTTTGGAAGCAACATCACCTTTAATCAAAGCTTCCTGGACTGATGACTCAGGATGTTGCTTGCCTATCAAAGGCTATCCTTTTGATAGTATCTAAACCTGGTCCTTTTTTTTATGAGCCTGGAGCAATCTGATTCTGGTTTGGCTCTTGTTTCGATTGAGTATGAACTTTATCAGGCTGCTGCCCTTCATCTATTGCTCTCTTTTTACTGCGTGTGTTGTCTACAATTGATTAACTAGGTTGGTTCACTCCACAAAATTCCTCCCCTTGCCAGTTTATGAGTGAAGACTCATGTGTTTGTTGCCCCTATTGTTGTACTTCAGTGACTACAGGCACATTAGATTGTACTGCTGGACTATTTTGAACCATCAAGGCTTGGTTAAGCAACCCGTTCACATAGGTACTTTGATTATGTGGCTGACCACACAGAAAACACCACTCATAATCCTGAACCAGGTTGTTCTCGACAGGTGCAAGCTCTTTCGAAGTGCTTGCGATATTGGGGTCATGAGCTTGATATGGCCTTGAGTTAGGAGCAGATCTTTGGCCTTGATTATAAGACTGATAAGGTGGCTTGTTGGTCTGATTTTGCTGGTAATTAGACTGAAATGAAGGTTGATAAGGCCTGAAACTTTGGTTTTGTTTCTTTTTAATATTGACCATCTCATTGCCAAAGGTTTTAAGAAGACCTTTGATCTCCTGCAGCTCATTAGGCTGAGCTAAAAATGAATTTACTTGGTTGTTAGGCTGAGTTTCAGTTGTTGGCAATGTTGGTGAACTTGGTATAATGGCCAAAGGTGGTAACCGAATAGGAATTGGAGGCTGAATGGCTGGAAATATTGGCATAGGTGGCCTTGGGGCAATTTTGCTAGCCTGTATGAGGCTATTTTCAGCTCTAACAACTATGGCATATGCTGCTGGTAATGTATCCCCTCCCATTGACTGAATCATAACTAAAATATCACTATTTAAAGCTCTTAACTAGTAAAAAAATGCATGATCAGCAGTAGGTCTTACCATTAGTGGAATTGTATCCCACATCCTTTGGAAATGGTAATTGAAGTCTGACATAACTTTATGAGGAGCCCTTTTGATTGTAGATAGCTGCTCGATCAAGGAAAAATGATCTGATCTGTCCGCAAAAAAATGTGCATAACTGGCTACCTAACTCGTCCCACGTTGCTATGGAATTAACAGGAAGACCCCTGAACCATTGTAAGGCTCTCCCTTTGAATGATGTTGCTAACAATCTGAGGGCAACATTTTCTTCTATCACATGATGAACAGCACACAGGTTGGCAACATCTTGAATATGCTCTGTTGGGGTGGTATGATCCTCACCATAAAAAAATGGCAAACTTTTCAAGGCAGCAACACGAATCTCATCATGCTAAGCTAGATTCAATGCACTACCTTGGTTGAACGCAACAAATGGCTGATTTCTCATAGGAATCATTGTAACAGCGGTGTTATAAATAGTAGAAACAGGAACAACAGCTCCACAGTTTACAGGAGGAATAGACCTAGCTCTTCTTGAGTAAACAATAGTCTCTTTTGGCTTTCGAAATTCTCTCCCTTTTCTCCTGGGTGGAGATAACTGCAAGTATTCGAATGGAGATGAGCTGCTCCTGGTTTGAATTTTTCTCATAAACTGATATGCACTGGTCTCACTAAACCTGAGCTTGGAGTCGCCAAGTATGCTAAAAGTTGTCTCTTAAAGACTGCAATTTCTACTACACATACAAAACAACAGTATATAATATCTGACTTAGGACTGAGAATTAGTTCTCATGTCCCACCGAGCATGCCAAAAACTATTGTCACCTAGCATATGCACCCTGTTGAATCTTGAATCCAGCTATCTTGTGAAACATGGGGTGACCTCTTGAGCTATGGGACTCGCAAAACTAGAGGTCAACCTCTGATTAAAGGGCGACTTCCCCATTTGGGTATCTTCTAACTACTGACTTTCATGAGGAAAAGGGAAGAAGGAGAGTGCTTGAAATTAAAACTAAATGAAATCTAAATCTAAGGTGATACACCAAACTGATAGTGGTAGCTATGAACATTCAGAATGCATACACTTGAACATTGGTGATCACCATTAAACTACACAACTTGTTACTACAAGCTTAAGCATAAGTATTTCATAAAAGGGTTCTGGATTGCATACACCTTTCAAGGAGGAAAGATAATTTTCTCAGATTGAAAGAACATAAACAAACTTTTAAACATGATTTACAACCTGCTTAAACCTATTTTTGTAGAAAGGCATGATACATGAGACAAAGCTACAAGAAAATAAGAGATTTCACAAAAAGCTTGATCAATCACCTGTGTTATACACGATGCTGCAATAACAAGAAGGTAAAGGAAAAACGATCGATGGTGTCCAAGGTATTTCTCTTTATTTCATACTCTAGAAAAAATCGGTTACAAAGGTCTGCCAATCTCAGAAAAGGACTGTCAAAGTGACAACTTCAAAAATTGTCAAAAATTTGAACCCCCCTCCTTCTGGCCGTGAAATCCCTCTTTATAGAAACAAAGGGAGCAACAAGAATTGGGCCAAAAGGGGACAAACGTCACCAATGCACTGGACTACCACAAAGCATTAACCTCGAGAAGATATCCCATCCGCTGCCAGTAACTCGGTCGCCTCCCTTGCCTCCGTCTGCGAGACTGTTCTGGAAGCGGTCGCATTGAAAGCCATAGACTCGAATCTGTCCAGGTGGGAAATCTGTCAGAATATATTACCTCACCATTAATTCATGGCCAAAAATGGAGACCTTGAGAATGTTCCTGAGTCACCACATTGAAACCCCTATCAGCTTGATCACTTAGCATTCAAGTCGATCAGATCTGTCAAAACGTTGCGTCCACCATTAAGACCCGGGAGCACACATGACAGACTTGAGCTCAGGTGATCTGATTCTCAAAAACCTACCCTTTGATGTGGCCTCAACCACTAGTAATCAATCCACCATTAAGTTCAGTGCAGGTAGGTGAAACCCTAGAAATAGTCGATCAGCAATCATACTTCAAAAAAACCATGAAATGTCCAAGTCGGCGAGACCTCAAGAATGTCCTGGCAAAAGGAGTGTCGTTGAGAGGCTTGATGCTTGGCATGAAGTCTCGACGACCTCACAAGGTCTCACCAACAATAGTAAAGTGTATCGCTACCATTGGGGATAGGTCTCGGTGCTCGGTATGATGTCTCGCCAACCACACAAGGTCTCGCCGACAATGCTCGAGGCTATCACTATCACTTTCCACCCTCGGTGTGAAGTTTCGGTGACAGGCAGAAGTCTCGGCGACCATCTCTAAATCTATCGCTAATAGTTTCCTTGATCGAAGAAAGGTCTCGATGAATAGACAAGGTCTCGCCAAGAAGAATAAAATTCATCGCCAAAGGCCTTGGCTCTCAGCGAGAAGTCCCAGCGACATGACGAAGTCTTGGTGATAACATCTGGGCACAGAGTCGGAAGAGAAACCGTCAAAAAGGAAACTAGGCGGAAGTGGAATTGGGACTGGATTGGAAACAAAAAATGGAACTTTAGAAAAGCTCCAAGGTTTGGTTCCCGATCTGGTTCTGGCTTCGAAAGAAACAAAATCCAAGTGGTGGGGGGGGAGTTAGAATGGGAACAAGAAAAGAAATAAGAACTTTAGAAAACTTTCAATGTTCAGTTCCTATTCCGGTTTTGGCTCTGAAAGAAAGAGAAGGGAAAGCGCGGGGGGGAAGCGGAAGAGAAACAAGGCCCCTAAAACTTTCTCAAGTTTCAAGTTCATTTCTCATTCTGACTCTGACTCCACAAAAGGAAATGAAAAAAGACAAGGAAAAGGAAAAGGAAAAGAAAAGGGAAAAACCACCCCACAAGAAAACACAAGGAAAAAAGAAAAAAGAAAAAAGAAGAAGAGCAAACAAAACGCGAAACCGGATCGGAAATAGAAATTGGAACTTTGAAAAAGTTCCATTTCTGGTTCCGGTTCCAACTCCGCCTCCAAGAGAACAAAAAGGCGCAGAAAGGGAGGCAGAACGGGATTCGATCTTGGAACCTTGAGACAAGTCCCAAGATCGATTACCGTTCCGCTCTCACCTCCGACAGAAGAAGAAAGGGAAAACACAAACAAAACACAAGAGCATGGAACCAGAGACAGAATGGAACCCGATTCTGGAACTTTATGCAAGCTCCAGGATCGGTTCCTGACCCGGATCCGCCTCCGCCAAAGAAACAAAACAAAAGAAAAAGTAGAAGAATGCAGAACTGGAATGGGAACGGGACCCGATCCTGGAACTTTTAGAACAAGTTCCAGGTTCATTTCCCATTCTGGTTCTGCCCCCACTAGAACAAAAAGGAAAACAAAAGAAAAACACAAGGGAAGAAAAAGAAAGAAGGGGGAAAGGATAAAGGCACCAAGGCATGATGGAAACTCTCCCAATAGGAAAAAGAGACCTAGCACGTTGGGCTCAACCCTAGTGGGAGCCTCATTTAATCCACGTGCTATTTTTAGAATGTATTTCGCCTTGCAGCTACACAAGAAGCAAACAAGTTAGAAAAACATGTATCTTTGATGCACTATTCCTCCATTGAGTCCGTAGGTGAAAATGGGGTAACAAAATGAAGATGAGAAATGAATGATAATGAAAAGGATAATGAAAATGATGAAAATGATAAATAAATGATGAAATAATGAAATGATAATGATAATGATGAGGATAGTGAAATGATAATGAAATAATGAAATGATAATGAGAGAAAATGATATGATAAATGATAAATGATAATGCAACAAATGAATGATAAATGGTGAATGATAGTGAAGATGATAAATGAATGATATAGGTGAAATTATAATGAATGATAAGGAATGATAAAGATAATGATAAAGATGAAAATGATAATGAATGATAAGGAATGATAAAGATATGAAATGAAAAATGATAATAATAATGAAAATGAAATGAAATGGAATGGTAATGAATGGTAAAGAACAATAATGTAATGAAATGATAATGAATGAATGGTAGATGAAACAAACGTCCAAATGTCCTCCACAAAGAGTTCAAAGATACATGACAACCGTTGATGTTTTCATTCAGCCTTTTCGAACACTGATATGAATCCAATATGCAGATATATACAATGATCTAACTAAAATGCAACTAAATGAAACTAACCAATTTGTTGAGCCTGTTATAAGCATTCTTAAATCATCATAGAGCATTTTAAAATGTTGGAAGTATGTACAAGCATCAGAGGGGAATTTAGCACCAATGATGACCTGAGTACAACTTTCATGATTTTTGATATAGCAAGCGAACACAAGCATCGAGGTATAATTGAACCGAGATGACCTGAGCATTTCTTGCATAAACAGACAAAGATTAACCACTTTTTGATGCAAATGTGGAACTGTCATCAATAATATTGCTTTGGTAATCATGTCTCATGACATATTTACATCAAATTGATAGTTAACCTCAAGACAATAGACAAAGAAAAATCATTCTTGTTCCTCGCCACTCTAGTTCAGTACATCATTGAGTGTGCTCCAGAGTAATGATATCGAAAATGAAACAACCATTATTCAAAATGTAATACTGTTATTCGAGACATTATTCATATTTTAGATCATCCAACAGACAATGATAAGGTACCCACTGAAAACTGTACATGATATGGATCGATGTGTGAGTTGGTTGTTTGTTCATATGATTGGATTTTATGACATTGTCTAGCTGTTGTAGTATAACCTGAAAGTTGAGTGCCCCTAGTTAACGTTTGCCCCATTTATTGACATAACTTGTTGAAAAGAATATGTACAATGATCAAGCCATGGTAAGACATTTGTTGTTCTAGGAAAATGACAGCAGAATGATGTAATTATAACCCTAAGATGCGGAAGAAGATGCATGAAAAAGAAAGCCTAAAAAGTGAAAGTGCAAAACATGAACTAATAGATGGAGAGCTCTAGATAGCGTCTATTTGCCAGATTTTCACTATCTGTGTTTATTGCATTTTTTTTATTTCTTTTTTTTTTTTGTATTTCCTCGGGACTTTTTCTGATTTTTATGTATTTTTTTAGGACTTTTTCTAATTTTTATGGATTTTTTCAGGACTTTTTTTTATTTTTATGGATTTTTTTAGGACTTTTTCTGATTTTTATGGATTTTTTCAGGAATTTTATGGATGATGATAATTGACTTAGACATAATATTTCTTCAGATGTATGTTGTTGATGGGTTCATCAAATAGGTCCCCTTTTGGCATTGATAACTTGTAGGCTCCTGAACCATAGAGTGCAATAACCACATAAGGACCTAGCCAATTTGGCTCAAACTTTCCTTTCTTTTCTCTTTCTTGCTGATTTCGTGGATTTTCTTTTAGAACTAAATCACCCACCTGAAAGGCACTTGGCTTTACTTTGTGATTATAGCTACGAGACATCATCTGTTGGTATGCTTTCAAATGGTCAGTTGCTCTTTGTCTCTTTTCATCTAGGAGTTCTAACTCTTGCAGTCGGGAAACTCTATATTCATCATATGTTATGAGACCTTTTAGTGATACTCTGAGTGATGGTATTTCAACTTCTAAAGGCAATATGGCTTCTGCTCCATAGACAAGAGCATAGGGTGTTGCTCCTGTTGGCGTTCGGACACTAGTTCTGTAAGCCCACAAAGCGGGATTGAGTTGAACATGCCAATCGTTTCCTAAATCATTCATAGTCTTCTTTAAAAAATTTAGTATAGTCTTATTTGAGGCTTCTGCTTGGCCATTCCCTTGTGGATAGTAAGGCATTGAATATATGTGCTGAATATGAAATCTCTCGCAAATTTCATCAACATCCTGATTCTTGAAAGGTCGTCCATTATCTATAATAATGGAATTAGGAATACCATACCGACAAATGATGTAGTTGAGTATGAAGAATGAGATTTTTTTTCTAGTGACTTTAGTGAGAGGTATTGCCTCGATCCACTTAGTGAAATACTTTGTTTCTGTGATGATGAACTTATGCCCATTTGATGATGAAAGATGAATTTTTCCTACTAGGTCTAACCCCCATTGAGAAAATGGCCAGGTTGGTGTGAAGGAGTGTAGTTCCTGAGTAAGAGCATGAATGAGGTTCCCATGAATCTAACATTTTGAGCATGTCTTTACAAAAGTGAATGATTCTCTTTCCATTGTAGGCTAGTAATAACCCATTCTAATCAATTTCTTAGATAAAGTTAGGCCACTTGAATGAGTACCACAAATTCCCCCATGAACTTCTTGTAAAGCTTTGTCAGATTCATCACGTTCAAGACATCGAAGTAAAGTACCATAAAGACCGCGGCGATAAAGGGTATTAGTGATAAGGGTATAGCGAGAAGATTGACGGATAAAGTTACGTTTTTGGTTACGAGATAAGTCAAGTGGTAAAATGTCATCTTTTAGGCAGGCATAAACCTTACCATACCAGGGTGAATCGGATCCTACCAAGTGGTAGATAATTTGGATTTCGGGTGTGTCATAGGCAAGTGTAAATAATTTTTCCACCAGAAATTCATAGCGAGTTTTTTTTCTAGGAGTTGTAACAATGATGCGATCATAGCCATAGTGTCAGCTGCTTTGTTATCGAGCCTTGGAATTTGTGTGAACTGGATGTCCACAAAGTACTTCTTGAAGTCATCAACCATCTTTTTGTATGGCAACAATTTTTCATCTTTAGTGTGATATTCATCATTGATTTGATTAATGACTAACTGCAAGTCACCATAAACTTGTAGCTTAGTAATTCTCCATTCCAAAGCTGTCTTTAGTCCAATGATTAGTGCCTCATATTCGGTTATGTTATTGGTGCATGGAAACATTAGCCTATATGACCGAGGAATGGTATGTCCTTGAGGGGTGACGAAGAGGATGCCTTCCCCCGATCCATGTTGAGTAAAAGAACCATCAAAGTACAAGGACCATAGTTGCTTGAATTCTACAGTGAAGACATCGGCATCTAGAAATTCAATGTGCAAGGGGTACTCTACTTGCAATGGAGTGTCAGCTAGTTGATCAGTGATAACTTGTCCTTTGATTACTTTGCGATCAACATAGTGGATGTCAAACTCGCTTAGAATCATGAACCATTTTGCTAACCTTCCTGTCAATGATGCTTTACTTAATAGATACTTGAGTGGATCAATCTTTGAAACAAGATTGATTGTATGAGTTAGCATATAATTTCATAATTTTTGTGAAGCGAAAACTACTGCTAAACAAGCCTTCTCAATGAAAGTGTAGTTGATTTCATGACTTGTTAGTGTTCTGCTGATGTAATAGATTGCACATTCTTTCCCTTCACAATCTTCTTGTGCTAATAATGCCCCCAAAGATGTCTCTGTTGCAGCAATATATAGGATCAGTGGTTTGTCTAGATTTGGTGGTACTAGAACTGGTGGAGTCATTAAGTACTTCTTGATATGTTGAAAAGCCATTTCACACTTGTCATCCCACTTGAAAGGAACATTTTTATGCAGTAGATGTGTGAAAGGTAGACTTTTGTCAGCTAGTTGTGCAATGTACCTTCGTATAGATTGAAGGTGTCCCTGTAATGATCTTAATTGACTGATGTTCCTTGGTGGAGGCATTTATGTGATTGCCTTAACTTTTGCAGGATCCACTTCGATTCCTTTTTCTGACACAATGTAGCCTAAGAGTTTTCCAGATGTGACCCCAAAAACACATTTCTTAGGGTTAAGGCGAACATTGAGCTTTTCCAACCTTGCAAAGATTTTTGGTAATACTTCAAGATGTCCTTCCCTTGTATATGATTTAGCCAATATGTCATTGACATAATCTTCCATCAGTGTATGCATCATATCATGGAAAATCGTTGTCATAGCTCGTTGATAAGTAGCTCCAGCATTCTTTAGACCAAAAGGCATGACATTCCAATAGTAAGCCCCCCATGGACATGTGAAAGTTGTCTTATCCTGATCTTCACGTGCAATCTTGATTTGGTCGTATCCAGAAAAACCATCCATTAGTGAATACATGGCATGGCCAGCTGTCAGATCAACTATAGTATCAATGTTTGGAAGCAGAAAGTCATCCTTACGACACGCCTTGTTAAGATCTCTAAAATCAGTGCACACTCTGATGCATTTATCTGGCTTTGCTACTGGGACAATATTGGAGATCCATTTTGCATAGGCGATTGATCTTATGAATCTTGCATCCAGGAGTTCCTTGAGTTCTTCTTTAACTAGTAGTGCAACATGAGGATGCATCTTTCTGAGTTTTTGTTTCACTGGTTTAGCTCCTGGTTTGATAGAAAAATGATGCATTATGAGATCGGGATCAAGACCTGGCATGTCTACATAAGACCAAGCAAAATTGACTTGATTTGCTTTGAGAAATTTCATGAACTCTGGGACTTCATTATCTGTCATTGATTCAGCTACTTGTAGAATCCTTAGTTTATCTGTAGTCTTAATATTGATTTCTTTTGTGGGCTCGATAAAAATGGGCGATTGCTCATGATAGTGCTTCAGAAGAGTGTCAAGTTTCCCATCATCTGGTGCCTTGAAAAGGTTTTCACCATCCGATACACTCTTTATTTTATCTTTTGTTTGATCTAGTACTGCCAGATTTTGGTTTTCACCACTAGAACTTTCTTCTTTATTTTCACTTTTGCAGCTAGGAGACTTGACACTCTCCTGATTAAAGACTTTATGTCAAAAATCGCTAGTGGAACAATCATTTGTATCATCTGCGGAGAGGAAATTTATGATAGCTTAGTCATTTGGAAAGATAGGTATGTCAATAGGTTCTGATAGATCCCAGTCAATGAGATCGGGATGGATCAACGGTAATGGTTCATTAGGCTGTGTGAAGTCAGCTATGGTTATGGTCAAAATAGAGTTATCTGTAGGATCTGATGTGTGAGGTGGGTCAATGATGGTACTATTCTTATGATAGTCTTGTTCATTAGAATTTGACTATGTATCACTAGACTCATAGTTGGATTGTAGTTCAGATTCTAGTGGTTGGGTCCCTGAACCTTCACCTTTGATTAGAGTTGGGGTATATTTGTGTATCACATCTACCTATTTGTCTCTCCAGAATTTATCATCATGTATGGTATCCTATTCATATTCAGCAGAGTCTGTATCAGAGTTATTTTCTATGAAATTTTGGATAGATGTTAAGCATGCTTCTCTTATTTCTAAACCTTCTTGTATTGTAAGGACAGTACCATTCGTTCTTTCCTTCGAGTTAGCATCATAGCCTAGTCTTGTTCTGTCGTATGCAGCAAGTCCTGGAAGATGAATAGGCTCAACTTCTCCTTTTCTTTTTCCAATAGGACCATTATCATATCCCATCTTTTGCATTATTGAATACCCTTTTCCATATTGTCTAGTTGGAAATTTGACATTGAAGAATATTTCATCTTCATCTTTATAGAGCCAATTAAAAATTGCAGTATCCTCAGGGTCTTCCATGGGAAATTGTTCTTTGATGAATTGTCCATTGAACTTTGTATTTGGCTCTTTTGGTGGTTGTGCTGATGTAGAGGCTACTGATATCTGTTGTTGTGTAATAGAAGGTTGCCCATGCGATCTAGGTGGTGTAGATAGCTTGGCAAGACAAAGAGAGTACTCTCCAACCCCATTGTCCTTGAACTGTAGTTTCTTTTCAAAACTTTTGGCTAGCTGACTGATTTGTGTGTCACTCTTAAGAGAAGAACTAGCAAGAGCTTCATGATTGTTAGGAACCAAAGTATCCTGGCTAGCTTTGACATTGACACAAGCTTGAATGTTTGAATTATCCGTTGGTATAGTGATTTCCTGTCCATCATAAGGAAACTTGATACATTGATGATAAGTGGATGGGACAGCTTGCATTTCATGGATCCAAGGACAACCCAACAAGATGTTATATGCAAGATCACGATCAAGCACTTGACAGAAAGTATTTTTAACAAGTCCCACTCTGACTGGCAGCATGATTAAACCTTTAGATGCATGTTCCTCATCATCATAGGCTTTTATAGTGATCTTTCTTTGAGGATCAATAGAATCTTCAAAAAATCCCAAAGCTTTAACTAACTTCAAAGTACATATGTTCAAACCTGTCCCTCCATCTATTAGGACACGTTTAACACGAAACTTTTGGATCATGACCTCTAAGTATAATGATGAGTTGTGAGGATGATTCATGGAAACGTCATCTTTTTCTGAAAATGAAAGGCATGTGGGTGAGGAAAAATGTCCTACCATGGCTTGAAATTGATCCACATCCAAATCAGTGGACACAGTTGTTTTGAAAAGAGCTTTCTCTATAATTTCCTTTTGTGCTGGGGAGATCTTTAGGAGTTCTAAAATGGAAATTTGAGCAGGAGTTTTTCAAAGTAGATTTACCAAGTCATATTGATGTTGAGGTAAAGGTTCAATGGATTTTGAAGAGGCACCCTTTAAGATGACTTTAGCTTGTGCCCTTGTTGTTACATTGACTTGTCCATGTTCTATCTTCTCATTGACTTTTATAACATTAATTCGCTCATCGGCAGTGTAGATGTGATTGATTATAGTGCCTTCAGTTGTATTCACATTTTTATCAGAAGATTCACCCTTTTGATAGTTAGGGAAAGGGTTGTGAAATGCTTGGTGATCTTCATTTGATTTTTGTTGTCCTTGTATTGTGATAGTGCCATTGTCAATGAGGTCTTGGATAGCATGTTTCAAAGCTTGATAGTTGTTTGTGCAATGACCTTTGCACCTATGATAGTCAGAATAATGAGCCTCATTCCATGATGGAGGCTTTACACTAGGTTCATAATTTCATTGAGGCGATAGAGTAAGGGCATTTTTAGCCATCACCTCTTTGAATGCAGATTCCAAGGATTGTCCTAGTGGAGTGAAAGTTCTTCTACTAGAGAAGAATGAAAAACATTGTGGGTTCGTGTTTGAGGTATTCCCTAAGGAGTTATTGTTTTTGTTTTTTCCGCGGTAATTTTGATTGTTGGTAGTCCCTTGGTTGGGAGTAGGATTTTGAGTCATGTTGTTCCTCGGAGGAGGAGGATTGTTTCCTTGGTTGGTTATAGAATTGACATTGTTGTAGTTGTTATTGCGAGGAGTATTTGGAGTACTCAGAACAAATAGCTTCGTCAAGACATGGTTTGCATCCACAACACCATCATTTACAATGTTTTTGTTGTGAATCCAAAACTTGGATTTGTCCTGATTGTTATAGTGGTTAGATGAGTTAGGATTGTCCTTATCAAGTTTGATTGTCCCTCTTTTGACTAAAGCACCTTCAATGGTTATGGCATCCTCAATCAGTTTCTCAAAGGAGGGTGGACAATGTAAATTTAAGCGATAGCTCATTTCTGAATTTAAGTTGTTGATGAAAGTAACCATTTTTTCCTTTTTAGGAATAGGACGTGGATACCTAGCGAACATTCTTCTCCATCTTTGAAGAGAAGTAATAAAAGGTTCCCCAGGTTTTTGTGCAACTTTGCAAAGATCTATCATCGTGATTTGGTGTTGGATGTTATAGGAATATTGTGTTATGAACAAATTGATCAATTCCTCAAATGTCTTGACAAGAGGTGTAATTTTTGATAGCCATTCCATAGATTGACTTCCAAGACTCCTAGGAAACAATCACATCAAGTAAGTGTCATCATGAGAAAACTCTAAAGTCAAGTTTTGAAAATCTCTAACATGATCAATTGGGTCCGATTTCCCATTATAGCGATCAAATTTTGGAATTTCACAATGTTTTGGGAATGAAATCATATTGAAAATTCTATCAAAAGGATAAGGACATATGTCATCAAGAGTAAATTTCTTTGTTGTGATGCCCCCTTGAAACTCTTTGATTTGTCTTTGGAGTGCCTTAAATTGTTGAGTTAGAGCAATAAGATCAGATGGGGGTGTTTCTTCTTCTTTTCTCTTTAATTTCTCAGTATCAAAGTCTTTAGGCAATTTAGCTCCTTTATCAGCTAGAAAGAGGAAATATTTTTCTTTTTCACGTTGCAAGATATTTTCTATTGCTTTGAGAAACTTGGGATCTTGTTCAGCTTCTTTAAGGCGAAGATCTTCCTCTTGTTCATCGTCACTATCTACAGGAGTTTTGTTCATGACTTTGTACCTATGAAATGGATTTCTTCTCTATTAGCCATGTTGTCTAAACTGAAAAGTGGATTTCGACTCACACTGTAATGAGGATTACTAATTTCACCTTCTTCTTGAGTGTTGTAGGTATGACCTTGTCAAATTTCTTCTCCTAGTTTGTTGTAATTAGATCTCGTTCTAATAGGCATATGATTTTTTCAAGTGCAAAATGATGATATCTTGATCTGATAAGATGAAAATCTTATGATATGATCAAAGATGTTCCTAATTCTTGATTGTGGCTTCCAATGATGAAGGATATCATAATCCTGTTGGGGGAAGTTGAACCAATAATCAGAAATTTTGTTTGTAAGGTGCACTTCTAAGGTTTTGATATTTGCTTTCGAGAAAAGATTTTTGAGCCTAAAGAAGATCAATGAAGGATTTGACTAGGGTGTGTTGAATATTCAATTGAATGTTGTGGTATATTCTCAAACTCAAGAGGTTGATTAAGATTGTGATGTTGAGATAGAGCTAATCTCTGATAGTAAGCTTGAGTATCCAAACCTTCTACAGCATACTCGTCAGTGAATCCTCTAACGTAATCTTGGTATCTATGGAGGAATTTGCAATAATGAAGCAAGACTTGTCGACTTTTATATAGAAATTCTCTTCGTTGCAAAGTTTCCTTGTATCCTAAGTTTGTTTTGGGTTTCTTGATCCTATTGAAAACTGATTTCTTGACAAACTTGGTCAATTTCCACTTTCTCAACATGGGAGAAAAATCAGAATGTTACTGGATCAAAAATATCAGAAAGCCGGGTCTATGTAAAAAAAATTTGACAATGGCAGAAGCGCTATTCTGTTCCCTAAATGCGCTACAGAAAAAGGCATATGCACTGGAGAAATAGTCAAATGCGTTGCAGAATACCTCAAATGCGTAGAAACAGACCTTAGATGCACTACAGAAGGAATGTTTTGATAGTGACAGAATCATTTTGCAACTACAGGTTTTAGATGTGCTAAATCAGCAAGTATATGCGCTAGAACAGAGCTTAAATGCGCTAGAAGATAAGTTAGATGCGCTAAAAAAATGTTTTGATAGAACTGTTTTGTAGCTACAGGTTTCAGATGCTCTAAAATAGCAAGTATATGCGCTACAAAATACCTTAAATGCGTTATAGTTTTCCCTAGATGTGCTAAAACAATTTTTCAAAGGCAGTTTTTGAACAATTTTGGATGTTTTTAGCTGAAATGTTTCATGTTCGTTTTGGATGATTTTTTATCTGAATTAATGTTTTTGAAGACAGAGTAAACAGTTTGAATTAAGTTGAAAGTAACCAAACACAGAATAAGACAAGCACAACTTAAAGTTAGGCTAGGACAATATCCGCTAGATTCCACGTGGGTTTCCCCAGCCACATATTAGTAGCATGTGAATTCAGAAGCTTGGCTGCACAAGCTCCCCCTTACAGTGCACTCTCTTCTCAAGCCAACCAAGCTTCCAATCCCCATGAAACTCCCATGGCAGATTGATCACCTCTACTAAAGACTGCGATGATGTGGATGCCTTCACACCGACCAATGCTGCACTAACAAATAGAAGGTTTTTGGCTTACTAAACAATGGTATTTAATTCGGGACCCCCGTTCGAGTGGCCATACATGGGGCAAGAGATTAATCACCATTAAGGTGGCACTCCAGCCTGAAGAGGTTAAGCTCAACAGGGTTTAAGGGAGTACTACTCCGTCCGTATGACACATTCGCACACGTAACCTTAGGTTTTCCCTTAAGGTTCACATTTATATACTGGTCGGAGGTAGCTTGGCCTTAGCTCCATTGCCGGTTTGAGTCGCGTTGAGGTGATGAAATCCCCAAGCAAGCCCAATTTCTAGAGACAATAATCGTTTCTCTTACACCCAGGATCGCATCACTGCGCAAGGGGAGAGGATACTTCAGTTATTACATCAAGGTTACACAAGGATAAAGTGGGTCTAGCTTTCTAATCACCTAGTTTGCATAGGGTGAGAGCATAGTCACCTACCACTTTCAAGCACAATCAAAAAGAGTAGACAGATTCATTTTAGATGCACCAAAATCAAAATGATTTAATCTAAGTGAAGATGTTGCTTCACAACAGACATGGGGTTCATTTTAACTGCATGATAAAGGTGTGGTGACTACCCTAGATTGATTCATTTTAGACCAGCAAGAAAAATAAAAGAAATTCTCTCTGCGGAAGGCGTCAGACTCAGAATTTTTGTTACAACCCAGATGTGCCGAAACAAATAGTAAATGCACAACAACAGATCCTAAATGTGCTGTAAAATCTCTCAAATGTGCAAGAATAGAAGCCAGATGCGCAAAAACAGAAGCTATATGCGCTAAACTAAAAATGTAGATTTTTTTGTTATTTTTCCAAAATAAAATAGATGCTCTAAATGATGTCCTATATGCGCTAATTTAATTCCTAAATACACTAAACTAAAAATGAAAGCAGATTTAACTCTAAATGAATGCAACTGAAAGCACCATTATGTTCCCTATATGCGCTAAAAGAAAACCCAAAAGCGCAGAAACAGTCCTTAGATGCGCTAAAGTACCTGCAAAATAAAAAAAATTAAATCTCCCAGATGCGCTGCAGAAAGTCCCAGATGTGCTAAAACGCCGAATTTTTCCAAAAATTGAATTCTAGGAGCTGGAAACTTGTCAGAAAATCTGCAAGAAAAAGTCTAAAATCATGGCATAGGCCCCACGGTGGGCGCCAAAAATGTGTGTATGATAAATGTGCATATGTAAAATGTTAATTAAGATCAAACACACCAATAAGACATTATATCATAAACAGAAAATAAAAGGAGAATTAATTTTGTTCTTGATGTCGTCCTATCGTCCTCTATCTTCGGTGTTTTTGTTGATTCCATCTTTTGCTCTCAGATTGTGTGCTAGGCTCAACAAACTGTCTTCCTAAAGAACGAGATTCAAATATGAAGCTAAGATGCAAGATGTAAGATTAAGCTATGATAGAATACGTCTAACATGATAGAAGTAAACATGATGTTATGATATGGTAGAATGCTAATGAATTAAATGCCTGAACTCTAATTAATCGTGGGTAACCAATTGCTTGGATTCACACAGGTATTTATAGAGTTTTCAAAATGATTTTGATTGGTTGTCTTGATCAACGATTGTGATAATTCCTAGCAGATCGAATGGTCAAAGATGGATGAGACTAGAGAGAGAAATAGAAGAAAACCTGAAAAAACAAGATTTTTCTATTTTCATGAAAGAAAATAAGATAAGATAGAAAATCATATTTCTTTAAAAAGATAAAAGAAAGATTTCAAAGAAGATAAATAATGAATTAAAAATTCAATTATCTATTTGTGGATGACATGCAGCTTTCTTAATTAAATAAAACATATTTAATCAAGCTTTTAAAGAAAGCAGAAGAAAGTTTGTGATTTGAAGAAAGTAGAAGATTTCATATTTAAATAAAATATTTAACTATGATATGAAAAGAAAACAGAAGATCTCACAATTAAATAAAATATTTAATTGTGATTTGGAAAGAAAGCAGAAGAATCTTTAATTAAATAAAATATTTAATTAATTAGAAGAAAGATTAGAAGAAAAAAGAATATTAAAAGATTTAATTTAAACTCAAACGATGATAATTAATTTAAATAAATAAAATGTATTTATTTAATTAATTAAGTAGACGTATGAAAATAATTAAATAAAATAAATTTATTTAATTATGAAAGCAGAATAAGATAAATGAACAATATAATTAAATTAATTAAATTTAATCATATGTAGAAGACTTTAGATAAATTAATTAAATAATAAATATTTAATTAATTGCTAGAATTATAGACATGACCATTTTTATGCGTATACAGGGTCCATTTACTACATCAGCTCCACCCAATCACATGGTGCCTCCAAATTAGAATGTTGATAACAACCCTACTCCACTGAAGGGCCCACCTTAATTCCCCAAAGGTAATTCATCCTTTATTTCCAAATATAATGTGAATAATAGTGCAAAATTTGATATTGTTTCTAAGATGCAGAAACAAAAAACTTCTTTATCATACTTTGATATTATGAGGTGGTGTCCTCCTCAATGAGACATAGTGTTGAAAGCTTTGGAAGAAGTAGACAGATCAAAAGGAAAAACCAAGGTGACACCGGTTGTTGACATGAATGTAGCATTATTCAGAAGTAAGGTAGGCACTCCTCATTTCCTTTTAAGTTTAAGGATCTTTGGAAATAATCTACATAATTGTTTATTAGATTCAGAAGCTTTTGGAAATGTTATGCCATCTTCTATATGCAAGAAGCTAGGCTTAAACCCTATCCAAACCAATAAGAAATTCATTCAACTTGACAAAATAGAAGATAATGTGCTTGAGGAGTTAAAGAATGTGCATGTACAAGTTGGGTTAGATCCTAGAATCCAAACTTATATGGATATCTAGGTAACAAGTATACCTGAAACTTGTGGTATGCTCTTAAGCAGAGATTTGATGAAGAGTATTTGGGGATATCTTCCCCTCAATTTTTCTCATATGTGATTACCATGGAAAGGAACACCTACTCAAATTAGGATCAAGAGTGAACCTTGCCTCAAGCACATGATTACTGAGTATCACTACTCCAATGAGGTGGCTTATTTTGAAACTGAAATAGGGGTTTACAAAAGAGAAGAGATTATGACTCTCTCCATGCTTGATCCCAACAACTTGCCACTTGAGGAATTCCCTAATCCCATGATTAGTTTTAACCAACAAGTATTGATTAGGAAACTACAACAAGATCAGCTGGTCTTGGGAGAAGACATTAACTTGTCGAGCCTCTTACTCCCAAATTAGTATAGGGTGCACTATCGGAATCATTCTGAATTAACATATCAACCCTACATTCATATTCTAAATCATGTTTGTCAAACTGAAGAAGCTATCCCAAGTCACCTTGAGGTCATTCTAAGTCAATTTCCATTTGAAGCCACAAATGCAACAATGTTGACAAGGGATAACACCCTTCTCAAGGAAGTCATTCCTCAAACTGAATTTATTTTGGTCTTAGTCTCATACCAACATGATCATATAGAACAACCTCAGGATTTGTTTGATGCTCCTACACCCACTAGTATAACAATACCCAAGGGATTGATCAAAACCATAGTTAACTATTAGGAAAAGATGCAAGAGTCACACTTTGTACTTGAGCCAAATTTGAATGATATTCCTAATGATCATAATGAACAAAAATTCTCCGAGTCTGATATAAAATATTTGTCAACTTCACCTATTGTTTCTTTTAGCCAAATGCCCATGGTAAGTTCAAAGAAACAAAACCCAGCTCATAATTATTTATGGACCCTCAAATTTGATGGATCTAAATCTAAGACAAGAAGTGGATTTGGGATTGAACTGACCAACCCGAAAGGGAACGAATTTTTTGCTTCTTACAGGTTGCAATTTGGATGCACTAACAATGTAGCAAAGTATGAAGCATTGGCTAGGGGATTGATACACCAGAAGAGAGTTAAAACCCTAATAGTTATGGGTGATTCGAAAGTAATAGTTAAGCAAGTGCAAAGCCAATACACTTGTCATAATAAAAGGTTGGTTGCATATAGGAATCGGGTTTGGAACTTGATTGAAGACTTTGATGCTTTTGGGATTAGCCTAATCCCTAGAGAAGAAAATCAAATAGTGGATTCATTGGCTGTTACTGCAAGTACTCTGGAGCCTATGCAAGACTCCAAGCTAAAGAGATTTTTAGTAGAATTGATTTCCATTCATGTTGTCCTGGACAATGTCAGAAACTTCCAAATTTTTGATGATGACTAACATATTCTAGCTTTTTGAGCAAGTTCAGATGTTTTTGAATGGCAAATCATTGATGATTCCAATAGAGATCAGGGAGATTGGGGCCCTGAAGATTGTGATACAAAGGGAGTCCTTAATTTGAAGAGTAACAACATTCCCAAGGGGATGGTAGCATTAGAAAGGATTTTTTATTTTGATCCAAGAGCTCGAGAAAAGGTGTTAGCAGGAGGAGATGGAGGAGAATATGAGACTATTAATTTAGTTGATTCTAGTCCTAAGAAGAACATTTACATTGGGAAGACCTATCCCAAAGCAATAAGGGGAAAGATCTTGAAGGTGTTGAAGCAAGATATTACTACTATTGCTTGGGGATATGAGGATTTAAAAATATTTGATACTTCTATGATTACTCATGCTATACCTCTAAAGCCAGAAGCAAAGCCTTTTTGATAGAAGCAGCATCCTATTAATCCTTTGATTAAGCCACTAATTTTAAAAGAGGTGCAGAAGTTATTATCTGTAAAGATAATCTTCCCTGTGTGACACTCTACATGGGTTGCAAATCTGGTTTCTATCCAAAAAAAGAATGGGGAAATTAGATAATGTGTGGACTTCTGAAATCTCAACAGAGAATCAGAGAAAGATAACTATCCACTCCCCTCTATTGATGAGGTTTTACAAATTATTAATGGCTCTCAGATGATGTCATTTTTAGATGGTTATTTTGGATACAATCAGCTACTTGTCAATTATGACGATAGAATGAAGACAACCTTCACTACAAAGTGGGGGGCATTTTCCTGTAGGAGGATTCCATTTGGTTTGATAAACACTGGAGCAACTTTTCAGCGTGCAATGGACGTGGCATTCAAGGATTTAATAGGCAACTGTATCATTATTTATATAGATGATTTGGTAGTATTTTCCAAGGATAGGGAGAATCATGCTATAGACTTGGAAAAGGTTCTCAAAATATGCATCAGTTATGGTGTCTCCTTGAATATAAAAAAGAGTGTCTTTGGAGTTTCTGAAGGGAAGATTTTAGGACATGTAATTTCAAAAAGGGTAATATCTATTGATCTTGATCGAGTGGAATCAATTTTGAAGTTAACCATGCCTAGGAGTAAAAAAGAGATGAGATCTTTCTTTGGAAATATCAACTTCTCAAGGAAATTGTTATGAATTAACTTACACAATAGAAGGATATGATATTAAATATGTTGCAAATACTTGATAATAACTGAGAATAACAAGCCACTTCGAGGGGAAAACCTCCAAATATCTCTAATGAGAACACACTTCACAAATTCCTGATGAAATAAGACTCACAAACTCCTATATATACCTATTTATGCCTAGTTTATCAACTAGGCAGACTTAGACACCCCTTCATAACAACTAGGTCGACCAAACCAACTAAATAATAGTATAATAATGATAACATGACTTAACTAGGAGTTAAGATAGCCACAAGCCGACTATTCATAACCTGATGTAGACCAATATTAAGGGCGTAGCATGCCCCCCTTCTTTAAATAAGCATTGTCCTCAATGCTAATCAAGTTTGGATTCTTTTGAATGAAATCCTCATCCTCCCAAGTGGCATCTTCAACTAGTAAATTCTTCCATCGGATGAGATACTTAGTGAGAATTCTATTCCTCAACTTCTTTGTGCGTGTTTGACGAATGCACTTTGGTTCCAAAATGATTCTTCCTTCTTCATCAAGCTCTGCTAGTGTTGTTTGAGTTGGAATATTATGCCCAATTACCTTCTTCAAACAAGAAACATGAAAAACTAGATGTATCTTTGTTGTTAGTGGCAACTCTAGCTTGTAGGCAACACTACCAATCTTTTGCATGATTTTGTATGGCCCATAATACCTTGGAGATAACTTATTATTCTTGTTTTGTTGCTTCAGTGAGATTTTCTTATAAGGTTGCAATCTCAAGAAGACCCAATCCCCAACTTCAAAACTTATTTCACTACGATGTTGGTCTGCCTGTTGTTTCATTCGATTTTGTGCCATGGCTAAATTCTCCTTGAGTCCTGAAAGTACCTGTTGTTGATGAAGCAAGTGGTCCTCTACAGCCTGAACTCTTGGTGACACCTTTATTGATGAAGTGATGGAAGGAGGATGATATCCATAAAGTGCCAAAAATGGAGACATTTTTTATGAGCTATGAAAAGAAGTGTTATACCACCATTCTACAAGTGGTAGCCAATCTACCCATTGAGATTGTTTCTCTAAAGTGAAACAACGTAGATATCCTTCCAAACACTTATTAACAACCTTAGTTTTCCCATCTGATTGAGGATGGTATGAAGAGCTATGAGCCAATTGAGTACCCACACATCAGAATAAATCTTTCCAAAAGTGACTAATGAAGATAGGATCATGATCACTAACAATAACCTTAGGTGTATCATGTTCCACTACACTTGCTATAAAAGGATGTGATAATGCAATGAAATGTGCATATTTAGTGAGGCAATCAACTACTACCATGATGACATTATGACCTTTAGATTTGGGAAGCCCTATGATGAAGTCCATGGATACCTCTTCCCAACACTGGCTAGGAATAGATAAAGGCTGCAAGAGACCTGGTGTCTTAATTGTCTCCCCTTTATTCCTCTGACAAACCAAACATTCAGCCACAAATTTTTGAACATCACCTTTCAACCCTTCCCAAAAGAAATCTTGCTTGACTCGATGATATGTCTTCAAAAATATTGAATGACCACCAACTGGAGACTCATGCAGCTCTGTGAGAATCTTATGCTTAAGAGTGGAATTCTTGCATAGATACAAATACTCTTTATACCAAAGAGTATTTCCCTTCCAAAAAAACTTATCTGAACTACTATGATCATTTTTTAATTGTTGGATGAGCTTACTTGTCGCAACATCATTTTCCCACTCCACTTTGGCTTCCTCCACCCAATTTGCTTGTAATATTGAAAGGGCACATAATAAGGCTTCATCTTTCTCATCCTTCCTTGAAAGTGCATCTACTACAGTATTTTCCTTCCCTTTCTAATATACAATCTCAAAGTCATATCCTAGCATCTTAGTGACCCATTTTTGTTGCTCTTCAGAAGATAGTCTTTCTTCCAAAAAACATTTTAGGCTATCATGATCTGTCTTAACCTTGAAATGTCTACCCATAAGGTAAGGCCTCCATTGTTTAACAACATGAAGGATTGCTAGCATTTCCTTCTCATAAATAGGTTTTAGTTGATTCTTACCCTTTAATTGACGAATCTCAAAGGAAATTGGTTGACCTTCTTGCATGAGAACTGCTCCTATCCCATTTCCAGAAGCATCACATTCCACAATGAATTCCTTGGTGAAATCAGGAGTGGAAAGCACTAGAGTTGTACACATAGCCTCCTTCAATCTCTCAAATGTTGTAGTAGCTAACACGTTCCAATGAAAAGAATCCTTCTTCAATAGAGTGGTGAGGAGTGCTGCTATGCGACCATAATTCTTCACAAATCTTCTATAGTACCCTATCAATCCCAAGAAACCCCTCATTTTTTTAATGGTTTTTGGAATAGGCCATTCCATGATAGCCTTAATTTTGTTAGGGTCCACCTTTACTCCTTCGTGTGAAACTATATGTCCCAAATACTCCACTTCCTTAAGACCAAAAGCACACTTGGATGGCTTAGCATAGAGTTTATGATATTCAAGTATTTGTAATGCTTGATCCACATGTTGCAAATGTTCTTCCCAAGTCTTGCTATAAATCAAGATATCATCAAAGAATACTAACACAAACTTTGTTAAGAACTTCTTAAAAATGGAATTCATCAGACTTTGGAATATAGAAGGTGCATTAGTAACACCAAATGGCATCACCAAAAATTCATAATGACCCTCATGAGTCCAAATTTTTTTCTTACAAATATCTTCCTCCTTAATCTGAATTTGTTGATAACCAGATCTAAGATCTAACTCAGTAAAATAGATAGCTCCATTCAATTCATCTAGCAAATCATCAATGACTGGAATAAGAAACTTATCTTTAATGGTGTACATGTTGAGCACTCTATAATCTGCACACATGTGCCAAGTGTCATCCTTCTTACATACCATCACCACGGGCAAGGAGTAAGCACTTTGGCTATGCCTGATAATTCCTGCCTCTAGCATCTCCTCAACAATTGTTTCTATCACACTCCTTTGTATGTGTGGATACCTGTAAGGCCTGATGTTCAGTGGTTGGCTCCCTAGAACTAACTGTATGGCATGATCATGATCCCTCTTATGAGGAAGTCCTTTAGGAATATCTCCAAGAACAACTGAGTGACAATCAATTATAGCTTGCAAATTTGGCTGAGTAGGAACACTAGATTGAGAGACTTCTAATGAACATAGTTGGGCCACAAATCCATCCACTCCTTTCTTAAGCAACTTTTGCATTTGACGAGAGCTTGCCATTTGTGGGAACTTTTCCTTCAACCCCCTTAGCTCTACTACCCTTCCTTCTGATTGAAATCTCATGAATAGTTCTTGTAAGTTCATCTCAGTTGTCCCCAATGTAGTAAGCCATTGTACTCCCAAAACAATATCAGCTACACCCATGGATATCGCATACATTGGGGAATCAAGTAGATAATCTCCCATGGATAATTTAATTATATGACACTTCCCCAAACAATTAACTATACCACCATCTGCAATCAAAACCTAAAACTTTGGTGCTGGATATATAAAACAATTTAGATGAGTAGCTAACTTTTTGTTGATGAAATTATGAGTACTACCTAAGTCGATCAACACTGTTACCTTCTACTTCTTTAAGAACCCCACCACCTTGAGAGTTTGTGGAGCACTAAAACCTGAGAGTGCATGACAAGAAATGATTGGTTGAGAATCATACAATTCCTCATTTGACTCCCTTTCATCCTCTAACATGGGTTCCTCCTCTTCTTCCTCACTTGGAACTTCTATATAGAACAATTTATTTTCACTGCATTTATGTCTCCGGCTGTATTTGCTATCAAAATTGAAACATAACCCTTTTGCTCTTTTCTCCTCAATTTTTTTTGGATTCAACCTAGTAGGTTGTGTTGAATACCCTTTCTCTCTTGTCACATTAGCCCCTTGCTTCTTAGGCATCACACACTACTCCTCTACCCTACATGCTAAGATGAAAGACTCATTTATAGAGCTAGGGCTAAACATTGTACCTCATGTTGAATGTGATCCTTGAGACCCCCCAAGAATAAATCATTCAAGTTCTCCTCTGTAATTGTATCCAATATTAAGGATAGATTTTGGAATTGTTGAATATAGTCCTTAACTAGTCCTGTTTGTTGAAGATTAGCAAGCTGGCTGAAGAAGTTGTCTGTCATGCTATTGCTATATTGTGCTTGGAGTTCCTCTATAAAAATTGACCATGAGACAGTGAGCCCCTTTTTCCTTCAATTAGTGCAAAGATAACGATACCAAATGAATTGATCTGGTTCTAGATATAGGGAATCCATCGTGACCTTTTGTCCATTTGAGATTTGGTGTACTTCAAAAAAATTCTCCATTTGGTTTATCCATGTTAGAGGATCCTTGCCATCAAACTTGCGCATATCCACCTTTGTAAATAAATTCATAGATCCCATAGGAGTACTAAAGCTTGTGTCCATGTTAGCTGACCTATAATTTTCACCTTGGTTGCTTGAGAACTCCTTTCTTGGTTCAGCCATGTAGGTGCTTAACATGTTTCGTATGTCCGATATATCTCCTCTTAGGTCACATATATCCATCTTCATTGAGTAAAAGTCTTCTTTTAACTTAATTATTTCCCCATTAGGAGTAATATCCTCTATTGTTCCCCCATCCTTAGTAGGAGTCTTCCCCGGAGTGACAACATTCTTTTTGCCCCTTGTTGCAGGCCCTGTCATGATATAAACCACTAATTTTGAAATAAATCACACAAATTAAACTTAAATCCTCTGAAAAAAATTTTGTAAGTTACTAGGGCCAAAATAACTCTCTCCTAGAAAAATCTCCAAGAAATAAGTCGATTTGCAGTGTGGAGAGTCATAATTGTGAAAATTTTAATTTTACAATAACTTGCTTATTTCTGCTCCAATTCATCTGAAATATATACTAAAACTTCTTTAATATGTTCCTCAAAAACCCTTTAAAAATTAGAAAACAATTTTCCAAATTATGAAAGATATGCTCTTCCAAAAATGAGAAAAAAACTTGCCTCTACAGTTCCAAGATCATGCTCTGATACCACTTGTTATGAAATAACTTGCACAATAGAAGGATATGATATTAAATATGTTGCAAATACTTGATAATAACTGAGAATAACAAGCCACTTCAAGGGGGAAAACCTCCAAATATCTCTTATGAGAACACACCTCACAACTTCCTAATGAAATAAGACTCACAAACTCCTATATATATCTATTTATGCCTAGTTTATCAACTAGGCCAACTTAGACACCCCTTCATAACAACTAGGCCAACCCAACCAACTAAAAAAATAAAATAATGATAACATGACTTAATTATGAGTTAAGATAGCCACAAGCTGACTATTCATAACCTAATGTAGACCAATATTAAGGGCGTAGCAGAAATTTATCTTAGGGTTTGCAGAAATTTTTAAACCTTTTAATGAGATGATGAAGAAGTATGCCAAAAGAGAGTGTAGTAGTGAGGAAAAGGATGCTTTTTCTTAGATTAAGCAATCAATTTTGGAAGCACCAGTCCTGGTTTTCTAAAACCCTTTTACATTTACTCTTTTTCTTCTGAACACTCATGTGCAGACGTCTTGACACAACGAAAAGATGAAGGAGATGAAAGACCAATTTCCTTCATGAGCTCTCCATTCAAAAATGTTGAAGTGAGGTACCCATCTATTGAAAACAAAACTTTTGCATTGGTAGGAGCTATTAGGAAATTCAAGAATTACATCCTTTGAAGCCAGGTTATTGTTGTGATTCTTGATGCTACTATAAAGTCTTTACTTATGCAGAGTGAGCTAGGAGATCGAAGGGGGAAATGGATGGATATTTTGTAGGAGATCTAGAGATACACCCCATGAAACTTGTTCAAGTTCAGCGCTTGTCCAAAGCCATGGCAGATGTTGGCAAAAACATTACTTGCCAATAGTATACAATGTAGTCTTTTTCTAATGATCCCTGGTACGCTAATATTATCTACTTTATGCTCAACAATAGGTGCCCAGATGGAATGAGTGCAACTCAGAGGAGAGAATTGAGGATGAAAATCTCTCATTATATGCTCAAGGTACGATCATTGTATAGGAAGAATTTTGAAGGGGTATATTTGCACTGCCTTGATCAACAAGAAGCAAAACATGTTATTGTTGAATTCCATGGTAAGAATGGCACTGGTCATGGTTTTGTAGACTCTTTAGCACATCAGATCCTTAGATCTAGCTACTACTAGCCACATGTGTTTTGGGATGCCCACCAACATGTAATGACATGTCACACATTTCAAACTTTTGCATCGAGGGAACGCAATCCAGCCATGCCACTACAACCAGTTTATGAGGTGAGGTCATTTGCCCAATGGGCACTTGATTTTGTTGGGGTGATTAACCCAAATTCCTTTGCAAGGAACAAATTCATACTGACTACCACTAATTACTATACACAATGGACATAGGCTATACCTTGCAAAAATAGTACCATAGAGGTAGTCATAAAATTTCTTACTAAATGCATTACAACCAGGTTTGGAGTACCCTTCGCACTAGTATGTGATAATGGTCA
Source organism: Sequoia sempervirens (assembly GCA_007258455.2). Classification (NCBI taxonomy): domain Eukaryota; kingdom Viridiplantae; phylum Streptophyta; class Pinopsida; order Cupressales; family Cupressaceae; genus Sequoia; species Sequoia sempervirens. Next base: position 70,340,964 of record VDFB02105785.1, read on the forward strand.
TGCTTTCTCTTATGCTGAATTTATCTCATGGGCTTATGATCATAAAATCGTTTTGAAATATTACTCAAATTATTATCCATAAGGAAATGGGGTAGCAAAGTCTACCAATAATAATTTACTAGAGGTAATCAAGAGGTTGTTAGAGATAAATCCTAGAGATTGGCATACCTATTTGAGGTTTTCCTTATGGGAAGATAGGACTAGGATTAAAGTTATTTTGAAAACTTCACCCTTTAAGCTAGTTTATGGTCAAGAACCTATTTTCCCTATTCACTTACAAATACCTATCTTGAAGTTTACACAGGAGTTTTAGTTTGGTGATGATAGGATTGAAGTGAGGTTAGCTAGCTTGTTAAAATTGGAAGAACATAGAGATGTTTCTTTGCAAGAGTTCTTTAAACATCAGGTTGTTGTCAAGCGTTGGTTTGATAAAATCAAATAGCGGATTCATTGGCTATTGCTACAAGTACCCTGGAGCCTATGCAAGACTCCAAGCTAAAGAAATTTTCAATAGAATTTATTTCCATCCCTGTTGTCCCAGACAATGTCAAAAACTTCAAAGTTTTTGATGATGACCAACATATTCTAGCTTTTCTAGCAAGTTCAGATGTTTTTGAAGGGTAGATCATTGATGAGTCCAATAGAGATCAGGGAGATTAGGACCCTAAATATTGTGATACAGAGAGAGTCCTTAATTTGAAGAGTAACAAAATTCCCAAGGGGATGGTAGCATTAGAAAGGATTTTTTATTCTGATCCAAGAGCTCGAGAAAAGGTGTTAGCAAGAGGAGATGGAGGAGAATATGAGACTATTAATTTAGCTAATTCTGGTCTTGAGAAGAATGTTTACATTGGGAAGACCTATCCCAAAGAAATAAGGAAAAAGATCTTGAAGTTGTTGAAGCAAGATATTGCTACTATTGCTTGGGGCTATGAGGATTTAAAGACATTTAATACTTCTATGATTACTCATACTATACCTCTAAAGCTAGAAGAAAAGCATTTTTGACAGAAGCAATGTCCTGTTAATCCTTTGATTAAGCCACTAAGTTTAAAAGAGGTGCAGAAGTTATTATCTACAAAGATAATATTCCCTGTGCAACACTCTACATGGGTTGCAAATCTGGTTCATATCCAGAAAAAGAATGGGGAAATTAGATTATGTGTGGACTTCTGAAATCTCAATACAGCATCAGAGAAAAATAATTATCCACTCCCCTCTCTTGATGAGGTTTTACAAATTGTCAATGGCTCTTAGATGATGTCAATTTTAGATGGTTATTCTAGATACAATCAGGTACTTATCAATTATGAGGACAGAATGAAGACGACCTTCACTACCAAGTGGGGGACATTTTCCTATAGGAGGATTCCATTAGGTTTGATAAACATTGGAGCAACTTTTCAGTGTGAAATGGGTGTGGCATTCAAGGATTTAATAGATAAGTGTATCATTATTTATATGGATGATTTGACAGTATTTTCCAAGGATAGGGAGAATCATGCTACAAACTTGGCAAAGGTTCTCAAAAGATGCATCAGCTATGGTGTCTCCTTGAATCTAAAAAAGTGTGTCTTTGGATTTTTTGAAGAGAAGCTTTTAGGACATGTAATTTCAGAAAGGCGAATATCTATTGATCCTAATTTATTGGAATCAATTCTGAAGTTAACCATGCCTGGGAGTAAAAAAGAGATGAGATCTTTCTTTGGAAATATCAACTTCGTGAGAAAATTTATCATAGGGTTTGCAAAAAAAATTAAACCTTTGAATGAGATGATGAAGAAGGATGCAAAAAGAGAGTGGAGTAGTGAGGAAAATGATGCTTTTTCTTAGATTAAGCAATCAATTTCAGAAGCACCAGTCCTCACTAGTCCTAATTATCTAAAACCTTTCTACATTTACTCTTTTGCTTCCGAACACTCATGTGCAGCCGTCTTGACACAATGAAATGATGGAGATGAAAGGCCAATTTCCTTCATGAGCTCTCCATTCAGAAATGCTGAAGTGAGGTACCCATCTATTGAAAAGCAAGCTTTTGCATTGGTAAAAGTTGTTAAGAAATTCAGGCATTACATCCTTCGAAGCCAGGTTATTGTTGTGGTTCCTAATGCTATTGTAAAGTCTTTACTTATGCAGAGTGAGCTAGGAGATTGAATGGGGAAATGGATGATCTGGAGATACACCCCATGAAACTTGTTCAAGGTTAGGGCTTGTCCAAAGCCATGGTAAATGTTGGCAGAAATATTACTTTCCAGCAATATGCAATGAAGTCCTTTTCTAATGATCCCTGGTACGCTAATATTATCTACTTTATGCTCAATAATAGGTGCCTAGATGGAATGAGTACAACTCAAAGGAGGGCATTGAGGATAAAAAGATCTCATTATATGCTCAAGGCAGGATCATTGTACGAGAAGAACTTTGAAGGGGTATATTTTCCCTGCCTTGATCAACAAGAAGCAAAACATGCTATTGTTGAATTCCATGGTAAGCATGGCACTGATCATGGTTTTGCAAACTCTTTAGCACATCAGATCCTCAAGTCTGGATACTACTAGCCACATGTGTTTTGGGATGCCCACCAGCATGTAAGGACATGTCACATATGTCAAAATTTTGCATCGATGGAATGCAATTCAACCATGCCATTGTAGCCAATTTATGAGGTGAGGCCATTTGCCCAATGGGCACTTGATTTTTTTGGGGTGATTAACCCAAATTCCTTTGCAAGGCACAAATTCATACTAACTCCCACTAATTACTATACATGATGGACAAAGGCTATACCTAGCAAAAACAGTACCACAAAGGTAGTCATCTAATTTCTTATTGAATGCATTACAACCAGGTTTGGAGTACCCTTCACACTGGTATGTGATAACGGTCATGCTTTCTCTTCTACTAAATTTATTTCATGGGCTTATGATCTTAAAATTGTTTTGAAATATTCCTCAAATTATTATCCATAAGGAAATGGGGTAGCGGAGTCTACCAATAAGAATTTACTAGAGGTAATCAAGAGGTTGTTAGAGAGAAATCCTAGAGATTGGCATACCGACTTGAGGTTTGCTTTGTGGGCAGATAGGACTAGGATTAAAGTTGTTTTGAAAAATTCACCCTTTAAGCTAGTTTATGGTCAAGAACCTATTTTCCCTATTCACTTACAAATACCTTTCATGAAGTTTATGCAGGAGTTTTGTTCTGGTGATGATAGGATTGAAGTGAGGTTAGCTTGTTAAAATTGGAGGAACAAAGAGATGCTACTTTGCAGCAATTCTTTAAACATCATGATGTTTTCAAGTGTTGGTTTGAAAAAAGAGCCAAGGTCAAATCTTTCAAGATATCAGATCTTGTGTTGCTATGGTATAAGGCTAATGAAAAGAAGCGTGATCACCAGAATTTTGACAAACTCTGGTTAGGTCCCTATAAAATTTTTGAGATTCTAGGTGAGAATGCTTTTTGCCTAAGTATTTTAATGGAAGAAACTATTCCATTACATGTCAATGGCCAGTTTCTTAAGAATTACTTTGGGTCATAAAGGTCTGATACTTTGATGAATTGTACTTATGTAAATAGCTTGTTGCTTGCTTGTTTTGTTGTTTGTTTATTCGGGTTTCTTTCCTATTGTTTTGGGTTTGGTTTTGTGGTTTTTTCTTTGCTTGTGGGGCCTTCATTTTCTCCATTTATGAGTGAAGGGATTCTTATTTGAGGAATACTATTGATCTTAAGAGAGAAGTTGGTTTAGGTATTTTCAAATTTTCTGATTGAGTGATTTTGTTCTAAACTTAGGTTTTATGTCCATTTGCATTAAAGGTTTTGAAATGTTATCAAGAATAAGGTGAATAGCAAGAAATCTTCATGAACTATAATTGAATCTTTCACAAATTGATGGAAACATCTTCTTTTATGATTGTATATTTGTCTCAAGGTGGTTGTGTCCCAAGATTTGAGTGAAAAATATGATTCCCCAAACATTGTTACGAGGTCCATAGTAGTTCCCAACCCAATTCAGATTATTTGATATCTGACATATTGAGAGAAACTGAATAAAAGAACTTTACAAGAGGAGTCTAAGAGAAAAGAGAACCATTAGGAAAATAAAACTCAATATTAAATGGGTGATTCCAATATATCTACAAGAGGAGTCTAAGAGAAAAGAGAACCATTAGGAAAATAAAACTCAATATTAAATGGGTGATTCCAATATATCTACCGGGGCTATGGATGCCTAGCTAGAAGTAGAGCAATGTTGTGAGAGAACTAGAGGTATCTCTATCAGAGCTATGGACGCTTGACTAGTAGCAGAGCTATGCCCAGGATATCATTGCACAACAATTAAAGGGATTCAACTTATGTAGTTCAAATCTTGGGCACAGTTGTCCAGGAGGTAAAGAAAACCTTGTGAAGGGTGATGCACCATAAAGCACACACATGGATTCAAGAGTAGTAAGTGTTGGTTTACATTTGAGATTCTAGCTCAGCCTTGCTTGTTTAAACTGATCTAACTTGAATAGTAGTGTCCATAAACTAGATTTCTAGGTGACTGAATTCTTCAGCACCTTGAAAATGGGTAAACCATTTTCCCAACCAAGTCGCCAATTTTTATGCCTTGCATAACTACCACATTTCATTTTTGACTAAAATGGGTCCCCCTTGTTTTGGTTTTCCTTTGGTGTTTGTGTTTTGGCCTTTGGAGTTGTTATTTTTCCTCTTTGGTCTTTCTTTTGTTTTTTTGGTGAGTTTGGAATGCGAGATGAAACTAAACATAGGAACTTCTATAAAGTTCTTAGTTTGGTTCATGTTCCAGTTTCAATTCCACCCTTGGTCGTTTTTCTTGTCATTGTCTTTGTGTTTGATCTTGGGGTTAGTTTCTTCCCTTTGATCTTTCTTCATCGTCCCTTTCCCTTTCGTTTCCTTGTTTGTTGTTGGAGGCAAAGTCAGGATGAAAACTGAATTTGGAACTTGGTGAAAGTTAATGGTTCAGGTTTTGTTCTGCTTCTACCCTCATTGTGTTCTTGTTCTTTTGGTGTTTGCTTGTTCTGTCCTTTGCGTGTTTTGTTGGCGTGTTCGTGGGTTTCTATTCTATGAACCTTTACTTCTTTTCATTTTTTTTATGTTTGTATTTTTTGTTTCTTTTGTGTTTTTGTTTGTTTCCCTTTTGGGGTCGTTATGTCATTTTCCCTATCATTTTCATGTTTGGTGGTTGTTTGTTTCCATAGTGCCCTAATTTTGATTAGGGTTTGCATTTATAAGGGTTTTAGGGCTTTCAAATCATCTTAATTTGTGATAAATCCTTCTAAGTTTTAAATTTTCATTGATTTAACGGTTAAATCTAGGGTTTGATGTCTTAATCTTGGGTAAATTGGCGTGTTCTACAAATTAGGCTTTTGTACTACTAACCAATTCAATGTCATGTTTTTAGGGCTTTTGGTTTAGCCTTATTTAATCCTCGGTTCAAAATTGTCATTATGACATCATCTTGACCTAAGCCCTCACTTTCAAGGTAATTTAAGAACGTGTGTAAAATGTTTGGTTTATCTGTTTGAATAGCGGATCTGATTTCGGGTTTGAATGAGTTCCTGAAGTGTTTACCTTTATTCGAGTTTCGATCTTGAAATGTTTTTTCCCCTGCTCATTGATTAATGTTATGATTTCTTTTTCCTTTGTCGAAATCAAGTTTGGGATGTGGACTCAACTTGGAACTTTTGATTAGTTTCTATTTTTTTCCATTCCGCCTTCGGCTCTAGCCTTTTGGTCTTATTGTTTCGTTGATACAAATTTTGGCTTTTCCTTCATTCTTTTGGTTGTATTGTTTGGTTGATAGAAATTATTGTTCCCATCCTGCTAGTCTTAAAAGTAATTATGTTCCTAATTCTTCTTCAGTTTCGCCTCTAGTAAGTATAAATTTTGGTTAATTATAAGGAAGGAGAAAGGTATGTGAGGTAAGGTAGGGTATGATGACTTTCATGCTTTTAAGGATCTAATATTGGATTATTTTGTAGGAATAGAAGATGGAAATGACTTCAAATGCTACTTCTCAAAGGAGCCAACCGACAGAGAGCTCCAAGAAAGTTGGGAAACCCAAGAAGATTAAGCCTGACAATTTACCTTATACATTAAGGTACAAGCATGGAAATCCAATGTCTATTGCAAGTAAGGTGGAGTCAGACATACAGGACATCAAAGATACAAACTTAGGGAAATTCAACTTCCAAGGCATGTTGGATGAGCTCTTTGCAAAATAGGTCATAGGAAGGGGATTGAGGATTCGACAATCTGTTTTGGCACATGTGGCTCTTTTCCCCTTATTACTGCAATGTCTAGAATTGTTCTTGACAGCATCAAGAGAATACAACCAAGCCACTAGGTAGTGTATTGATGCACAGGGGAATGTGATAATTGACTTGACTCCCCAGATGATGCAGTTTACCTTCAACATGCCTGCACCTCAAAATCCAAGGTATTTGAATGAATCTAAGGCATTGGTGGCATACAATGAGAAGGAAGATGACAAATCCCACATGAACAAGAAATGGATGAGGACTGAGAAGAAGTCCTTACTAAAACTCCCCAATCAACCCAAAAGATTAGACTTCACTCAAGAGGTTAGGGACATAATTATGATGCTTTAAAGATTTTTTGGGAAAAGGGACGCTACTTGTTTCAAGGAATGGATGTTCCCATTCATCCACACTATCTTAGATGGCAGTCAATAGTTTCATTGGCCAATGATCATATCAGAGGAATTGCATCATCAAATGATTCAAGTAAGGGAGACTAAAACATTCTTCAAGACCTCCTATGTGGTATATCTAGCAACTAGGAGAGGCATATTTTCTCGTTTGAATACAGTTGGAGTCTTGGGAGAAGCTTCCAACCAAAAGAGAGTTTGGGATTATTATGATCAACTTACCCTACAAATCTCAGAGTTGCATTTTAGGAGGGTAAATGATGCATTCCTTTATGTTTTTATTAATCAGTTGACTAAGGATGTAGGGTTCAAATTGACCCAAGATGCTATGAGTTTGATTTCCGAATGGAGAAGTTGGTATATTCAATACCCCAAGTTTACATATTTTTGGTTATATGGATTTGATGCGCATCCTCACTTATTTACCAACTGTTGCAGCAATAGGATTGTACTTATGGAGTTTATTTATCAGGCTATAAGGGTGAATTTAAGGTTTGCTATCAAGCCCAAAGTAGGTTGCCATAAGTTTGTATTGAAATTGGGTAAGTATAGCTATGCACTTAATATGGAAGCTAAGGTAATAAATGATGAGTTAGTTAATTTGAAGTTGGAGTTGTACACTACGAGAAAACATTTTGATCCGAAGCATAAGATGTAGGCCTTACTCCCCACTGTTTTTGAAAAACATTTTAATATTCTAGAGGATTTTTGGGTAGCTCTTCAAGATGACTTTGATTTAAGGAAAATAAATTATGAAAGACTGCCACTTCTTTTGATGGTTCGGTTTGGTGTTAAAGATTACATTCTTGATACCTTGGTAGATGATGGAGTGACCTTGGATCCTGCCTACGAGGCTGAAAATATTGGGACAAAGAATTTGGATCCAATAAACTGGAATGAAGAAGAAACAATTGATATTAAATAGACTGATAGGCCAGTTCTGGATAGAAGTGTCCAATGGGTGATGTTGAGATCCAAGGAGCCTACAGCCCAAACTTCTAAGAAGAAAAAGATTGCCCACTATCAAAGGAGAAAAATGAGAGTTGCACCCAAAGAACAATTAGAATTCCTTCCTCCTACTTCTAGTGAAGAACACAATCTAACACTACTTGTGCAAGATGTACTTGAAGAGGTAGAAGGGGAAGTTGTTGCTACTATACAAGGGGAGATTGTTGCTAATATTGGAGAAGAGGGCATATCTCAACCCACTACACCAACAATTGTTGTAGGAGAGACATCCACACAACCCCTAGTAATTCAATTACAAACTGTTGGGGAAGCACCAATTGCAAGTTTATCTAAGGAGCCTAAATCATCAAAAGGGAAAGAGGCTGAGATGGAGATACATGAAGTAGAGATAGATTCAAAAGCCACCCAATCTAATGAGGCTCAAGTTGATGACAAAGAGATGGAAGAGGTAGGCAGTGAACATGTCCTCACCCTTGAGGACCAGTACAAACTATTTGAAGAGACCACAAAGGTTGCTCAAGACATGGAAAAAGTTGAGGTTGTTGCCAAGCAACAAGAGGAGGATACTGCTAGAGCCAAAACTGAAGAATTGGCGAGAATACAGAAAGAAAAGGTGGACTTATTGCTGCAGCAAAAAGAACTAGAATTAAAAATGAAAATAGAAAGTGATAAGCTTTCTTTACTTTAGAAAATTCATGACCTAGAAGAAGAGAAGGCTTTCCAAAAGAGAGAAAACGAGGCTTTAGAGGCCAAGTTTAAGATGATTGAGGAGGTACAAAAGAAGAAAGCTAAGGAAAAACACTTTCTTAAGGAAAAGGAAGATAAAGAAGCAGTAGAGCATGAAAAGTAAGCTAACATACTATCGGACAAGATAGCAAGACTAGAAAAGAAAAAATAGGAGATGTATGAGGAAAAGAGAGTTGAAGGGGAGAGACTGAAAAAGGAGCTTGAAGCCAAAAGGTTGCAAGATGAGAAGGAGAAGGTTTAGAGGGGAAAATAGCAAGAGGTTGTATCACAACCTAGGAAAGTAGTATGGTAACCCTTCTCCCCTGCTACTTCATCCTCCACACAACTAGTTACTCCACCTACTACTCCTACATGGTTGAAGCTAGATTTGGATAAAAGGACAAAAGTGCAACCCCAACCATTGGATTCAGACAACATGATGAAGGAAATTGAGAAGGAATGGCCAAAGAAAAAGGAAAGAGTCCTTCATTCAACTAGATGTATAGATGTTGGTGAGTTGATTGTTGAATGCACCATTCCCTTGGTAGAAAAGGATACACAAGATATGCAATTGGTTGATTACCAATTGGGATCTATAAACTTGGGGAGGCCAATGAGGAAGCAACAAATGAACTTAATTTATATAGTGGTATCATCCACCAAATCTAGGATGATGAAGGATAAGCAAAGGAAAGATGAGCTCAAGGGTCAATTAGACCAATTGCATAAATTTATTAAAGATGTTTCTACTTTGATAGCCAACAAGTTGCAGCTCCTAATGCTCCAATGTTATTAAGTAAAAAGGAAGCGAATGATTTGATACAAATGAAAGAAAAAGCCAGCATGCTTGATAAATGGATCGAACAATGGAATAAAGAAGTGGATGAAACACTTGTGGAAGGTTTCAGAATCCATAAAAAGGTGTTACAATTAGTTGAGGAGGTAGATACTCATACTGCTGCCTTAGAGAGTGAGGAAGAAGAATATAGGGGGTATATTCAGAAATTGAAGGAGATTAGTAAACTTCCAAAGCAAACACTTTTTGAACAATCAATATTAGAAGATACATTTGAAGGGTTTTTTGAGAAGACTCTGAATATCATAAGGTACAAGTCCTCTTCCATTTATCAACATAAGGATCATCTTCAACAAGTGGGGAAGAACTTAAATGAGTAGGTTGATGAAGTGGAGGCAACAATTTCCATCATAGCTAATGTGGATATACATGTGGAGAATAGCGTATCTCTTGAAAATTTGAAGGAGAAATGGAACAACAGTTTTTAAGAGATGATGCAAAAGGGAGATGATGATGAGGGGTTGGTGTTGGATAAACTCATTGATGTTAGGGGAGAAGTAATAGTTTCTAGGAAAGAGTTTAAGAAAATGAAAGATGTTTATGAGATAGCTGCTACAAAAGTGAAAAGAGTTAAGTTTGAGGAAAGTTGGCTTGATGGTCCGGATACAACTTTGATCCAGCAGGTATTTAGTGCCTATGATGAGTATGTTCAAGAACAATATGCAAAGAATGAGTTGGCATAGTTTCTTTACAACTAGCTTCAAAATAAAAAGTGGGTCAACAATGCAGTCGATTTGCTTCTTCTTCAACAGTCAAAGATAATTTCAAATCCTTGATTTCTTGAAGATTTATCTTCCTTGGAAAATTTTGGATGAATATGTGCTCCTAGTCGAAGGCAGAAGATCATGGAGCGATGCTTATCTCTATTTTGGAACATTCCCCTAAGATCATGGATCTCCTATTTTCTAGTTTTTAGGCCTTATCTATTTATTGAGTTTGAGGACTATAAAGTGAACTAAGAATGACATTGTAAAGGCCAGCTAATTGAAGTTAGATTGGCCACCTTAGAGGAAGTTGATAGTGATAGTATTTAATTTTAATTTTTTAGATTTCGTGCAAGATACTTTGATACAATTTTATTATCAGTTATGCAATTTTAGTTTATGTTTTCAATAGTTTAAGTGATGATGTCAATGACAATGGTAATCTATATGCCAGTAGATTTTACTGTGAATAAATAGTTCTTATTTTATTAATATCAATAAAAGAATCTAGATTTCAAACTATTCTATTGAGTTGTTTATGAATGTGAATTTGTTTGTCTATTGATCTGCTATTTTGATTAATGATTGTATGTGTTTTAAGATTTTAGAAATAAAATTGTTGTGAATTGTTAAAGTAATGGTATTTTTTACTATAGATGTATGTAATAGCATAGCTTACACTATGGATTGCATCATAACATGGTTTCAATAGATTAGAATTACACTCATTATGTGAATGCATGTCTAGACTTAAGTAAGTTGACATTTGTGATTTGTTGTTCTAAGGATCTGATCTATCTTTTTTTGTTTCTTTAAACCTCCAAATCTTAGATTTAGTTGCAAATTTCAGTTTTTATCCTTCCTACCACCAGGCCCCTTGAATATTATTGCCATAATTGACCACTTTGTTAAACAACAACATTGTGAACCAACATCAAAGACATTGGGAGGTGATTAGTTTAATAAGTTGATTGTCTTTTTCAAAAGAGGTGAGGTGTTACATCTTACCTGCATGTTGTGTGTCAACTTGGCATATCAACAAGACTGCCACAAAAAGATAAAAAAATTGTTGAGGCATTGAGAACACTAATTGAAGAGTATTGGAATAATAATACAATGCCATCTTTGAATCAAAGGGATGTCGTAAGAAAAAGACTCAGTAGTCAAAACTATGAGCCACATCCAAAGTATATGTTGGATACGACTCAAACCCAATTTTTTCGTAAATTTCAAAATGATTATCCTTAAATTAGTATTTCTCAAATATTTTTTCAAATGCTTTAACCTTTTTATTTCAAGATAAATCACACATGCACTACTTGTTGCTATAAATTACATATTGAATTCTCTAACCATTATGATTTTTATCATTCTATATGTTTAGATTTGCATACTAACGATGTTTTGTAGGATTGTGGCATAGAAGCCCCACCAAAATCTTCAAGAGGGTTCTTATCAAAAAAATTATGTGAAATAGAGGATGGCCAAATATTCTACAAGACAACATGCTTGGATGGTTCATGCGAGTGTTGTGGTGGCTTGCAAAAAATGCCAATATGTCAACATATGGAAAGCATAGATGAGGTGGAACAAAAACTAGTAGAGTTCAGGAAGTATAAAACAGTGGCACACATTACAAAAAATGGGTCTCAAGCAAAAAGGTGTGATTTGGTTATTCAAAAGATTCCAATGTATTAGTTTATGTCCATATTTTGTGACAATATAGTGTATGAGTATGCAAGGCATACCCATAGAGCCTGATGGCTAGACACACAATTCAAGATATGCAAGGACACATTTTCAGTTGGTAGCATAGTCTTAGTGGTTGACTTGTTAGAGAACTACACTCTACAAACACAATGTAAGGTGATGTCACAGTATTACAACTCCACAAGTCTCAATATTTGTGCACATAGCATTCATTCATGCAGCTGATAGTACAGAGAACCAAAGGAAGGTATTGAGAGAGTATCAATTTTATATTAGTGATGATTGCACACATTCTCTAGAGTTTGTGCAAGGTTGCTTCCAGATGTTCTATAGTGATTTGGCTCAGAGGGGCATACATACGGTTGGCATATAATATGGTTGGATAATTGTGTAGCACAGTTCAAGAATGCACACATGTTCTACTAGTTGTGTAGGATGCATCTCACTACAGTTCTTCAACATATGTGGAAATTTTGTGAGGTTGGGCATAGAAAGGGGGAGCATGATGGTGTTGGAGCATGCATGAAAAAAGAATTAGCATGAGAAGAGTTAAAGTATAAAGACAATGCAAAGTTTAAAGATGCAAGATCAATCATCGAGTGGTGTAATGCTTCGATGGGTCCAGATAATGAAGGTACATCTTTAATTCGTACATCTTTTTGGTTGATGGATGATACTAACATTGCACCATATGAGTATTGTTGTACACTAACAAGATCAAGTGCGCTACACTCTTTCCTTAGCTCAAATGCAGGTTCATGGACTATCGATACACGTAAGATGGTATGCTTTTATTCTTCATGTACAATGCAAGCCTAGAATGATTATAAGTTAGAGGAGTGGATTGAAAAATGGTTGACAAGTTATCTTATCCCACTTACATGTATCACCCTCTGATGACATTGAAACTAACACTAATGGAATCATTGGTCGACTTTGACCACGTATCAAATCTAGTTCAACCAGGTAATATATCTACTTGCTTAGTTTTTGAAATTCTGTATTGTTATCTTACTTTTTACTATATTCATAATGTTGACTAATTTCAAGAGATATACTGCACACATCAATGCAAGGCATGTTTATGTAGTTATTGCAGATGAATTTAATGAAGAGGGAACAAACTATTATTTGTGTCATTGTGTTGAGGCAAAAAATAAATTGGAAGCCCTAGTTATAGATGGAGAAAACATTGAATACCCAAAGGCTCAATTGTTGTTACTGGAATGTGGCTTAGAAGGTACCCACATAAGAGTGTTAAACATTAGTTGTTTCAGAACTTTGACACGCATCGTAAGATTCTTCATTACTCAAACCTTGTCGTGGTATCAAATGTTCATTTGAAAAATAAGGGGGTATACCTTTGAACAAGACCTTGTGGAAGGTCTGTGAGTCTGACCATGAGGCAATACTTGACACAATAAAGAGTAGAGTAGACCCAGATGGTTCATTGGATTAATTTGAAAGTATGTGCACATTGGTTCTTATTAATTTATACGTGTATGCACGTTAATTTGTTTGATGCCAATGCTATCATCTTCTTTTACTTTGTGTATCTATAAGTAACCTAGTAAAAATTTATTAGTGTCCCCTTGCAGAAAATGCAGATTTATGAGCCATCCAAGATAATCTCAGCTAGAAAAGCAATGCAACATCCTTATTTTGATGATCTTGACAAATCTCAATTATAATTTTAAGCCATTACAAAAGTTTGTGTGAAGCTTGGTGAGCGAATTTCAAGTTATTTATTTTAAGTTAACCTTATCATGAGCACCTATGATGTAGACATTATAAGAGCATCTCAAATTTCAAGATATTCTATTCATGAGAGGTGTTGCATGCAATAGCTATCTTGGAACTCCCAATGAAGATGTATGACCAAGATTGACTAAGTTGAGAGACTACCATGCCTATTTGTAAGTGCCTTCAATCTATTTTCATTTCATTTCCATTTTGGATGTTTTTTCTTTTTCTTCTTTTACTTTGTGTATCTGTAACTAAACTACTAAAAATTGATTGGTCTCTCTTTGCAAAAATTGTTGATTTATGAGCCATCAAAGAGAATCTCAACCAAAAAAGCAATGGAGCATCCTTATTTTGATGATTTTGACAAATCTCAATTTTGATTTGAAGCCATTATAAAAGAGCGTGTGAATCTTTGCAAGGGAATATCAAGTTACTCATTTGAAGTTAAC
>VDFB02105785.1:70354914-70425279 GCA_007258455.2 Sequoia sempervirens
ATAACTTCTTTTCCAAGGCAAGGGCAGACTTGGAGAATGTCTTGCCACTTGAAGGCAGACTACACAACTTTTATTCCATGCTTTAGGCGGACTTGGAGGCTTCTTAGACATTACCCTTAGTCGGACTTCTTCAAACTTATGCCACTTTTCATCCTTGATTGCCATGGATTTTATGCTAGTCTCTTGGCCATATGCCCTTTCCTTTTGATTTTTCTAGATTTTTCATTGCTTTTCCATGCTCTTCATTGATTTCATTGATTTTTGCTTGATTTTTCAATTTTTTTACCTCTGGTGGCCTGAATTTTGATTCTAAAAATGGAAATGTTGACTCCATGACCAGGGTTGACTTTCTAAAAATAGAAAAAGCAAAATCCCTAAAAAATAGGGATCCTAGATTTGTCCAAAAATGCCAAAAACGAAAAAAGCAAAAAAGCAAAAATCCCTAAAAAATAGTAAGTGTCAGAATTGACTCAAGCACAGGTGATCCTCGTCTTTCGGACCCTTTGAGCACTTCCATGACATTTAGGCATTGTTTTAGGTTTGAATTCTCCAGTTGGCTCGTGTGATAACTCAAAACTCTGACTTGGAACTCTAGAAGCAATGATTTCATGAAATTGTTGCGCGAAGGCAAAACCCTAAAAAAACAAAACACTGGGGGTTCCCATTTGCAATGGGGCAATGTGTGAAAAGGTCACAATAGGTAACCCATCCCAATAATACTCAAGCTCAAGCACGCTTAACTAGAGTTTTCCCCAAGGTTAAGCCCACTTAGCTTGCAACACCATTTGCAAAACCTTCAGCAAGTGTTGTGCCTTATAGAGCCCCTTTAGCTCATCAATTGATAAGTAGGAGGTATTTTCCATAGTGTGTCAAATTGTGATATTGCTATCAGGATTCAACTGTGTAGTTTTACGAGTCAAACTCATTGACCCATGTTTCATGAGTTGGTTCACAAGAACCCATCTCTGATGATAATGAATGGTCCACTTAGCACTCATTGCATCTAGGTGATGCTCATTGAGGTGAAGCACTGGGCCTTCTTGGGAGGCCACCCATCCCAGTACTACTCCAGCTCAAGTGCGCTTAACCATAGAGTTTTCCCCAAGGTTAAGCCCACTTAGCTTGCAACCTCATTTGCAAAACCTTCAGCAAGTGTTGTGCCTTAAGAACCATTCATTATAGAGCCCCTTTAGGTCATCAATTGATAAGTAGGAGGTATTTTCCACAGTATTTCAAATTATGATATTGCTATCAAGATTCAACTGTGTAGTTTTATGAGTCAAACTCATTGACCCATGTTTCATGAGTAGTGGTTCACAAGAACCCATCTCTCCTGATAATGAATAGTCCACTTAACACTCATTGCATCTAGGTGATCTCACAGAGTTGAAGCACTAGGTGTTCCCAGGGGGTTACCCATCCCAGTACTGCTCCAACTCAAGTGCTCTTAACCACAAACCAAGGTTAAGCCCACTTTGCTTGTAACCCCATTTGCAAAACGTTCAGCAAGTGTTGTGCCTTGTGAACCATTCATTATAGAGCCTGTTTAGCTCATCAATTGATAAGTAGGAGGTATTTTCCATAGTGTGTCAAATTGTGATATTCCTATCAAGATTCAACTGTGTAGTTTTCAGTCAAACTCATTGACTCATGTTTCATGAGTAGTGGTTCACAAGAACCCATCTCTCATGATACTGAATGGTCCACTTAGCACTCATTGTATCTAGGTGATGCTCATAGAGGTGAAGCACTGGGCCTTCCCAGGAGGGCACCCATCCCAGTACTACTCCAGCTCAAGCGCGCTTAACCAGAGTTTTCCCCAAGGTTAAGCCCACTTAGCTTGCAACCCCATTGCAGAACCTTCAGCAAGTGTTGTGCCTTATGAACCATTCATTATAGAGCCCCTTTAGCTCATCAATAATCCAATATCAAAGCTGTGTAAAAATGGTTTACTGTTAAAATGGAGAAGCATTTTCCGTCTTCATGTTTTGTGCCTTTCAGCTCAAATGCATAAATATTTGTCTAGAACAATGAAGTAGTTTGAATCGTATTTCAAGTAAGTAGGAAGGGAGGGGATGAGATTCATGTATATAATCTGATAGCATAAAACTCATCAACAATACTGTATATATCTTTTTATGCAATAGTTATACTGAAGCTATGCTTTCTGATTACAGCTCCTGGCCATAAAGAAGCTCGACTGCTCAGCTTCTGTGTTGGAAAAGGATGAAGACTTTTTAGAACTCATCGCAAATATTTCAAAGCTCCGGCATGGCAACATTACAGAGCTTGTTGGCTATTGTTTTGAACATGGTCAGCGTTTACTTGTATACGAGTACTTGAGTAATGGGACACTTCATGAGATGCTCCACTTGAGAGATGAGCTTAGCACGAAACTCTCCTGGAATGCTCGTGTCAAGACTGCTCTAGGTGCAGCAAAGGCTCTTGAGTATGTTCTACAAATCTAAAAGTTGCTATGATACTAAGGGGTTTGTTTTAGATTTCTTCTGTAAGTCAGAATGTAGTGGGAATGGAAGCACCTGATAATTAGTTTTACTGTAGGTACCTGCACGAAGTGTTCCAACCTGCTGTTGTTCATCGAAATTTCAATTCTACAAATATTCTACTGGATGATGAACTCAATCCACATCTGTCTGACTGTGGTTTGGCTACTCTTACATCATCTGTTTCTGACAGTCGGGTAAATACTAAAATGTGTCTCCATTAGATGCTCAGGGTTGCTAGTTCTATAATCCATGGGTTTACTATTTATTCCGAAGGTTGCTACTTGTATATTCTTTGGGCTTATTATAGATGAACAGATTTTGAAAGGGTGGGCGTCTTATTCTACATTCAGGTTCCGGCTCACATGCTAGGCTACAGTGCCCCAGAGTTTGCAATGTCAGGAGCCTATACTATGAAAAGTGATGTATATAGTTTCGGTGTTGTAATGTTGGAACTTCTAACAGGTCGCAAGCCCTTGGACAGGTACGTTATTGGATTTTGGTGAGAGCAAGTCTTGGACAAATCCTTAGGCAAAAATTATTTACATATGAAGCCAGCCATTGCAATCAGCTGGACAGAGAATTTCAATATTGATTATTGGTAAGATATTAGTGTATTGTCACTTTTGGATGTTGTACATCTAATCTTATGTTTATGGAAACAGCTCAAGGCCGAGACCAGAGCAGTCATTAGTGAGATGGGCAGCTCCCCAGCTACATGATATCGATGCATTATCCAAGATGGTTGACCCCGCGTTGAAAGGAATTTATTCTGCCAAATCTCTTTCACGATTTGCTGACATCATTTCTTCATGTGTCCAGGTAACAATTTCTTCTATTATATTCAGAGTGTTTGCCTTACAAGTTGCAAGTATCTGATTTCTTTTATTGATTGCCAGCCGGAGCCTGAATTCAGACCACCAATGTCAGAGGTTGTACAGGACCTTGTTCGTCTAATGCAGAAGGCAACTTCAAGTAGAAAGAAATCTGAGGCGGCATCGGGATCCAAAAGCCATGAACCTCCAGATTCTTCATTGCAAGAATAGACAATAAAAACATTATTATTTCTGTTGTAAAAAGAATTGATAACATCAGCTAGTAGATCATTTTTCTGATCACCATCTGCTAGATGAAACCATTCTTTAAGGTCAATAGTGGAAACTTTTAACCAATTGATGGTCTCCATAATAAGAAGAGAAGCGTACAGAAAATATTGGTCCATTCAAAATCATGTTTTGGTAAAATGTAACAATATTTACGGCGATGTGGCTTATAAGGAATTAGTCTTTGTATAATTGAGAGGAGTATGAAATGCTGGTTTAGATTATCCTTTCATAAAGAAATATAATAAATTAGCGGCAATACAAGATTGATTCACTTTTAACAAACTGATATCTTCAGACCTTTCCTGGATAATGAAATTACAGGTCCAAGAAACAGACTGTTTTGACAATTTGTCTGGTAACCACTAGTTGATTTGTGAGATATTATTGATTAGCAGTCTCGTATGGTTTATGAGAAAATACGTGGCTCCATTCAGATTATGATCAACGTGGATACTATTTTCCACTTCACTGTTCCTTTCATGTTAACAACATATTGTATTTTTTGATGTTTGCCTAGTTCACGAACTAATGCTTCTACTTCTGGTTGTATATGTCAAGGACTGCTTGAGAATGCATTGAATGACAAGAACAACTTCAAACTTTTCTTGTTTGTCGTATTGAGCACTTTTAAAAGAACTTATGCGCAGCTTTCCCTACAAACAAAATATCAACCCAGTTTTACAACCAAATTATTTATGTCCATTTCTGCCCCCATCTTGAATATGGTATAGCTGTAAGTTGCATGACAATAGCAAGAAATCCAATGAACAATGCATTTGAATTTGCGATAAAAACCTCAGGCTATAAGTATGCAAATTACTTAAATCTTCAAATATTTACGAAGACATGTTGACAATTATGATGATGTGTTCATCTGTAGATGCCACGTTAACAAGAGGCAGTGATTTTCTCATTTCGGGAAATGACAGCTGCTTGTGGATGAATTTTATCTTCATTTTAAAAAAAATTGAATTTCGATTACTAAATAAGAGTTTGGTTTACAATATGTATGTGATCAGGATAGTCACATAAGTTGCATCAGCTCCAACCAGGCTACGGGGCTAGTACCAATATTACAAAATAAAAAAACATAGTCCACCATAATACTAGATACATAACATTGTCAATGCATTCACTTTTCTTTTTGGCTAGGAATATTTTTACTCATCTTGAATGAGTCAATCTCAGTAAAGGCTCCTATTGGAGGAGAAATGTGTTCCCAGCTACTGGTATCAAAGTTCTAGTAGGCAATTTCCAGCTCCCTTACTGCTGCATCGCTTTTGATCTCATATTGATGAAGGTTGGTGTACTGGTTTTGGAAGTCAATTTACTCTTTTTGAAACTTACTGTCAACTTTTCTCAGATCTTGAGGCCAATAGTCAGCCTCGTGGATATCATTTTTGAACAACGTAGTAGCACATGCTTTCAATATTTTCATGAACATGTTTGTAGGCAGAAAGGTTACTTGTACAACAATCGAATAGAACACTCTTTTTGCCTCGGTTTATGTTTTCATTTTTCTTTTGCACAAAAACCATAAAATTTCAATATACAAAGTTAACTAAAACAAATTGACTCAGCTTTAAGACCTTAACATATCCACACAAAATTTCAAACCACAAGACATCATCTTTACAATCCCAACTTAGAACATTAACCATAAATATTGACCAAATTGCAGAGGCATATTGACACTTAAAAGAAGATATGTTCTAAATCTTCGGGATAATTACAAATAGAACAAAGCATTGAAATGGGGCCACTAACCAATCTCTCAATCAACAACAACCATCTAAAACATGATTATTTTGGGTTCAATTTTAAAAGACCAACAAAATTTGACTATGTTAGACCATTCTTTTTCTTCAAGTTCAAATTCCAAGCTTGGTTGACATGATCGAGTACCTCTCGGGAGTGGGTTAACATTTTATATAGATTATAGGACTTGACATATAGTAGCGGAATGCCATCAATCCAATTGAAATATACAAAACCTTCCTCAAATTTTCAAAGCATTTTAACCACAAAAATGATCTTTAATTGGATTTTGGAATTTCAAATTCCTTTTTTATTTGATCCCAACTTTTTATTTTATTATTACACAGAATATCACTAAAGCAAGCAATCCCTTTACTATTCCATTTCTTGGTTGAGCACCCTTGAATTGAAGCCAATGGCTTGTTATTGTTTAGATTCCACCACATAGACCTGAACCCTATGATGCAATTGTTATTCATACTTATTGCCTCACCACTTGCAATTAGGTGCCTACATGACTCCTAGGCCTTCCAGATGCTAGCGAACACTACAAAACTAGAAGGTTTAAAACTAAGCTTACCAAATATGATGTCATGAACATGCATATTTTTCCACTGTTTTGACCTTTTTGGAACAACTCCCTAAATATTCTTCGTCATAAGGATTTTCCATGGTTTATTACTACTCAGCCTTTACTATCCATTCAGAGGCTAGGGCAATTCCTTGAATCCTCAAATCTTTTAACCCCAACCCTCTGTCTTTTTTCCCTATGCAACACCATTGCTATTTAACAACATGCTTCTTGTCCTTGCCTTTCCCATAAGACCGCAAAAAATTCCTTATTAACTATTGAACATTGTTAATTTGATAGCTTGTAAGAAACCACATAAAAGCATAGTAAATGGAGTAAGATGAGATATTTTGTTGGTAGACTTGTACCCTTTTTGGAAGTGGAAGTTAGTATTCTAGTCTTTTAGCATTTTTACAAATTTTGCAAACATCCAGTTCCATATTTCTTTTAATGAAGGATTCATAGAGAATGAAATGCACAAATACCTAACCACTTTACTCAGACCATACTATTGCTAGGTGAACTTTGAGAACCAATTAGGGGGATCATATTTCCAACTTAGCAATAAGGACTTAACATTTGAGATTTTAGACCCAAAGGCCTAACAAAAAACATCTAACCTTGTTACTAGGTTATCCATGTTATCTTCTATCAATTCAGGAAATAAGGCATCATCATCTGCAAATTGCATGTTAATTAGGGAGGAATTATCTAGAAGCACAACACCCTTTAGTTAGCTCCAAGCTTGTCAGTCCTTAAAATATAATACGTTGCTTCAACAACAATAACAAATAGTGTAGGAGCTAGGGGACAACCTTGTGCTATAGATCTAACCAAGGGAAAAGTATTAGAAAGTGAACCATTTACCTCAATTTGTGCATTCACATCCTTAAACAAAACCTTTACCATTTTACAAAATTCATTTGGGAATCCCATAGCTTCTAAGACAAAAATCACAAATGACCACTACTCTATCATAAGCTTTTTCAAAATCAAGAAGGATCCCCATAGTTTGATTGCTTCTTTTTGCCCAATCCAAAGCCTCCCAACTAGTAATCAGGTTTTCTCAAATATATTTTCGCTTAATAACCCCAATTTGGGTGCTATTTATTATCAATGGAAGAATCTTTATCAACCTTCTTGCCAACAACTTTGCAAAAATTTGTATGAAACATTTAATAGAGTAATGGGTCTCTAGTTCTTGATATTACTCTTATCACCATCTTTTGGAAGTAGCTTTATTATACCTTTGTTTATGTCACTCCCTAGGGATCCTTTTTCAATAGCTTCTTGATAAACCCCATAAAGATCATCAACCACCAAATCTATATTAGCTTTGTAAAACTCAACTGGAAGACCATCTACCCCAAGAGATTTCCCATTTTGAAAAGATAAAATAACATTATATATTTCTTCTTTGGAGATTTCTTTTTCTAGATTTACCTTCATCTCTTTTGAGATTCTCCTGGGCATTATTTGTTTATAGATCTCCTGAGCACTTGTGTAAGAGTTATTCTCATCATTTGCTATGGATAACTGTTGGTAGAATTCAATGAATATTTTCTTTATTTCCTCATTATCGTGCACTCAAGAGTCATTGATCCTAATAGGTCCAATAGGCTCAATGGCTTGCTTTTCCTTCAACATATTAAAGAAATACTTGGTGCCCTTGTCATAACCCAATTCATTTATGCTCTTACCTTAGCTCCTTGGGCCTTCTTAATTGGAAATTTCCTAAGCTTGTGCTTTACATTTTTTACATTGTTCACTAAATTTTCATCATCTCTATCCATTTGCACCTCTGTCTCAACATCTAGCAATTCCTCCTATAAGGGACATTCTAGCTTTCTATTTTCAATTGCAATTTTTTTCAATAGTTTTCAACAAGATCTTCAAACTGGAAATCAAACCAATTCAGTAACTAATAGCTGAATTTTTAGGAAACAATGTTAAATTAATTATCCTCAATGTTTGGATACCATCCACATAGTCTTGATGTTTTAGAATCTCAATATTGAGCTTAGAGAGGATGCCCTTTTTCTTTATGTTTTGTATCCACAGGATTTAACCACTATTCTTGTTTCAATTGGGTAGTGATCTGATAAAGTTTTAGGCTCTACTTGCACAAAATTGGCATCCTCTCTGCTCTCAAAGAAAAAAGTATCTTCATGTGCATAAAATCAGTCAAGTCTGCAATAGACTCTTTTGTTGCCATTTTGATTATTGCACCATGTAAACCATATGCTCTTGCTATCCCTCTTCTTCCCCTCCAGGGGATCAAATAATTTTAACACATTTTTCATTCTTGTCTAGTAATACTATTCATTCCCTTTCCATACCCATGGATATCCCCCATATTTGTCTTCCTTATTTTCAATCATGTTAAAATCTCTCCTAATAATCCAAAGAATTTGGGCAATTTAGGAACACACCATCTCCACACTTCTATTCTCTCCTTATAATCATTTGGAGCATATCTTGAGCAAATTCCAAACTTTTGGCTACTTCTTTCCATTGCAACCTAAATACACCTATTGCAAGGGGAGCAACCGGAGCTAGTAATGTAGGGTGTCCAATTTGCCCCTATTAAAATTGCTATTCCACCTTTTCCTTTTTGATGATTAGTATGGAAGACAAAAGCAGTTTTTCATCCAAACCTTAGAGCATTGTGCAATTGAAAATTAACTGCTTTTACTTCTTAAATAAGAAGACAATCCAAATCTTTTTTTACTATTGCAAAAGTACCTTAATACACATTTTCTTTCAGGGGATTCTAATCCACAAATATTCAAAATTGCACAATTAAAGATCATCTATGAGAGGGGGTTTGGGGATTCTTTTGATTCTTAGAAATCTTATCAAAGCAGGAAGACATACCTTCTCCTTTTACTTTCTTTCCAAGATTTTGAGTTGTTGCTTTTGCTCACTTCCTTTCTTTTTTTATTTTCCTCTTCTTTAAAATGTTTTTTCACTTTCCTTGCTTGATCAACCCTATTCTCTTGAAACAAAGGGTTGTAGCAATTTATGTCTCCATTTTATTTTTTATGGTCACAATCATATGAGATGCCATCTGAATCAACATAATTTGCAGCCTCTCGAGAGTTTGTGAGTCTCTCAACCTTCTTCTAATTTTCTCTTTTAGTTTATCAAGCACAATTTCTTGTGCAATTTTTTTATGAAACTCATTTGTCTTGTCTTTGACATACACAATTGCATCAATTTCTTTGCTCTTATTTTTGACTTTATTCATATCCTTTAGGATATAATTTTCATTATTGAGGTCAAAATCATTCTTATTTTGGTCATTTAATGTTTTAGAATTCCCATTTTCTTTTTCTTGACAGTTCTCAAACATTTTCTCATCTATAATATTAGGGATAACTTTTTCTTCATTTTGCACATTGTCCTCAGAGCAAGAATGTGGTTCAACCACATTGTTTTCCTCTAAGGGAGGGTGTAAAGAGCCACTATTGATATCAAATTCCATATCTATAGTTTTTTCTTCCCCTAATGATTTTTGTGCACCATAACCATTAAAGGCAACCCTTGATGGTTTATTGTTTATTCTATTATTTATGATTTTAGGACAATCTCTTTTTTGATGACCATCCACTTTGCATAGAAACAAGAATTTAAACCCCCTAGGGCTTCCATTTCACGATTGAATAATTTTCCTTCAAGTTCAAATTCAATTATTTTAGGACTTGAACCCCTATATTAAATGAAATCAACATTCTAACATTCATGTGTGGCAATGTGGACCTAGTGTCCTCAATTTGAAGAATTATACCAATAGGTTTTAACAATCGAGGCAAAAACACCCACATTTGTGGTGGAACATTCTTAACATTTATCCACCTTGGAACATATTAATATGGTATTTTATTTTGTGTAATTTCTGGTGACCAATCGACAACCCTAAAAAGGGTTTTTCTAATATTCCAAAAGTCCTTTTCTAAAACCTTCTTTTGGGCAGGGGAGGGGGGGTGAATCAACGTATATTAAAACTTCAACAATCCCATTTGCAGATAAAACATCTCATCACATGAATTGAAAGAAGACCAAATGAGAAAACATGCACTACATAGAGACACCAAGATGTTTATGTGGAAAACCCAATGAGGGAAAAACCATGGTGAGGGTAAACTCACAATATATGAAGCTCATTGATTACAAAGATTGCATTGTTGTTTTAAGGCTCACTGCCTATGGACTTGCAGACTAACATGTACAACCTTAGAGCAAGATACAAAAGGACGTGATGAGACTCATTGTCTTAGAGCAGGATACAAGATTATAATAAAAAAGAACTTGAACTACTATGGAAGAAGCATCTGACTTATGTTGATGTTGCATTCCCTTTTTCACACAATCACATAATTACACAAATTTCACACACTTCATTTTCAATATTCTACTTTTAAGACATCTTCAACATGCACACTTACTTTCATAAATGATTTGTCCTTTTATAAATATCCTCCAAAATAACATAAAACTTCAATTGAGATGGCTCCAAGATGACCATTGATGAAACAATTGATATTGCATAGGTTGGCTCCAAAACACATCCAAAATAAAAATGATTTAGTTGTGGATCATCATACGCTGTGTTGGGGCCCAAATGCATCACAACACATTCTCCAAAGCAAGATTAATTGATCGAGATCAATCACATATGAAGGAAACAAGT
The DNA here is from genome assembly GCA_007258455.2 of Sequoia sempervirens. Lineage (NCBI taxonomy): Eukaryota > Viridiplantae > Streptophyta > Pinopsida > Cupressales > Cupressaceae > Sequoia > Sequoia sempervirens. Next base: position 70,365,547 of record VDFB02105785.1, read on the forward strand.
CATGCTATCCCAAATAGAATTGATACCATCAAATACTATCATTATTTGGCTTTACACCACCGAGGAGAAACCAAAACCAACATGTGAATCAAGATGCAAGCATTGCAGTTTGTGCACAATATCTCCTCAACCTTCTCTTGAAGAAATTGATCATTGTATGCTGGCACAAGAGGAGAAACCTCCTGAATACATAGGAACAAAGCATTCCAGACAAACTGTAGCACACTATTATTCAAAAACTGATCTTACGAAACACCAAAACACATGAAGCTTTTGAGTAGTGTGCATTTGAAAAATTGATCATTTCTACAAAAATACAAGGCCAATAATTTACTTCCAGAGGAATGCAGAGCATTCCATCAAGATTTCATCATTACATTCATTTGTTAGGGTACAAATAAGAACACTGTTACTTGTAACATGCACTGCAAAAGGTGTGATGAATTGATTTCTTGGATATGGAACCTTCATAGCTAGACCAACATATCATATGAATTGCAAGACCGAATCTTGCTCAAAGGAAGGATGCAGACCAAAAAATGATGGCTCTTCCTTAGAGTCTATATTGTGAATGCTTTAGTGACACTTTTTACCTTTTTTCTCTATGTGGCATATCAAATTGAAATGTGATCAATGTAGAAATGTTGTAGACTCATCAGGACGTGTGTATCATCCTCCACATCACACCTAGTTACCATACTGAACATTATTCTTCCTTATACAACTCTGCAAAGTTGCACCAATTGATATCACATCATAACAACTATCTCCAGAGCTTGTACATACGTCAACATATACATCAGACATCAATGACATAAGTGGAACCCCATATTGGGTTGACATCAATGACAACACCTATTGCCAACACACACTATTTAACCAATTGTCAAAAAATTACCTTGCATGAAGGTTATTATTATCCATACAAGGAAGAAAAATAGCAATGTTTTAAAGCCTATTTTCCTCTTTTATTTACAACACTTAAAATTTCTTCATGTTAGGGCTTACTCTAAGAACTCAAGGAAAAAGGGGGTCCTTACCTCCTTTACAACTTCTTTCTGCTTCTCCTTTGTCATCCTCAATGACCTTCCACTGTTTCCTCTGAGTTTTAAATTGAATCTTTCTTTTATTGAAGATGTTTCTAGTTCTTTCACTTGCAAGAATTCTTTGAAGGTTTTGTTTACTTCATTGTAATTAATGGCCTCTCCACTACCAACAGTTGACTCGAACGAATGCATAATCACATACATGCGAGGAAAACACCCAATCCCCCTAAAGGTACCACTCATACCCTAGCCCTTATAGAAAAATTTCAATTTAAGAAACAAAGAAACCATTTGCCCAATAAAGACCCAGACACATCCACAATCAATGCCACTACACATAGAGCCTAGGACAAAGAGAACAAAACTTACAAACCAAGAAAACAAAGAGCACAAAAGTAGAGGCACAAGGGGGCTCAAAGTATCTCGCTTGAGGTAGTTGTCTTTTCATCTCCTGTAAACACATAATAGATCCCTCCTTCAATTGAAGCATAAGAACTATGTTTTAACTATGACATCAAATTCTATCTTTTTATTCTCATATGAAGCAATTGTTATTCCTTTCTTTCTACCTACATTGTGAAGAAGCCTTAAGATACAAAACTGAAATTAACATTTCAACTATGAATCCTTATGTGAGCTAATTTATTCTTCTTTTCCTAAAAGTAATCCATGTATACTAAATATGCATATAAAACTAATTGATTGAGTACTGGCTCTTACAATGTTAAATGCATAAAAAGAAACGTTAAATCATGATTAGTGATAGTAAAGAGTATTAGGTGCATACCAAAAAATATTGGGGTGTTGGATGAAACTATGTTAAACACCTCATAATAGAAATCCCATTGCTCCTAGACATGCTCCTAATTCTCAAAACATGAGTGATGCAAAGAAGAAACTTGTAACATCAGGTTGACTTAAATTCAAAGTACTTAATACTTGGGCTAGTTGATAGTTACATCTAGATATATGATTAAATGTTTCATATTCAAATATAGGGGTATTGAATTGTAAGAAATAGGTGTCAAAATACTTATTTTTATGAAAGATAAATTCACCACATGTGAAGAAGACAGGTGAAAAAATATATAAATTGTGTTGAGATGCAATGTGTAGTATCAATTTAATGTCTCATTTCAAATTGTAATTCAAGTGTTAAGGAGTTAAAATAACCAAGGTGTTACAAATTATTATATTTGAAGAATAAGAGAGAAGAGCCTGATGGAACAATCAAAAGATTTTTCTCATTCCATCTTAAACCCTTATTACATTTGGTATAGGGTTGTTATTTTGAGGGTTTAAGTTTCTATGAATACTCACAGGGTTCTTTTTTGTCATCGACTCCTTCTTACCTGTTGCTAGTCATTCTTTCTAAATTTCATATCATTCATTTGGTAATTGGTCCCTCTAAGCCTAGGTCCAGGCCTTATATTTTATAAGGATTCGGTAAGGGATCTTTTGGATCTCTACATTTTATATATATTTCATCATTTTGAACATCTTGAGCCTATCATTCTGATGTCCTAGAGAGGTTTCCCTTTTAGAACAACTAATGCACATGGGCTCAAAATTTCCACTTGATTCTCAATGGCCCTCACAACTCATCACTCATTGCTAATAGCTTTTAAGCTTTTAAATTTTTAATGGCGATGAGCAATGCTTATGTCTTTATATTCTTATCGATGATCGTGGATGGCCATAAAAAAGATGAATTTGGAACAACGATGAACGATATGATGTGATTTCTCGTATATCGCTTGATCGTGGATATGTTTTAAGTATAGAGTCTTACATCAACAATATGTGATGGATCTTATAAATGTTGTGAACTATTTCATCACTAATTTCTTGCAAAATGTATGAGGAGAATTAGCGATGAACAAAGGCCTTATGTTATAACTTCATCGCTCATCGCGGATTTGTTTTAGAACTTACGTTTTGAATTAACGATAAGCGATGGATGTCCTCTAAAGGGTTTTTTCTTTCACTAATGTGTTATAATCCTATGAGCGATGTCTTATGTGCCATTTTTTTTATGCAGGTTGTACGTGTCCAAATTTGGTGCTATCACAACATTTCTTGTCACAAATAGAAGCCTCGATGCAACGTTTGAATTAGCAATGCGTGACTAAGGGATGAATGTGACTAAAGGTCAGGTTGCTGAATCAAGGGCTAAAATCATCATTAGGATGTTTACATCACTGATAGAGTGGGGAAATGATAAAGTAAACCGGCGACAAGTGTGGTTACCACATGGAAAGGGCAACGTGGCATGATCCTGGGGACTTTGCATAAATAAAAAAGGAAAGCAGCGAGAGAAATGGAGAGCTGTTGATAAAATTTTTAAAGCAGGATGATCCAATGGATTGAAGATCATTGCATGAATAACTTCATGGCTAATTGTACCCTAATTTTTTTGGGAAGGATCAACGATGAAGCAATGAAGCGTATAAGGAAAGTTTCTCTTCAAGAAAAACTAGTCTTCTGTACTTCGCCAATATTAATGAAAGCACAAATTAGTTTGGTGATACATGTTGATTGACAGGTTGCAACACTTGAGCTGGCATCATTTTTTTCTATGAGAAAGTTGCTAAGGACATAAAAAAAAGGCTCATATCACCATGGATGAAGTTTTAAGTGCTTTAAAAGCAACAAATTAGATTCAATATTGAGCTGTAAGTTATCAATTCGCTCACGTAAGGAGATTTTGGGTCATTAATCCTGCATGCTTCAAATTGCCTATCTAATACAAATTATGAGGGTTGAGGGTTAATAAATAAGTGTGTAGGAATTGAATCCTCTTGAGAAGTGTGTAGACATTCTAGGCAAGTAGGTTTGTCATGATGATTAGAGAGTATGAGAAGTTGAGTTTATTTGAGTCTAAGGAGGAAGTTCTTGAGAATGAAAGTGGAATACATGTAGCTCCTGATATGTCAAAAGGAAGAATAGGATTTGGGAAATTCAAGGAATGTAGTACAGAGGAAAATTATCATCCACGAGAGCAGATAGTTTCAGAAGAATTAGTCAAACATAGAGAGAAGAGGATGGTGAAGTATAAAAAGAAGGCAAGGAAAAAGAATGAGCACTATAAGGCCTATCTAAAGGAATGCAATTTCCATGTGAGGTTTCTAATAACCCTTCAGGTAGTGAGGGTGACACTGATCTAGAGGGTGATTATTATTCCCCCTCCTTGGTACTATCGACAAACTATGACAAGGAGGTGGTGACAGTTTCTCCAGTCCCACCACGAGAAAAATGTGGGTGAGTATCCTTTGAGGTCGATGACTTAGATTGATGATTGTGCCCCATTTTTGTTTTTGATGAAACCATGCCCCTTTTTTTAGGATTGTCCTATTCAACACTCATGTGATTCCTTGTTTCATATGTTGAGTTGGAATGTTTTCAGGCTGGTGTGTAGGAGAAGTGCCAGAATAGTTAACCTTGGAAGCGTGTATAGTTTTTTTGGATAATATACAAGTTTGTGCTAGAGCTGCTATTGGAGAATCTTCTTTGGTCAACAAGGATGAGGATTCAACACGGTTACAATAAACTTTTCCTTTCGAGGAGCTAGACTAGTGTGTCTTCATTCAAGGAATATGGAATTTGGTCTTTTACTCTTCCATTTTCCTCATATGATTACATGTAACAAACTAAGAATATCTTGAATTCTAGTGCAAATGAAATGAAATGTAAGTGTAATTTAGGCTGATGCTTGTTGCTCCCTTATTCTATAAAAGGGATTTTAGGGCTTATTACACAAGTCAGATTCTGAAGTCTTACTAGGGTTCTAGGTAAAAGCTAAGTTCAAAAAAGGCACTTAGAATAGAATATTGAAGTAGGCCAGGAGTTTGTCTTGGATAAGAAGTCATGTATGTAATGATCTTAAATGAGTTTTATAGAAATTACTGATGTTGAAACAAATATCAATCAAGAAGTCGATACTCTCCTATGTATGTTCATTATGAAGTTATGAATGAAAAATACTAATGGTGTTATAATTTGTCTTCAAATATTTCATTTGAATGTATCACTATATTTTCAAATGTAATTTTAATTAAAATGATTGAATAGGGTTATAAAACTTGTAAGGAATGGCTTAGGATTTCTAAGAAGTAAATGTTTCTTGCACATTGAGTTTTTCGTAAATGCAAAGCAATACGAAAATAGTCTGTTTCTTTCTTAAGTGAGTAATTTGTGAATTACTGATCCTCTCGTATATTTGACTCTGTTGCTCGAATTGATGAGACATTGGTCATTTTGTCAAAAAATATTGCATAAGATGAAAAAATAGTGTTTCTGGCCCTAGACTTATGAGAAGACAATACTCAATTAAAAAATCTTTCCAAGGGTTGTAGAAGTGGAATTAACCCCAATTCCTAGCAGATAGCTAATCCTTCACTTGAAAATATGCCAAATCTTCAGCAAAATTGATTTTATCTGCCATAAATAGGAATTAATTTATGTATAAATGTGTTACTAGTTGATTATATTGTACGAAAACACAATTGGGATTACCCTCCTAAGTTTCACAAAGCCTGAAGTGAAGGAGTACGGACCCTAAAGTCCTATGCTCATTGCGTTGGCCACTAATCTAGTAGTTCTTCATCATAGGAGTTGGCTACTTCTTAGAGGATTGTTTGGTTCTGCTAGAAAAATCACAAACAAAAATGATGACTATGCTAGGAAGAATTTGAGAAATATTTGATAAAAGATCACCTAGCCTTAAGAGCCATTGGAGTTTCAAAATAGTTTGTAACTAGAGATTAGAGATTATTGAGTCTTATTTTCCCATCCGAGTCACCTGGTGACTCCATTGGGGAGACTTTGAAACTCCAGTTGCAAACTATTAGAGTCAAGAATTTGGTGAATTTGAACATCTAGTGCAGATACTGAGGAATTTCCAAACCTGGAAATGTTTCTGTTGAGCAAGTTTCAAAGGATGTTGGTGTGACTCTGCTGTGGGAGAACACCTAGAAGGACATTCATCTTTGAAAGAGCTTCATACTACTTGAAATTCAGTCATCTGAAAAGAGGTGGCGACTTTGTTATGAACCTGATGAATATGTAAAGGACGTTTCAAATGTTGCACCTGTTTCCAGTCAGGAGGAAGAGCTTGCAACTAATATCCAGGTATTTCCTAGTTTTTGGTTTTCAAAGAAAGACAAATTTGTATGTGAAAACCATATTTGTAAGAATTGAAAAATTCGATTCCCTATTGATTGAGAATAAGCACTAAGGAAGGAAATAGTAGTGATAGGTTTGCATACTTTTGTATTACCCGATTATGAAGTATTGTATGAAATTCTTTTTAGAGAATCTTAAGCAAGATAAGATAGAAATTTATATTATAAAAGCTTAAGATTATGTTGCAAAAGAAGTTTGAGTTGCCCGATGTAATTGCATAGTATAAGAAGATTTATAAAGCTGTAAGAAAATGTATCAACCTATGCATCCTAGTGTGCAGCCCCCATTGTGTAATAAAAGAAGCTACAACATTAAATGGTACACGTACAACTATAAATTTTGATGGCATTTGTGGTTACCCTAATGATATTCCATCTAGCATTAGGGAATACTTACCAAATTTCAATGGTACAAAGTGTGAATCAACAAGTAAGCATTTGCAATAATTCAACAATTTAATGGATGATTATGAAATAGATCATATGAGGATATTATCATATGATTTTTTGTTCAGTCTCTAAAAGGAGATGCAAGAGATTGGTTCTTTGATTTACCGGTATGCTCTGTCTATTCTTGGAGTGAGTTCAAAAAAGTGTTTATAGAACAGTTTGGTGAAAGGATTAGTGTTGGTTATTTGCTCAATAAATTTATGAATATTGAAAAAGAGGATGAGATAGTCCCAACATTTAACCGAATATTTACTAAAACATTAAGATAAATTCTTTATGTTTTGGATCTAAGTGATGCAATATGTTTGGTTGTTTATTTGGGAGATTTTGATAAAAAGATGAACTATTTGCCGGGAGATAAAGATCACAAAACCTTACATCAGGCTTATGGGATAGCCATGAACATTGAAAAAAACTTGACATATGGGATGCAAAGGAGTCATTTGAATACAAGTGTTTATTGCCATAGGACACCAAATATTGATGAATGGTGTAAACTAGAATTCAAAAATGAATGTAAGAACATTTGCACCCCTATTGTTTCAGCTTGCACAACCTTCTATAATACTGATCTCATAAAGCCCCAAACACATCATCAAGAAACCATCATGTTTTCAAATTGTAATGATAATAATTTTCTTGCTCTATATTAGTCAAGTAGTGGGACATCACAAAAAGAAGAAGATAGCAGAGCAAAGGTTGAACATGTATACCTCAATGAAGCAAATGAGAGGTATGGTTTAAATACTGTTGAAAAATCTATTACTTATGCTCTTATGGATGAGATGAGACTGAGCATGTAGTCTGATAAATTTGAACATAATTGCAAATTTGAGGAGTCTTCTTGCTATAATAATAATGATGGCATAGGGTATGGAGAGTTTTTGTTAATTGTGATTGTTCTCATGAAGTAGAGATGGAATCATTTATTGCAAATGAGAAATGTGTTGATAATGATGTAAGTGCATTTGAAAAGGAATCTATTTGTTCTTCTAGTGGTTATAGTGATTTTGGGAGTAGTAATGACTTAAAGGAATTAGACCTTCATGTTGAAGAGGCTGGGGCTTTTATGACAGCAATGAATGTAAGGGAAAACCCCCTATTTGATGAGTTTCCATATCCACTAGAAATGAAAAATGATGATCCTTATTGGTGCAGGGATAATCCACTCCTTGTTGAGGATTCTAATAATGCATCTGAAACAAAGTTAGAGTGTGGCCTTGAGCAAATAGAGCAATACCTTGATGAGCTTCTCAAAGACATTAACTATGACTATTTTACATTTGATATATATGTTGCAGATGAGGTTGAGTACCATGATTCCAATTGCTTGAAAGAGTATGAACACTTTCAATTCCTAGTTCAACTAGAAGGTAATTTTGTGAAGCATGATAATGTGTTACATAAGAAGAAATGTTATTTTCAATATGAATATGTTTCATATGATGAACATAACACATATGTGTCATGCGATGATGAAAATTGGTAGTTTATGCCTAACTCCACAATAAAAAATGATGGAGGTTACACTAGAAATGTTATGCTTAGAAAGGTTGTGAGAGATGTTGATAACAAGGATCATAATTAGACAAAATCTCACTTGTTAAAAAGAGGCCTAACATTTGCTGTGGCAGGATTGAAATTGCTCTTACTACAGAGGTACAACAAGGCCAAATATGGATGGAAAGACATCAGTTCTTTTACGAGGCTAGTTTTTGATAGAGGTAGAAACTTACTCAGTGTTTTGGTGGCCAAGAGCCACCAATTAGGAGAATAAAACCTGGTTGAATTGAAATATGCATAATATAGTTTCCATCTCTAGGAAATCTTCACATTTTGTGAGGTGGAGATTAGGCCCCCATTTTCAGGTCTTTTTGACCTGTGTAAATTTTGTACATATATTGTTTCTTTTGTTTGTTCTTGTGCCTTGTTTGCTTCACCTGAAATTCTAAAATATCACCATGCCTACAAGAGGCATGTGTTCCCAGTCGGAGCCACTGATGGAACCCTCAAAATATTTTTCTCATTCCATCTTAAACCCTTATTACATTTGGTATAGGGTTGTTATTTTGAGGGTTTAATTTTCTATGAATACTCATAGCCCTGGTTCTTTTTTCGTCATCGACTCCCTCTTACCTATTTCTAGTCATTCTTTCTAAATTTTATATCATTCATTTGGTAATTGGTCCCTCTAAGCCTAGGTCCTGGCCTTATATTTTATAAGGATTTGGTAAGGGATCTTTTGGATCTCTACATTTATATATATTTCATCATTTTGAACATATTGAACCTATCATTCTCATGTTTTCCTAGAGAGGTTTCCCTTTTAGAACAACTAATGCACACATTCTAATAATTTCCACTTGAGTCCCAATGGCCCTCACAGCTCATTGCTCATCGCTAATTTATTAATAGGTTCACACCTTGGATTGGCGACAAGTGATGAAATGATGTTTTCTTTTAACATCGCTCATCTCTAATAAATTTGTAATGGTGATGAGCGATGCTTCTGTCTTTATATTCTTTTTTGCTGATTGTGGATGGCCATAAAAAAGATGAATTTGGAACAATGATGAGTGATGTGATGTGATTTCCCGTATATCGCTTGATTCCAAATATGTTTTAAGTATAAAGTCTTCCATTAGTGATACATGATGGATCTTATAAATGTTGTGAACTATCTCATCACTAATTGCTTGCAAAATGTATGAGGATAATTAGCGATGAACAAAGACCTTATTTTATAACTTCATCACTCATCATAGATTTGTTTTAGAACTTATGTTCTAAATTAGCGATAAGTGATGGATGTCCTCTAAAGGGTTTTTTCTTTCGCTAATGTTTTATGATCCTATGAGTGATATCTTCTGTTCCATTTGTTTTATGCATGTTGTACGTGTCCAAATCTGGTGCTATCACAATATTTCCCATCTCAGATAGAAGCCTCGATGCAAGGTTTGAATTAGCAATGCATGACTGAGGGATGAATGTGACCAAAGGTTAGGCTACTAAAATAAGGGCTAAAATCATCACCGGGATGTTTGATTCATTGATAGAGTGGGGCAATGATAAAGTAAAATGGTGACAAGCGATGGTTACCACATGGAAAGGGCAACATGGCATGATATTGGGGACTTCACATAAATCAGAAAGGAAAGCAATGAGAGAACTGGAGAGGCATTGATAAAGTTTTTAAAGTAGGATGATCCAATGGACTGAAGATTATTGCATGAATAACTTCATCGCTAATTGTACCCTAAAAAATTTGGGAAGGATCAACGATGAAGTGATGAAGCATATAAGAAAAGTTTCTCTTCAAGAAAAACTAGTCTTGTGTACTTTGTCGATATTAATGAAAGCACAAATTAGGTTGGCGATACATGTTGACTGATAGATTGCAACACTTGAGTTGGAATCATTGTTTTCTATGAGAAAGTTGCTAAGGACATAAAACAACAAGGCTCATATCACCATGGATGAAGTTTTAAGTGCTTTAAAAGCAATAGATTAGATTCAATATTGAGCTGTAAGTTATCAACTCGCTCGCATAAGGAGATTTTGGGTCATTAATCCTGCATGCTTCAAATTGCCTATCTAATACAAATTATGAGGGTCGAGGGTTAATAAAGAAGTGCATAGGAATTGAATCCTCCTGAGAAGTGTGTAGACATTCTAGGCAAGTAGGTCTATCATGATGATTCGAGAGTCTGAGAAGCTGAGTTTATTTGATTCTGAGGAAGTTCTTGAGAATGAAAGTGGAATACATGGAGCTCCTAAAATGCCAAAAGGAAGAATAGGATTTTGGAAATTCAAGGAATATAGTTGCAAGGAAAATTACCATCCATGAGAGCAGATAGTTTCAGAAGAATTAGTCAAACATAGAGAGAAGAGGGTGGTGAAGTATAAAAAGAAGGCAAGGAAAAAGAATGAGCACTATAAGGCCTATCTAAAGGAATGCAATTCTCCATGTGAGGTTTCTAGTAACCCTTCATGCAATGAGGGTGACACTGATCTAGAGGGTGATTATTATGCCCTCTCCCTGGTACTATCGGTGAACTATGACAAGGAGGTGGTGACAGTTTCTCCAGTCCCACCATGAGAAAAATGTGGGCGAGTATCCTCTGAGGTCAATTACTCAGAGTGATGATTCTGCCCCATTTTTTTTTGATGAAACCACACCCTTTCTATTAGGATTTTCCTATTTAGCAATCATGTGATTTCTTGTTTCATATGTTGAGTTGGAATGTTTTCAGGCTGGTGTGTAGGAGAAGTGCTAGACTAGTTAACCTTGGCGGCGTGTATAGTGTTTTTGGACAATATACAAGTTTGTGCTAGAGCTGCTATTGGAGAATCTTCTTTGGTCAACAAGGATGAGGATTCATTATGGTTACAACAAACTTTTCCTTTCAAGGAGCTAGGCTAGTGTGTCTTCATTCAAGGAATATGGAATTTTGTCTTTTACTCTTCCATTTTCCTCAGATGATTACATGTAATAGACTAAGAATATCTCAAATTCTAGTGCGAATGAAATGAAATGTAAGTGTAATTAACCCTGATGCTTGTTGCTCCCTTATTCTATAAAAGGGATTTTAGGTCTTATTACACAAGGTCAAATTCTAAAGTCTTAATAGGGTTCTAGGTAAAGCTAAGTTCAGAAAAGGAACTTAGAATAGAATACTAAAGTAGGCTAGTAGTTTTCCTTGGATAAGAAGTCATGTATGTAATGATCTTAAATGATTTTTATGGAAATTATTGATATTGAAAAAATATTAGTCAAGAAGCCGATACTCTCCTATGTCTGTTCATTATGAAGTTTTGAATGAGAAATACTAATGGTGTTATTAGTTTTCTCCAAATATTTCATTTGAATGCATCACTCTATTTTTAGCTTTAATTCAAGGAATTAATTAAAATGATTGAATAGGGTTATAAACCTTGTAAGGAATGGCTTAGGATTTCTAAGAAGTAAATGTTTCTTGCACATTGAGTTTTTGTAAACGCAAAGCAATACAAAAATAGTTCATTTCTTCCTTAAGAGTAATTTGTGAATTACTGATCCTCTCGCATACTTGACCCCATTGCTCCAATTGATGAGACACATGTCTTTTTGTTAGAAAATATTGCATAAGATGAAAAAATAGTGTTTCTGGCCCTAGACTTATGAGAAGACAATACTGAATTAAAAAATCTTTCCAAGGGTGGTAGAAGTGGAATTAACCTCAATTCCTAGCAGATAGCTAATCCTTCACTTGAAAATCTTCCAAATCTTCAATGAAATTAATTTTGTCTGCCATAAATAGGAACTAATTTTTGTATAAATGTGTTACTAGTTGATTATATTGCATGAAAAAACAATTGGGATTACCCTCCTAGGTTTCACAGATCCCGAAGTGAAGGAATACAGACCCTAAAGTCCTATTCTCATTGTGTTGGCCACTAACCTAACAGTTCTTCATCATAGGAGTTGGCTACTTCTTAGAGGGATTGTTCGGTTCTACTAGAAAAATCACCAACAGAGCCCACCTTTAGTGGATTGTAATTGAGAGGGATTTTATTGACCAGGATAACTATAAAACATGTATTACAAGTGATTTGTCATCCTTGCAATTAAAATTGTCATTGAATAATGGAGAAAAAAATCCATAGAATGAATTTTTTTTTTGTGTAGCTCAAGAATGACTTTCCTTGATTTAATGTGAGATAAGAGCCAAAATCCTACCAGCCGTAGATACAAGAAGTCTCACATATAAAAACATAAGTTTAAAAATTACCATTTAAAAAAATTGATGTACTCGAAGAAAACTCAAATTTAGTAAATGGCATGCCATGCTTTAGGGGATAAAGAAGATCAAGAGGAACATTAAGTTGTAAAAACTAAAGCAACACAAGAAGTCACCCAAATTGTGAAATAGATGAAACTGGTTTCAATCAAGGGGAAAAAATTTGGACCCTTGAATTGATAACCCATCCACTCATTCAATATTTGACAACTACTATTGACACTATTATGGGAGGATTTGGTATCTAGGGTCATACCCATTATTAGTTCACACAAATTAGAAACTATAATGAAAGAGGGTGATGTGCATTGAAGGGCTATTCCTATGTTGTCTTTGGGTACTGATCAACTAGTATACAAGTTTCGTAAGTCATCTAGCTAGAAAAGTAAAAGAAGACCATTGTTGCCAAACAAAATAAGGTTGCAAAAGAGTGAGTTTTGGATCTCACTGTAGTTCCATTCAAATTTCCCTAAATTCAACAACATCGTGTATTTTTTCTTCACAATAGTAGTCTTCAAATGATACTATGCATCTTCCAAAGCATCAATGCTCAAATAGTGAGTTTAATTATATAATTTCATAATTTGATAAATATTCTTTTTCTAATTGGAAGATTTGTTTACATATTTAAGCTGTTATAATGTATATATTTAATAGAGTACAACATTTAGAATTATGTTAACTGTCAAATGATGGGATTTTCTAGCCTTTTTCTAATGTCAAAATCCATATAGGGGATAGGAGAAGCATTAATTATGTAACTTTGATTGATAAAAGTGGGCGAAGACGTTCTTTTTTGCATTTGGAGTTGATAACTTAGAGTGCATGCAAAAGTATACAAAAATATAATGACACGCATAAAAGGCGGGTTTGTGTTTTTGAATTGTGTGCATGCAAAGGAGAGTCAAAAGAATGTTGAGGTGATTAAAAGGAAAGATACATATTCTACCATAAAAGCACCTCAAGATCATTTTTGCATTTGAATTTAAAAAAAATTTAAAGCTTATAGTCTCAAGAGTGCATCCAAAAGTGTAGAAAGTCTGATTGCATGTATAAAAGGGTTTGTTTGTGTTCTTGAACTTGTGTGCATTTAAAGGAGAGGCAAAATAAGATTGGGGTAATTGAAAGGGAGGTGAATGAAGTGTGTACACTTGACATAAAGAGTGTGAATACATTTGGAAAAGCCTCTTGAAGACTCAAATGATGGAATAGATGATACATCTTAATAGGTTATGTCATTATGGAAGACTTCAAGAAATGTAGTACATCATTTTGGTATTGACTATTCCAATTGCCTCAAGGAGATTATTGTCACCATTGAGGTAGAGTTTAGGTTTGGTAAGACTCAAAGGATAGATTTCAACATAAAGGAAGCTCAAGCCAGGTAATACTCAAAAGGACATATTAAATCAACTTAAAGGAAGGAGTAGATCTAGGTAATACATAAACTTGAGTAAACCTATTAGACACTAAGTTAGGGTTTTATAATATGATCTTAAGGATGGATTGGTTTAGGGGACATTGTAACTTAATTTTTTTTCCATAATGAATGGGTTGAGTGCTTAGATGACCAGGAGAAACTAGTGGTGCTCCAAAGAACCCAAGGACCAATATTATAAAGCACAACCATCACCATTCAAGTTAGGAGGCCGATGAAGAAGGGGAAGAAGGGAATCAAATTCTTCTTAATTAAAATTGAGGAAGGAAGTGAATATCTAATACCTAATATATAAAACTATATTTGATCCTATAGAAATTTTAATATGCATTTCCTAAAAGATTTTCTAGGCTTAACCCTTAAGCACTAGTTTGATTTATCAATTTATTTGGTTTTAGGGGTTGGATCTATTTTATAGGATCCATGCTAAATGAATATATCTAAATTATAGGAGCTGCGAATGTTTATAGGATCTAATGGAGAAAGGTCTAAATTGACCTGATGTGTCCACATGGGGAGCTCTAGTACTCTTTGTCAAGAAAAGGGATGGGACTTTAAGATAGTGTATTGATTATCAAACATTGAACGAAGTGGCCATTAGAAACATATATTCTCTTCATAGAGTTGATAATTTTTTTGATCGAATGTAAGGAACCATAGTTTTTTGTAGAATAGATCTAAAGTTTGGTTATCATTAGCTAAGGATGAAAGAGGAAGATAATCCAAAGACAAAATTTCAAACTAGATATGATCATTGAGTTTTTAGTAGTATTATTTGGTTTACCAAATTCACCTTTTATGTTTATGAGCTTAATGAATCATGTTTACTGTGATTTCCTAGATAAATTTGTGCTAGTGTTCTTGTATGATATTATGATCTAATCCAAGAATACACAAGATCATGAAGAGTATCTAAAAATTTCACTGTAAAATCTAAGGGAGCATAAGCCTTATGTAAATTCATCGAATGTTCATTCTTCCAACTAAAAACACACTATTTAGGACACATCATATTAGTTGAGGAAATTTGGTGGACCCAACTAAGATCCAAGCAATTTTGACTAACTTGCCCCTAAGAATGTATCTAAAGGAAGATATTTAATGGGATTGGATGGATATTACCAAAGGTTTGTGGAACTGTGAAGGTTGATTTAATCTTTGTCAAGCTGCGAATAGTGATTTAACCATGCAAGGAGCCATGAATTAATCTCTCATGCATAGAGCCATGAAACTTCTTTTTGCAGGCCATACATTTTTTAATCAAACTTTATACTTTATAAAGTTTCAACAGAAATATTTATTTAGGGCTTCTAATTGCTTTGCAACCGAAGAGGAAGTGGGCCCAAGGTTTTTTTGAGGTTGTTTTTGGGAACATTTATCCCACATTTGTTGCGAAGGTGTCTTTTTTCCCTTTATATACTCCAATGCTCATGCTAGACATTTGAAGTGCTCATGTGATTTGTGAGGTGGCTTATGTGCTTGGCAAGTTGTTTTGGAGATTTGGCTTGGTGATTTGGTATGGAAACTCGCCACAAAACACCCAATAAGGTGTTTAATTTTTTGCTCAATTTTTTTTAGATTCTTAGCCCTTTTTGCTTTATTGCTTCCTGAAGTATTTTGGGAAGGCTTCATTTGTAGTATATATCATATTTGGGAGTTTCTAATATTATAATTGTGAAACAAGCACAAAACCACGAGCCATAGGATCAAACAAAAAACTAATACACCTTCCACCCAAGAGATCTGTAAACAAGAATTGCTATATTCATCAACAAGGAAAAGTTACAGAAAAAAGCTTTCAAAAAGCTATGAAAGCTCCAAAAAATTTCTTGTGAATAATATCCAAGAGTTATTTACAAAGAGGGTTGAATGCTTATAAGAGAAAAACCCTAAATGAGAAAGGTATTAGATCATTCCAAGTGTCAACATCACATGAGATGTGACATAATGATTTAATATTAAATGAACTAATAAAGCATTCCTATGTTTAGCTAAAGTGTGTGAGAATAAATTATACTAATAATCAATTAAAGATTAATTAATTATTAGCTAATGTATGATAACTCTAACACCCCCCGTTAAGATGAACTTAGGGAGTTGCTAAAATCCCTAAAAATAATACACGATGGGTTTCGAAAAACATGACCAAGTAAGGTACCTATGTACAAACAAAAGATCTCTATAATGTGGAGAAATAGAGAAAACCTCATGGGAAAAACTCTACTCCAAAAAGAGATGAAAGCCAAGTGAAAGATTGAAGAAGCTTACAAACAAGACAAGGTTGTCCCAAAAGATAGAAACAAAGGAACATCCAGAAGCATGAAGAAGCTGCAAAAATGTAGGATTTGAGAAATACAAATCCACAGAACCCAAAGAACACCTGCATGCAAGAAACTTGTCACAGAGAAAGAGAGAGAACAAAACAAGGGTTTTGGCTCTGACAATGTGTAAAATGTATTATCAGTGAAAAAATGAATCAAGTAAATTAATAGAATACAAGAGATCAATCCTTCTAAAAGGAGATCCAAACCGAATGGAAAACCTAACCCTAAAGGTGAGTACATTTAATAATTAATATTAATTATTAAATGACTAATATATGTGCATAAAGTGAAGTCTTAAGAGGAGAGTAAAGTTAATTAATTACTTTACTCTAACACCCCCCTTAAGATGAGCTACAATGCAGAAGAAACCAAAGGAACTACAATGCAACTGTGGGTTTTGGCAACATGGCCTGATCAGGTACCCAAATACAACAAAATCTCTATAAAGTGGAGTAAAGGAGAAAACCCAGTGGCAAAAAAATCCTCTCCAAAAAAGAGATAAAGAAACATGCTGAAAAAAAACATAAAGGAAGGAAGGCCTCACCGAGACCCCCCAAGGACAACTTCCTTCACCCCAAGCATGGAGCAAAGCTGAAGATAGTGCAGAGATGCCAAAGGTTTAGTGAAGATGTCTGTAACCTGCTCCTTTGTAGGAATGTACTCCAAGACGAGAGAACCATCTTGAATCAACTGCCTGATGAAGTGCATGTGGATTTCAATGTGCTTTGTCCATTGATGCTCCACTGGGTTGTAAGAAATGTGAATGACACTCTGATTGTCACACCAAAGAATAGTGGGACTATCTAGAGGAAACCCAAACTCTGTCATCAACTGCCGAAGCCATAAAACCTCCTAACTGGATAACACTGCTACTCGGTACTCAGCCTCTGTAGATGATAATGCAATAGCAGACTACTTCTTGCAAGACCATGTAATAGGACCAGAACCAAGGAAAAAAAAAAATCCAGAAGTAGACTTTCGATCATTGACATCACCAGCCCAATCGGAGTCAGTGAAGCCAATGATGTGAGGGGATCCTGAAGTGTAGTGAATGCCATAATGAGTAGTGCCCCGAATGTACCTCAAAATACATTTGGCTGCTTGCCAATGGCTCTCATGAGGATCATGGGAAAACCTAGAGACAAGGCCAACAACAAAGGAAAGATCAAGACAAGAATGTGTCAGGTACAACAAACTGCCAACCAACTGCCTGTATAAAGTGGGATCCATTGAAGGAGTAGAACAAGTGGAAGACAAAACAACACTTGACTGAAATGGAGTGGGGACAGACTTACAATCAAGCATGCCAAATCGTTGAAGCATATCAAGAGCATACTTCTCCTGAAATATGGAAATCCCATCCGAAGACTGAATAACCTAAAGACCCAAAAAGAAGTGCATAAGACGAAGATCTATCATCTCAAACTGCTCCATCAAAACTCTCTAAACACTCTGAATCATGGAGGATGAGCTACCTGTAAGAATGAGATCATCTACATATAGCACAAGAATCAAAAGATCACCCTCCTGACGTTGAATATACATTGTGTGATCGAAATGACAGCGTGTGAAGTGAAAGGAAAGCAAGAAAGAGTCCATCTTCTCATACCAAGCCCGAGGGGCTTGTTTGAGACCATACAATGAATACCAAAGTCTGCAAACCAAAGAAGTGTCCTGCAAAAATCCTTGAGGCTGCTCCATATAGATCTCCTCATGTAGGTCTCCATGCAAGAGAGAACTCTTCACATCCATCTGAAACACTGTCCATCCCTGTGAAGCTGCAAGTGAAAGTACAAGGTGTATAGAGTTCATCTTGGCAACAGGAGCAAAGGTCTCAGAGTAGTCAATACCCTCTACCTGAGAAAAACCCTTCGCAACAAGACGTGCCTTATATTTATCAATAGAACCATCTGCAGCATACTTGGTACGATACACCCACTTTCACCGAACCAACTTTCTTCCCTTAAGAAGAGGACAAAGATCCCAAGTATGATTCTTCATCAAAGAAGAATACTCCTCATCCATGGCCCTATCCCACTCAAGGTGACCTATTTCCTCTGAAATTTTTTGAGGATCATCCAAAATGGCATGACTCAAAAGACTAGAACTAGATGTCTGAGCACGAGTACGACGAGTATCTGAAGGATCACCTACCAAAGAACCAGCTGCCTCAATAGTAACACGGGCCCACCTAGGTAAATGCAGAGCAACTGGTGGTGCTGGAGATGGTGGATCATCATCTACATCATCCTCAGGAGATAAGTAATCCTCAAGAGATGAAGAGGGAGGAGTAGGCAATGAGGGAGAAGCTAGTGATGGAGAATCCATCTGAGGATAGCGCTCATCAAACTGGACATCTTGCCAAAACAAGACCTCTCTAGAATCAGGATCAAACAACCTGTACACCTTAACATCCTCACAATAGCCAACAAATATGAGTGGTCGGCTCTTCCTCTCCATGGCTTTCCGCTGAGCATCAGAAATAAATGCCCAAGCCTCACTACCAAAACCTCAGAATGTAGAAACATCAGGCTTGACATGGGTCCAAGCCTCCTCAGGAGTCATATGTCGCAATGCCTTATGAGACATCCAATTTTGAATATAATTGGCACAATTGACTGCCTCAACCCAAAATGAAGAACTCATAGCTCGAGACTGTATCATACAATTTTCCATCTCCCATAAGGTTCTGTTCTTTCTCTTAGCGACACGATTCTGCTGAGGGGAGTAAGGGACTGTAAACTGATGCTATAAACCATGCTCAGTGCAAAAATATCTGAAAGCCTGATTAACATACTCCCCCCATTATCTGTGCGTATCCTCTTGATAGAAAGTCTAGATTGCTTCTCCACAAATGTCTTAAAAGTCTTGAATGAGTCAAAGACATTAGACTTGTACTTAAGAAAGTACACCCATGTACGTCTGGAGAAGTCATCAATAAAAGTGAGCACATAGTGGGCCCCTGAAAAGGAAGGAGTCAGAAAAGACATAAGATCACTATGTACCAACTCTAGGGGTTCCCTAGCACGAGTGTCTCGACCCTTAGGAAAAGGATCTTGATGATGTTTTCCAAGGACACAACTGCGACATACACCATCAATACAAGAAATCTATGGGAGCCCATTCACAAGTGCATGAGTACTCATCTACTGTAGATATCTGTAATTCACGTGGCCAAAATGCTCATGCCAAAGCCTGCTCACTGAATCTGCATGGGTTATAAGAGAGGAACCAACAGTGTCTGAACTCTCAAATCCATCAAATCTGTATAAGCGTGATGCAGAATCCACACTCCCAGTAGCCACTGTGATAGGTCGAATGTGAGCGTTAGAAAATGAGCAGCAAGTAAAAGAGTGCAAATAAACACCAAAACAACCTACACCTCAAGATTAGCCTAAGTTGGAATCAATATAAGATAAAAACAACAAAATGGAACTTTATACCTTGCGTCGAATCGATCCTTTGGTTGGCCCTTCGATCTTTGATGTGTATGCTCCTTAGATGGCACAAGATGCAAGCTAAATGATATTGTGAGGATGGGTGCAAGTGGATGAAAACATGAAAATGGCTAAGTGTAGATTGAGAAATAAAATTGCAAGAGTTTGGCTAGCAAAATGATCTCCCCCCAAAATGAGAGAAAAAAGGGGGTATTTATAGGAATTTTGAGAATTCCTAGAGGAGATGGATGGCCAAGATTGAGCCACCAAATATCAAGATGTAGGGCTAAGGTGAGTTGAGAACTCACAAGCCCTCACATCTTGACATGTGGCATGGGGAGAGGCTTAGAAAAGATGAAGTGGACATGAGGTGGAAGGATAGGACATGACATGGGGGGTACAAAGTACCTTGGGATTGGACAAGATCTCCTCATAAAGGAGGTACTTGTCCCCATGTGGGGGAGAGGACAAGTGGGGAATTAAAAATTCCTCAAATATTCTCATGGGGATGAGAGAAGGAATTTAAAATTCCTTAAATGCATTGGGGGATTAAATGTGAATTAAAAATTC
The DNA here is from genome assembly GCA_007258455.2 of Sequoia sempervirens. Taxonomy (NCBI): domain Eukaryota; kingdom Viridiplantae; phylum Streptophyta; class Pinopsida; order Cupressales; family Cupressaceae; genus Sequoia; species Sequoia sempervirens. The sequence goes on from VDFB02105785.1 coordinate 70,385,775, forward strand.
ACATGGGGAAGTGGAGATGCCTTGTCAAAAAAGAAAAACATTTAATAGGGTAAACTCAATTAAGTGATTAGGATTTTGCAAGCACTTGATTAGACTGATTAATGAAGATTAGAAGAGAGTTAGATTTCACATGTGACTTGATGTGACAAGTCAAAGATCACATGGGGAAGAGTAATGAAGGATTAGAGGAGGGTTAGGTGGCTAAGAGAGATTAGAGGCCAATTTGCAAAAGTTGGAGGATGTGACACATCCTAATCAAGGATTAGGCATGTGCACATCCTAATGATGGGATTAGAAGAAGGATTAAGATAAGATAAAAATGATGGAGGATGTGACATGAGGGGAATTAAATAAATGAAATGTTTATTTAATTCAATTGATGGAAGGAGGATTAAAGAGATAAGGTATTATTGATTAAATACCTTAGGGATTTGGCAGAATTAAAGCTATTAATTAAATAATAGTAGTATTACGAAAATAAGACGAAAGGGGATGAATTTGAATAAATTAAGTGTCCAAATTTAGACGTCTACAGCCACAACCAAGTTAGGATCATGAAGATCTCGAATAACCACATCATGTGGTGAGAACTCAACTATATTACCAGAGCGAGAGTGGAAAATCTGATAAATGGATAGAAGGTTTGTCAAAATGTCAGGAACCAGAAGCACATCCTGAAGACAACCACCATCCAATGAAACAGTACTTGAACCCTGAACTGAAAGCTATGCTAAGTCACCAATTGCAATATGTCTAGTGCCTATAGGGGCAAGAGTGGTGACCAAATCCTCTATGTGTGTCATATGGTGAGAGGCACCAGAATCTAGAATCCAAGTGGATTATGAGGACAATGCTCATGCAGAAAGAGCATGACCTTTCCCTGTGGGCTGTGAAGGAGGCTGAGGTGCAGTGATATTATGCTGTTGCATGACTTCCTCTAAAGCCTCTAAACATTTCCAACACCTGGAAACTAGATGTTCTTCCTTGCCACAAAAACTGCAAGGATCACCAGATTTCTTCTTAGTCTTGGAGGAAGACTCACCAGACTTTGAAGATTTTTGTTTGGGCTATGGTTTTGAATCAAACTTAGGTGGTGGCTTGGAGGGATTCTCACTAGCCCCTGAATATTTCTTAGGCTTCAGTTTCTGCTTCTGTTTTCCCTTGGAGGACTGGGCTACAAACACTTGGTTTTGTGAACCTGAAAGTGAATCCATCTGCTTGAGCTTGGCTTGCTCATGAGTCAGACAATCAAAAAACACCTCAAAAGTAGGCATGACATGTCGAGCACCCAAGGCATCCATGGTGGAATAGAAGGTCGAAGAGAAGATCTAAAATGGACCCTGAAGCTTGGAGAGGATTAGGAAGATGCACTCTGTATCAGTCTTAACCTTGCCACAACCCTGCAAGATATATCTTTGCTGTTTGAACTTCATCAGAAAGTCCTCAATGGAGGGAAACGAATTAGGTACCAAGGAAGTTAACTCAGCCTCAAGGTGAAAAGCTCTAAACTCATTGACAGTACCAAAAAGTCCATCAAACTTGGTCCAAATGGCTCGAGGAGTGAGACACCCATCAAGATGAAACAAGAGACTATCAGAAATGTGCAAAGCCATCAATCCCATAGCCTGATCCATATTGTTCTTGTGCTGCATAACCTCAAAGGGGTGAGTCAACTGAGGTTGAACCTCATCCAAACAGGACCATAACCCTCGAGACTGAAGAAGAGTCATCATGCGACCCTTCCAAGTGTAATAATTATGCGGTGTGAGAGATTCAATAGATCTTTCGGCCATCCTATGAACTGTGCCTCAACTGTTCTGAATTTTTGTTTATTATTATTTAGTGGTCGTTCAGAACTAGACAGAAGATACAGAAGGGGTTTTTTTTGTTTTTTTTTGGTGTTTATAGATTCTGGTTTTCTGATGTAAATGACAGAAAGCAAGAAAAAAAACACCCCCCATAGTGCAAAAATCCAATCCCTAGTACAAACTGAAAGCCAGAAAACAATAGAAAGCAATATATCATAGAGACAAATCTCTGTGTATCTAAAGAATTTTATAATGAAATAGACTATAGATCTGGAAAGAGCACAGTACCACCTTTCCGACGCCTATTCACTTTCGAAAAATAGAGCAAAAATGAGCAAGTTAAGCCCCTCAGAGTGCAAAAAGATCATCGGAATTTGACTGCAAAAAAATGCAAACAAATTGGAAAATTCTAAAAAATTTCCTACACCATCATAACGAGCTCAGAGCTAGCTTTCCAATGCCTATTTTCGTTCAAAAAATGGAGTTAAAATGCCCGAGATATGCACATTTGAGTGAAAGGAGGTAAAAAAAATTGATAGAGGGCCTTGGTGGCTCTCTGGTGGTGCTCCGGAGGCTAGTGGTGCATGGGTGGGGTGCAGGTGGCGCGCAGGCGACACTCAGGCTGGCAACATGGTGGTGGCTACCTGGCCGCGGTGGGCTGTTGCTATCGGCGGCGGTGGCCACCGGGCGGCTCACCGGTGGCGCGGTTGGTTTGAATGGGCAACACCTAAAATTAACAAAAAAACTTGTTTTTTTAATTTTTTTTAATTTTTTGTAATTTTTGACCTCGAACGGCATGCCCTAGGGCTGTACGGCCTTGGGGAAATTTTTTTTCTCCTTCTGGTGCAATAGTGTCCGAATTGGACGTGTTTTATATGAAAATAGGGGTTTTTGGACACTATGAGCTCAACGGTGAGGTCCGTTTGAACTCAAAGTGCACCAAAAAAAAGAACCCCCTATTACAAATAAAACTTAGAAAATAAACACAGATCTGATGCAACCAAAACCTAGATCTCTAATTCTTTCAAAAACTGAACAAGCTGCAACAGATCTGACTCTGATACCATGTAGGATTTGAGAAATATAAATTCACAGAACCCAAAGAACACTTGCATGCAAGAAACTTGTCACAGAGAAAGAGAGAAAAAAACAAGGGTTTTGGCTCTGACAATGTGCAAAATGTATTATCAGAGAAAAAATGAATCAAGTAAATCAATAGAATACAAGAGATCAATCCTTATAAAAGGAGATCCAAATCGAAGGGAAAACCTAACCCTAAAGGTGAGTGCATTTAATAGTTAATATTAATTATTAAATGACTAATATATGTGCATAAAGTGAAGTCTTAAGAGGAGAGTAAAGTTAATTGTTGAAGAATGATCGTTGAAATGCTGAAAGAAGAACCTCCTCTGAGACATTTGATGATCAGGATCAAGAAGACAAGAATTTGAATGAGTGCCCCCAACAACACTACTTGAATATGATGGCAAGCCAAGGCAAACATCAAGAACTCAAATATACATATGGATTGCCCCAAAGGTATGAAGAACTAATCAAGTAAAAATGGAAGGTCACCTCCATAAAGAGGAATGCAAGAGTGTCCATATGGTAAATGCTCCATCTCACTGAAATGCATAAGTAACCAGCTTTTGCATCCACCTAGTACATAGGAACAAATACTGTATACATAGCTCATTCAAATGTGAAACCAAGGAAGCAGTAGCACCAACAACAGAAACCCCCCCATAATGCTGAAAAAGGAGAGGCATGATAGGTATACTAAAACTGAATGCCTGAAAGTAGTGCATGAAGAGGAACCAAGAACATTTGAAGGCGCAAACATGAAAGTACAAGCAGATAGAAAGGATGTGAAAATAAGTCACATACGCATGAGAAAGGTATGAAGGAAAAAAAGGAAAACATCAACCCCCATAACACTTTATATCATAGTGTGAGTACAATAAAGCACAAAGTGATGTGCAAAAATCCCAATACTACACATACAAAGCTGAGGCATTTTATCCCAATACAAAGTGCATTTACAAATGATAAATACATGCAAGTGAGCCCATAAGGTCCAAAAAAGACAATAGATGAGAAGAAGGATATCTAGAAAAAACCAAAAATCAAATCTAGAAACCACCTGCACCACTATGAAGAGCTTGGAAACAACTTTATGATGATATCTCGTTTTCCCATTTTTGACATCCTATGCAAAAGTTATGCCGAAAACATTGAAGGAAACCTGAGAAAAGAATATCTTACTTTGATTGGAAATAACAAGGACCTGGGAAAAAATCTCCAAAAAATACATGCACCATTAGAAAGTACTCTAAATCCTCTTTCCAACAATATCTTGTTTGCCTGATTTTGACATTGTGGGAAAAAGTTATGGCCTTTGGAAGAAAACAACTCCAAAAGGGAAAAAATAGACAGTCATTGCATTAAATTTGATGGCCAAATGACTATTGCAGCAAAACTGCGAGCTTAAATTTGATGGTCAAATGTCCGTCAACGCATTTGTCCAATTTGGCTCATTTTAAAAAAATGTTTTTAAAAATAAAATAAAAATAATTACATATAAATTTTTTTGTAATAATTTTTTTTTAAAAAAATGAGTGGTGGGGGGCATATGGGCCACCCCCACCATTCCCCATGGGAAAGGTACACCTGCACAGGGCCTGCACAGTTACGTACCTATGTAGTACTAGCACAAGGGTATGTATCTTGCTCTTTTGACCTTTTTTTTTAAAACCAATTTTTTTTTTTTGAAAAAGATTTTTTTAAAAACCCAATTTTTTTTACAAATAAAAAATCTGTAGGAGTTTTTTTTGGAATTTTTTTAATGATTTTTTTTTACCTCATAATGCATGTAGGAGGCTGTTTAGCCCTTGCTAGGTAATTTTTTTTTTGCCTCGGGATGACCTGCTCCAAAATTGACAAATTATATATGGAAATAGGGGTTTTTGGGCCTTCTAAGCGTAATGGTGAGGTCTATTTGGGATCAAAATGCTTCCAAAAATTAGATACCCCTTGGATTTGGCAAAAAAACCCTTTCTTCAAACTCTCTCATATTTGAGAAACGAAAGCCAAATTTGATGAAACAAAGGTCAATATTGACTATTTTGGTAACTCTGGGTTCAATGGAGAGGTTTGATTTGACCCTGGATCCACTGAAAAATTCCCACCTCCAAAATTAGCAAAATGAGCAAAGGGGATTCAAATATGAAGACTGCAACCTTTGTTGAAGAAGAAAACCTCATAAATCGAGAAGGGGCTCGCGAAATCCATGCTCTGATACCATGTTATAGTTATAAAACAAGCACAAAACCATGAGCCACATGATCAAACAACAAACTAATACACCTTCCATGCAAGAGATCTGCAAACAAGAATTGCTATATTCATCAACAAGGAAAAGTTATAGAAGAAGCTTTCAAGAAGATATGAAAGCTCCAAAAATTTTCCCATGAATAATATCCAAGAGTTATTTACAAAGGGGGTTGAATGCTTATAAGACAAAAGCCCTAAATGAGAAAGGGATTAGTTCATGACAAGTGTCAACATTACATGAGATGTGACATAATGATCTAATATTAACTAATAAAACATTCCTAAGTTTAGCTAAAATGTGTGAGAATAAATTAGACTAATAATAAATTAAAGATTAATTAATTATTAGCTAATGTATGATAACTCTTAACATATAATTGTTGTTGAAGCTTAATGTCTTTGTATTCTTGGAGATTTGTCATAGTTCATTATGGGGTTTTCATTTCATCCCATTGTGATTATACTGAAAAGGGGAAACTATAAACAATGGAGAGATGGTATCATAAAACATCTTATATGGCTTCATTTGTTGCCACATTTGTATAATCTTGTTCCCCCTCTTGGTATTGATAGTAAGAAATTTGCATGGAGTTGCAAAAGGGATCATGTCTTAGGAGTTATTGCAATGCATATTGAAGATGCCACTTTGAATACTATTGATCATTTTGAGTGTCCTCATATTCTTTGGACTAAAATTTGGGAGATACATGGAGATCCTAATGAAGTTTCCCAAGGTAACCAAATTTAACAATAATAAGATTGTGCAAGATTATAATATGAGTGAGATTTCATGATCTAGGTTGGTCAGTTGAAACACAAGCTATCTCAATCAACTGTTCCACAAGAAAATGTTCTTCACTAGCTTGCAAGTTCATTATATTCCAAGGGACACCAAAACTTCACCCTAATTTCCGTAAACTCTAAACCCTGAACTCTAAAATCTAAACCCTGAACACTAAAGCATTTATTTTGTCCTAGGACCTTAAAATGAAATTTGGTTGCCTTAGGCAACTCCACCAAATTTTATTCCCTTAAGCCATGTAATTTTGTCATAGGATCTTACTACATAGATCCCCTTAAGCTATCCTAATACCCTAAACCCTAAACCCTAAACTCTAAACTCTAAACTCTAAACCCTAAAGCCATAATTTTTTCTTAGGATCTTAATGAAATTTGGTTGCCTTGGGAAACTTCACCAAATTTTATTCACTTGAGCCATGTCATTTTGTCCTAGGACCTCACTAGACATAGATCCCCTTAAGCCATCCTATCACCCTAAATTGTAAATCAATTTCTTAAGGGGTCCTAATATGACATTTCTTAATGGGATTAAATAAGTTGTCAAAATTTGGTGAAGTTTCCCAAGGAAACCAAATTTAACAATAATAAGATCATGCAAGATTATAATATGAATGAGATAAATCATTATCTAGGTTGATTAATTTACGGTTTAGGGTGATAGCATGGCTTAAGGGGATCTATGTCTAGTAATAGGACATTTTAATATTTATACTTTACAAATTTAGTGATCTCATACATGATATACATGATATGTACATTCAATAATTAGCGATAATTAGTCAATGAACTTATTCAATTCACATCAAACAATAGTTAGTCAATAATCACAATTTACAAACAAAAACAATCCATTTATATACTAGAAAGGATAAAATTTTAAGAAATAAACAATACCAAACAAGATTAGAGAACAAAAGCATTAATAAATTCTATAAATAATAGCATCCAACACTAATTTATACGTTGTCAAAACAAATAATGGCATCCGATACTATTTTATAAGTTGTCAAAACAAATAATGGCATCCAATACTAATTTATAAGCTGTCAAAAAAAATAATGGCATCCAATACTAATTTATAAGCTGTCAAAACAAATAATGGCATCAAATACTAATTTATAAGTTGTCAAAACAAATAATAGCATCCAACACTAATTATAGGTTGTCTTAAGGGGATGTATTAAGGGGTCCTAATACGACATCTTAAGGGGATGTCTTAAGGGGTCATAATACAACGTCTTAAGGGGATTTCTTAAGGGGTCATAATACAATGTCTTAAGGGGATGTATTAAGGGGTCATAATACAATGTCTTAAGGATATAATTGTTTTAACAATAATGTATGCATGATATTTAGTGATTATGCAATCAAATATAAAGTTTCAAAGTAGGAAAACATGCACATTTAACAAACAAAATATATAGAATATTGATTTTGATACATAAAAGTACATAGAGTACATAATTGTGTATGTACATGTATTTGTAATTTCTACAAAATGTTTAATTCTGTAAGTATGTATGTATATGTCATCTCAAAACAATGTTTACAAAATTTGGATATGCCATCTCAAGAACATTTCAAACTCGTGCCCATAATGTAGTACGTCTTCACACCACCTGATATAAAAAAGGTACAAGAAATATCAATGAAATCATCAAAACATACATATTTTAATTTATATAAAATCATGTATATGTACACAACTCAAGTACCCGCATTTAAAAGTATTCCACACTTGTGTGTAGGTTGAATCCAGGCATCCTCTCCTTTTTGTTTCAAAGTATGAGATCAATGCAATGATGGTTTAAGGATACAAAAAAGGATAATAAATCAATTTTAACTATTAATGTACGTGCAATATCAATAAGTAATCAAAACATGTATTTAAATATAATTTAACTAATAATTACCTATTTTTACTAAATATTCCATGTTGTCTAGGTTGAATCTGCATGGACTAGATCCTTTCTGTGATTGTGGCTTAAGGATCTATAAAAGGACAATTTAAGTCAATTTCAACTAATAACACACTTGACCAATATCGAAACATGTATTTAATCTATTTAAAAGGATAATATAAAACTAAAACTATATTTACCTATATTTACTTATTCCATTGTACCATCCGCATCCTCTCTTTTTTGCAATGCATCTATGATTGTCTCATACTCTTCCATAGAAATTGTCCATAGAACTATTTGCAAGTCTTCCATGATACTGATCTATTTTATATTTGTTGCCACCACCAAATGTGAATAATGTATAATATTTTTATGTGTTTCATAATCTTCAAATGTAGGTAGACCATTCTTCCTTTTGAGGTATTTTCGTAGCCAAGTTCCAAAAACCACCATCGATCCTATTGGAAAACATGAAAACCATCATCAAATAAGTTCTAAAATTTTTCTTAAGGAGATCAAAGACTTGTTCTAAAAAATTGCTTAAGGGGATCAAAAACTTGTTATCAAAATTTGCTTAAGGGGATCATCGTACCTGTTGGATAATGATAGCCATCATCATCTTCTCGAGGTGCTATTAACTTATGTTTGGTTTCCACACAACAAGCCAACCAATATTATATTTTTTTTTCATTCCCCTTAGGTGCAACAACATCATACACATGTCTTGCAAACAAAAAATGATTTAATAACTTGTGCATATCCATATAAATAATTTAGTATTACAAAATAACTTTATAAAGCGAAATAAAATGAAATAAATTGAATTAAATTAACTTCTTGTACAAGGTATGAAACACAACCATAGTCTTTAGATGCAAACACTTGATCATTTTCTTCAATAGTTCTTTCATATTGATCATGTGCTTGTGCAGGTGTCAACAATCTTTGCTCCCATTGTTCAACACATTCTATATTTGCACATGCTTCCCAATCTCCTCAGATACAAAACTGGCAAAAACATGCAAGCTCCCTTGTCCAGATAGTCCATGTGCTTGCTGTCGAACTCCTAAATGAATGCCATTTAGTAGATCCACTGATTGTCTCACAGTAAACTCTAGGTACAATGTTCTCTTTTTCAACCAACCAAAAGAATCTATGAACTATAGAGTACTCACTCAAACTAGGTACAAATAATATTATATTACACCAATCCACAATCCCACATGTATCTTTAAATTTTACTGCATCCTCGAATTTTAATTTTTCTCTAGCAAAAATTCTTTTGACACATGCACCAACTCCATCATATTTTCCTTTACCATGCCCAGCTTAAAAAAAACTCCATATATGTTGGAAATTATGTTCCTTGTGAACCCTACTTAACCAATAGAACATTCGAGCATTCTTGAACTGCCTCGCACAATTATCTATTCATATGAGGCATTCTTTCATCTGGATTCCTCTTTCTCTTAAATTTCTATAAAATATACTGAAATAGTATTGAACAAACTCTAATGAGTGTAATCCGTTGTCACTCAAATAAAAATGATACTTCCTCAAAACTTTTCTATCATCCTCAGTGCTATCATCTGCATGTCTATAAACAATATGGACAAACATAGCTACTTGCACTAAATTATAATACTGTGATTGAATTTCCTCTTGCGGAGCTAGAGTATAATTTTCCACAAAATCAACCACTAAAAGTATAGTACCAATTGGAAATGTGTTTCTACATGCACGAAATTGGCTATCAAGCCATCAAGCATGTTGAGAGTGCATGAAATATTTTGGTTCAATCTTATTCTTAAATTCACTCATGAATGCATGCACACTAACTTTTTCTGTAACTAAATCACAACACTTTCCTATTTTTCCATCTTTTAAATAATAGTGAATATTCTTAAATATTTTAACATCTACTAATTGTTGTCCAAAATCATTATCAACACTTTCATGCATACATATTCTTAAGAATGAAATATTTCCACAGTTAATGCATTGTCCAAAAATACAAGAACTTAAATAAAACAATTTACCATTAGATCTTTCACAAAACAAACCTGAAATAAACTCCCTTATTGCTTTAGATGACATATTAATACCACATTCCTGTATAATCATGTTAGTATGCAAGGTACAATGTATATATTGAAAAACATCATAAAAATAATGAAATTGAACATGCGTTTTACAACAACAAGATATTTGTTGCTTATTAATTTTTAGATACCACAGTTTACATTTTTCAAAAGACCTTTGACTTATTTTAATATTACCACATAACACTAAATCACCACAAAATTTTCTATGAAATTCAGTTTGCGTTGTATCTAATAGGTGTTTTGGGTGAGGATCATGAACTTTGGACCCCACCCTTAATTTTAAAACATTTGTAGCATTAGATGAAACCCTAGTATTATCATGCCAATATTTTTTGATCAAATATTTAATTTCAACATTCAATTTCATATCAGACCTCGGGAATCGACCACTGAAAGTCCACCATTGGTTGATAGGATCATTTTCTATACTTTCTCTTCTTTTTTCCGCTCTTAGCAATGTTTTAGGATGTATTTTTAAAACTTCACTAATATTGCTTACCATTCTTTTGTTCAAAGTTGCTTTATTAACTATAGTAGTTGTTATAGCTCTTCTTGCTGCATTTTTATCTTTAGATCGACTATTTTTCCCAATAGATTGAATGGAACTAGCAACAATAGACATAACATGTTTTAATGATTGATCTATTATTTTTGGTTTAACAAAAAAGCCTAACCTTTTCATTATTTTCCTCATTTTTTGCATTCTCATCAATTGCATCATTACTTGACATTGAATTGCAATTTTTTTACGATAAAAAAAATTGTTGTATATTCTAGTCGCATGTGTTGTTATTTGCCTCCAAGAAATTTGACCATGAAGATTATCAAAAACACCACTTTCAATTTAAAATTTTTTTTTTTCATTAAATTCAACATCACATTCTAGATTTTCATCTTCATCTTCATCTTCATTTTCATTTTCAACTTCAAAACAATTTACATTTTCATCAACAAAACAATTTTCATTTTCATTTACATCAACAAAACGGTTTTTGTTTTCATTTTCAACAAAAGGATCATTCTCATTTTCATTTTCAACAAAAGGATCCTTCTCATTTTTATTTTCGATAAAATCTATAAAAGTTTCATCTCTTTGAATATTATCAATGTCAACATTGTTAAGTCCAACATCTTGTAAAACTTCTACATACGAATTTACCATTTCACTAACATGTGGATTTGAAAATGTACCTGGATTTGTGCATATTGAAACATTCTCCATAACATTGAAAGAGAGATTTGAAGACATAATAGGACTTTCTTGTATAATCATATTCTTCTCCAAATTGACTTCTTGCAAATTAGCTTCATCTACTACCATGGTTGCCTTAATGTTTTCATTTTCAATAGTTGTGGAATTGGATGCTCCCCCATCATTCATTGATTTAATTCTCATTCTTCTTTGTCTTTGTCTTTGTCTCTCCTCTTTTTTTGCTTCAATTTCTTCAGGAGTCGATGTCTTCCTCCTCTTATTACGAGCTTTATCTCCCATGATTATAAAATTCTCAAGCACAAATGAATGTTAATAGTGAAATTCTTCAAAAAATTCAATCCAAATTGGAAGTTGAAGACCTATAAGGACAAAATTCTTCCTCTTGTGTTCCTCAAAACAAGTAGAAACCTAGCACAATTCCACTTTTAAAATTGTTTTCTTCATGCCTCTGAAAAAATCAATCCATATTGCAAGTTGAAGACCTTTTGTTCCTCCAAACAAGTACAAAACTAATACAATTCCACTTCAAAAATGGTTTACATGATGCCTCCTTTGAAAAAATTAATAAAAAATGCAAGTTCACCACCTGTAAAGACAATAGTTGATGAAAAATAGCCCAATTTTATTGCTCTCAACCATACATGTGAAGTTGTAGACTTCACAATAAATTTAAATATAACGGTTAAAAACAAATGGGATCCCGTTTTATAATCGGGATCTCATTCCCAATATTAAATGTGGGGACCATTGACAAAGGAACGAGATCAGGTTTATAAAGCAACATCCTGTTTCGCCATCAACGATCACGACATTTAATATTGGGAAACGAGATCCCGCTTTACAAAACAGGATCCCATTTCCAAAAAAATGAAATTGGATTTGCTTTGTGGTTGGGTTTTTTCCTTTGGTTCGGGAAAAGCATTGGGAATTTGAACCTAGGCCTTCAACTTGGTTTGACCTGCAAGTTGAAGGTCCTAATAATGTCAAAGAAAAATACTAAGTTTGGACTTATGGCTGACGACTTTTTTTGCAATTTTTTTTGACAAAATTAAAACTCATTTTAGATGAGACAATAAAAATTCCAAATATGTAATTTTTTTTACAATTGGATTATTTTTTCTATTTTTCAATTAATTTCTGATGAAACTGGTCCATAAACTTTAAATATCAGGGTTTTTTATTATTTTATAACTTTTGATCAAGATAACATTTTGATGAACGGATTGCACGAGAACAAACTTTAGATAATTCTTTTCAATTTTAAAAAAATAAAATAATAAGTTTAGGTCATCTTATGCATGTGTCGTACACAACGATTTTTCAAAATGACAAATATAGCTAATAAAAATTTAACCAAAAAAATATTCAATAAAAAATTACAAAAAAATGTTGAAAAAAAACTTCAATGAGTCAAAAATCTTTTCCCAAAAGGATTTAGAAAAATACGATAATTTAGGTCAAAATATGGATGTCGTACATGTGCATGGTATGGTAAAAAAAAATGACTTTTAAATAGTGGTTTTTAGAAATGCCTATTGAAACTTAATTTGTACAATCTGGGTATTGAAATAAATTAAATATTTGGAAACTAGACTCCAAATACTACATTTTATGATCATTTACTTTTTTGAAGATTCCAACTCTAAGTGCTTCAAATTTTAAAGTCAAATGTGTCAAATTCTGAAAATCGGGGAAAACACTTCAACTTTTTGGCCAAAAAGTGGACTTGACTTCTTGCCAACACCCACACTTTATCTTTCTGATTTCAATTGCATTTTGCATTCTAGGTGTCCTTTGCATCAACATTCAATTCTATGGTTTGTTTTATTTTTGCATCCTAGGGTTTCTCAAATTGCATTAGTGAAAGACTCGTATAGATTTCATTTTAGCATATCAAATCATTCAAAAACTGAAAATCAACATTTGCATCTAATAAGCATTCAAATCACTTTAAATTTTTTGAAAAAAAACAAAAAAATCTCATTCTTGGACTCATTTGCCACTTTGGGCGAATGAATCCACCTGCACCTTTTAAACTACATTTTTAGGACTTTTCTGGGTATTTACTGCATTTCAGTTTTCTATTGTTTCTCTGTTTTAGTTTACAAAAATTCTGTTATTTGTATCTTGAACTCCTAGATCGGATTCCATTTGCATTAACCCCATATTTTTTGGTACTTGTATGAGTGTTTGGTGTCCCATTGATAATACTTTAGTGAGATGAAGTTCTAGACTCATGGCTACCCGCGATAACACTTTTGTTGTGGACCTTGGGATCTCAAGAGCTCCTACTCCTAGTATGGACAATGGTGCATTAGGCATGGATACTACCACTTATATTCCTTCACCTTCCCATCCCATGCATGTTGACACACAAACTAGTTCCATTACGCAAGAAAAATTCATTAGTATTCATAAGGATTTTGCACATTTACAGTAAGATTTATCCCTTGAAAACATTTCCACCACTGCCATACTTGTAATAGAAAACCTTCATCGTTTGATTGAAAGTGATGATGACTTACAAGTTATGAAAAGAATTGTTGGGATATACAACAAACATGTTCTTTCTACATCCCAATCAACAAACATTGTTGTGATCCAAGGAGGACCTCACATTCCTCCAACCATAGCATCCATACCCACTTATACCACTCCTCACATTACAACAACCATGCAATCGATTAGTCATGTGACTCCTTTTGCTATTCCAACTAGCATTCCTAGTTCTTTTGTGGCATTGACTATTCCATCTTCCACCTTCACCCCTCTTAGTGTCCCCTTCACTTCCCCTAATATTTCATACACTCCATCACCATTTTCCCTTCCACCTCATGCCACCTACACCAATCCCATCATTACACAAATATTTAACACTATTTCCTCAATGCAACAACAACTCTTCACCATTAGTCAAATTCATAATGCTCCACCCACATATCATGTTCATAGTAGCCCCTTATCTTTAGAAATCTTAAGAACCCCGATGCCACAAGGAATTGAAATGCCTAGATTTGAGAAGTACGGAGGTAAATGAGACCCTACTAATCATGTTAATGCCTATACCACCTTGTTTAGTGACTTTTTCCTTGATGATAAGCTCTTAGCCAAAATTTTTCCTAGGACCTTAAAGGACACTACACTGGAGTGGTTTTCAAATTTACCCAATCATTCAATTTGATTGTTTAATGAACTTGTGGATGCCTTTATAAGTCACTTCCAAGTTCATATAACTCCCAAAAAGACAATGGATGATTTAATGAGATGTAAACAACATGCAGATGAAAAAGTAACTGATTTTATTTCACGTTATCAATCATTGTATCCTCAAATTGATGTCAAGATTCCTGATTCACATATTCAAAAGATGTTTATCAAAAACTTGCACACTCATCTTCAAGATAAGTTGACTATGATAAAATTCCCTTCATTCATGCATTTATGCACAACTCTTTGTGACTATCACAACTTGGTTGTACTAGTTGTGATTCAAATTCTGCTCCTAACCGAGCTAAATCTAAACAAAATAACCAAAAAAACGTGCAAAACTTTAGAAAACAAAATAGAGGCTTCTTACAATTCAATCTGCCTTCTAAAAAAAACTCAACCAATGCCTACTCAAGTGGCTGTTGTTAAAGCAATGGTGCCCTTTACCTATGGGGACTTAAAGAGACAATTTACCCCTTTACCTGATACCCTCCATAACACAATGAATCAATTTCTCTAGCAATAGATGATTACTTTTCCTACCGTTAAATCACTTGATACCACCAAGCCCTTACCACCCATCTTTAAACCAAATGCTTATTGTAATTTTCATCGCCAAAATGTACATGACACCAAACAATGTAAGTGTCTCAAACACTTAATTCAAGACCTCATTGATTCCAGTTGTTTTTCCATTGTGGGTGTTAATGATCAAGGAAATAAGTCCGTTGCACCCCCTAATCAAAATTTACAAATTTTCACTAACCCCATGCTTAAACATAATGTTTCATTTGTCCAGGCTAGTGAACCTTCAAACACTCATGTGATGAACATTGATAAAAATAATAAGCAACCTGATATTATTCTGAATGTTACCCAAGTTAATCCTATGGATGAACTTGTGGGTACGATAGACCTTGTCCCTCATAAGCACCCAACCAATGAATCTCTTGATATCACCTTTTCTTCTCATGATATACTTAAAAAGCTTCCCGATGGTCCTCTTTATAGAACTAGTTGTATCTATGATAAGCCCACCAATGGGATATTAATAGATCCCGCCTATGGCAAGAATGTGATCACAGAAGAATTTTTAGTATTACATGAACTTTATCAAGAAGATTACGATAAAACAACTGCATGAATTAAAGAACCTATTGGTTTTGCATGCCCTACAATCAGATCAATTGTACTCCCATTATAGATAGGACCCAAAAATTTGGATTTTGCTTGAAGGTTCGGAAGGACGTAAGTTTGAAGCTTTGGTTGAAAAGAGGTGTGTTGAAGCTAAGGGAAGATTATTTGAACTGATCGAGGAAACAAAGAAATGCATTAAAGAAATATCTGATAGTTACAAGTATTGTCTCTAGTGGCATGCCACGGTACATGATTTTAGAAATAAAATTTAAGCAATTGAATATGAAGTGAACAACATTGGAAAGAATTTTGATATCTTTGAAGACAAAGAAGGAAAGCAAAGATTGAGAGTTGGAGAATTACAAGCTGAATTGCTTGTTGTACAAAGACAAAGAAATGATGTAGTGAAAACCTTTTGGTTTCTTAAGGAGCTTGCTGAGGTCCGGTTAGAACATCTTTCCGGAATACTTATTGACATAGAAGATGTTGAAAGTCAGAGTTGATATTGGTCACCATCTTTTACTCTGTTGGGCTTATTGGAAAGAATCTACACAAGAATTTATTCAACTACATTTAATTGGAAGAAATTGTGTCTAGTTCTTGAGGAAAGATACAAGAAAGTGTTTTAGGTGAAGAGTGTCATTTTTACTTAAAATATTGAGTGTTCAATTTTTGTTGCCTATGCTGTGGAGAAGAAGAAAAGGAATAAAAATAAGCTAATTGAAATTTTTGGAAGGTTGGAATTTTTGATGAATTGAAATCCTTTTTTGATGTCACCATGTTTAAACCTTGTTTACACCTTTTTTGTTTGGCTGCCTTTTTCCATTGATGTCAAAGGGAGAGAGAGTTAGAACAAAGTTAGAGTATGGAGAGAAATTTGAAATGTTGGGAGAAGGTTTTTTTTATATGTCGCCATCAATGAAAAAGGGGAATATTGTTGGAAAAATGAAGAATATTAACTATATCTACAGTTTTGTGTTGTCATTGATGCCACCATGTTGTGATTGCAAGTTTAAGGTAGTGCTTCATCTGGTATTTTGGTTTGGTATCTAAAACGGTATTCGAGCTACTAGTTTGCATTCCTCCGTAGTTAGTAATTGTTGCTTGTAGTTTTGAGAAACTATTTATGGTTGTTGAAGGCATGCAATTCAAAATATTATGTACTCTAATTCTCGTACAATGTAGTGGCAACTAACATAATGTTTGTTGAAGTCTATTCCTGACCGACTTCTTGGTGTAATTGTGATACGGTGAATTAATTTTGTTATGTGGATATATGTGTGACCTATTTTAGGTCTATTGCAACACAGTATAATGTGTTGGAAGTTTGACTTACCTTCTTGGAAATATTTTTGTGAATGATTAAAGTTGAAAGTTGGTATTTTTGGTAAATATGAAATGCATCTAATTAGGCCAACCTAATTGATGCCTATAGAAAAGATAAAGAATATAAATGGATATGTTGGACAGTATTAAGTGAGTAAAAAAGTAGATAGAAAAATAGAAGTGTGTGTGTATATGCGAATTCAATGAAGCAGTGGTGAAATGAGCAAAAAAGATGAAGTGTTTTGAATCTGTCTATTGAGCATCATTGGAACTGCATCAACACTTGTTAGGTGTATTATTCTCAGTTCATTTGGGTTGTAAATCCCAATTTTTTCTTTTCAATCTTTTATAGGTAGTGAGCCTCTGGACTGTAAGCAGTGAGCTTTTGTATTTGGACAGTGAGTCCTTTCAGGGAAGTGAGCCCTTGGCAGTGAGCCTTTTGTTTCAGTTTGAAGCTACTTTATATTGTGAGTTAACCCTCACCGTGGTTTTTCCCTTATTGGGTTTTCCACATAAAAAATCTAATGTTTGTTGTGTTAAATTACTTTATGTTATCTATGTTTCACGCTCTTAATAAAAAATAGTGTGGTTGTGGAATTGATATGTGCTAGAGTTTTTAAGTTTGAATTCTATGACAAATGATTCACCCCCCCTCTTAGTTGTCCTGCATCTAAATTAACAATTGGTATAAGAGATTTGGTTCCTTGGTGAAGAGCTTAACCACTTAAGGAGGATCCTAATGGTTGATCAAATGGATGATAAAGAAGAACTCTAGACTGCACTCAAGGATCTTGACAGAGTTGAAAATGAAAACATAGATCTGAAGGAGAATCTAGATGAAGCAAATGAATGTGTCTGGAAGCTAAAAGGAAAATTAAAGAAATTAAAGGAAAGACACAAAGAAGTGAGTGAGGAGTTAAGACAAGAGATAATTGGACTGAAAGTGACAATTGAAGAGAAGAAGAGAATTGAAGAATGTTTGAATACAACGATGTAGAACAAAACTAATGAATGCTCTAAACTTGAACAAGAGGTGGAGAACTTGAGGATTGGACTTGAAAAGGAAAATATTTGTGAGAATAATTTCAAATCAAGTTTCAATAAGCTTGGAGAATTGCTTGCTAGATAGAAACCAAGTAAAGACAAAGCTGGTCTAGGAAATGATGTAGGTGAAAGTTCTAAAGGAAATCAGATGATTCAAGACAAAGGAAAGCAAAAGAGAAATTAAGAAACTTTACAAAGAGACCACCAATGAGATAGCCTAATGCACGAAGGTATCTCTCCTTTAACGACATTTTTTTTTCTTGTAATAAATATGGTCAAAAGGTAACAAAATGCAGGAGTAGGACTAATCAATTTTTCGGTCCCTTCACCAGACAATTCTTTGAATGTAAAAATGTTGGACATAAAGCTACTAAATGTAGATCCCAAGTGAGAATGATAAGTTAGGTAATGAGGAACAAATTTAATGAAGGAAAAATGAATCAATTCTTTAATGGTTATTGTTATACCTATAAGAAATTTGGACATAGAGAAAATCAATATAGATTGAGAGGAAATGGAGGTCAATGCAATCAGAAAATTGTCATTTGTTATAATTTTAATAAACCAAGACATGTTTCAAAGATTTACAAAAGAAAGAAAGGAATGAAGTCTGCTCCTGTAAAGAACAATGATTTGGTAAAGAAGGTCAACAAAGAAGAAATGAAGCAAGAGATGAATAAGATATGGAAGAATAAAGAAGAAAAACTTGAAGCTATTGATGCGTTTGTGCCCTCATCTGGTATAGATGAATCCTCCAGGAATCAGAACTAGCATGGTCTTAGGGGGAGCATTATTAGAAAATCATAAAAACCCCCTAAATAAATGGCATGTCAGAGGCTGGCACGAGGATGAGATGCAAAAAATGAAGAATTAGAGGTTGTTGAAAAATAATCGGAAGAAAACAGGTTGTCATGATGATTTGCGGATTGAATTAGGGTTTTCTATGTTGAGAAGAATGTTTTTAGCAACTTTTTGATTTTTTCCGCATTTAATGTGTTTAGGGAAAATTCGATGAAGTTTAAGTTAAATTTTGTGAGTCTTCTTGGTTAATTAAGCATTTGAATAATTTGGAAGGTGTCCTGGAGTGATCTTGAAGCAATTCTAAAGGGAATTCGAAGAAACTTGTCTCAGGTAATCTAGAATTCATTTCTCTATTTGCAAAAAGAGGAAGAAGAAAAATGAAGAAGTCTCAGATTAAAGAAAACATAGAAATGCATAGAGAATTGAGTGGTGTCATCCCTCTAAAACTGAAAGGAGTTGAGTTAGAAGAATTTGGTCATAGAAAGATGAAAGAAATGGAACTAGGGCTGAACAAAGATAAATTACAATGGAGTTTATAAAAACCCTAGGTTTGGAGATTATAAAAACCCTAGGTATGGAGTTTATTTTATTCTTGTTGAATTGTTTCACGGATGGAAGTATTGTATTGGAAAAACCCTACTTGGTTACAAAGGAAGCTATCAAGGAAATTACCGGCTTATGCAGTATTTGAGATCTTTCTAGAAAGAAATTTGTCAAGTAAGAAGATGTGGAGGAATTGACTTGCATTAGTAAAGACCCACGAGCTCTATTGATAAACACTCTCGAGGATTTGGTTGTAAGGTATGTTGCATATGACATTTCTTACAAGATCTATTTTAGAAATTGTGAAGGCTCCACATTGACCATTGTTGTTTCTATTGCACATACAATGGTTAAGGAGAACATGAAATTTGATCTATGTAGATTTTTGCTTGAGAATCTCTCTGAAAATGTTCAAATGTCAGTAATTGAGGGTTATCCCTTTCGTTTTCGATCTTTGCTGGTGTGCTTGGTGTTTTACTTTTTAAGTTCCCTGTCGAGAAAAGATAATATGGTATGGGAATCTTAGATTCGTATTGGAAAATAGATCTACAGGTATCTAGGAGCGTTGATAGATAATGCAAGCACGTGTAAATCTTATTTCACATCCTTGAAAACAAATCTTTTCCCTGATATATTTGCATTGAGTTAGTTTGAGGTGGGCCCTTCCTCTGGTAAAAGTAAATTGGATGTTGTCATTAGTGATTCCCCTCTAGAATCAAAGAAGAGAAAAGTTATAACTAAAGATATCATTGACATTTCAAAAGAAAAGGAGAAAGTGTCCTTTGATGGCATCCAATCTATGATGGTTAAGGGAAAGATAATGAAATATTGGTGAATTATAGAGTGCAACCTCTCCTATTAAAAAATTGAAGATTGATGATGCTTTGGTATAATATCTACTTCGAAAAGGTATTGGAGTATCAATTGTTTCTGATTCCTTGCTGGAAGATCTAGTTGAGATTGTCGAAGAAAGAATTTTCCTTGAAGGTCTGGAAGGATGTAAGTTTGAAGCTTTGGTTGAAAAGAGGTGTGTTAAAGCTGAGGGAATATTATCTAAACTAATTGAGGAAACAAAGAAATGCATTAAAGAAATATACGATATTTACAAGTATTGTCTCTGGTGGCTTGTTGTAGTAGATAATTTCAGAACTAAAATTGAAGCAATTGAATCTGAAGTGAAAAGCATTGGAAACAATTTTGATATCTTTGAAGACAAAGAAGGAAAGCAAAGATTGAGAGTTGGAGAATTAGAAGTTGAACTGGTTATTGTACAAAGAAAAAGAGACGATGTAGTGAAAACATTCTAGTTTCTTAAGGAGATTTCCGAGGTTTGGTTAGAACATATTTCCAGAATACTTACTAACGCAAAAGATGTTGAAAGTCAGAGTTCATATTGGTCACTGTATTTTACTCTATTGGGCTTATTGGAAATCATCTGCACAAGAATGGATTCAACTACATTTAACTAGAAGAAATTGCATCCATTTCTTGAGGAAAGATACAAGAAAGTGTTTTAGGTGAAGAGTGTCATTTTTACTTAAAATCTAGAGTGTTCAATTTCTATTATTTGTGTTGTGGAGAAGAAGAAAAGGAAGAAAAATAAGCTAATTGAAATTTTTGGAAGGTTGGAAGTTTTTGATGAATTGAAATCCTTTTTTGATGTCACCATGTTTAAACCATGTTTACACCTTTTTTTTTGGTCGCCCTTTGCCATTGATGTCAAAGGGGGAGAGAGTTAGAACAAAGTTAGAGTATGGGGAGAAATTTGAAATGTTGGGAAAAGATTTTTTTTACATGTTTCCATCAATGACAAAGGGGGAGATTGTTGGAAAAATGAAGAAGATTAACTATCTCTACAATTTTGTGTTGTCATTGATGTCACCATGTTGTGACTGCAAGTTTAAGGTAGTGCTTGATCTAATATTTTGGTCCAGTATCTGAACCGGTATTTGAGCTACTAGTCTACATTCCACCACAATTAGTAATTGTTGCTTGCAGTTTTTAGAAACTGTTTATGGTTGTTGAAGGAATGCATGTTCAGAATATTACGTACTATGATGCTCATACTAACGTAGTTGTGAAATGAGTGAAAAGGATGAAGTGTTTTGAATTTGTGTATTGAGCATCAACAAAACTGAATCAAAACTTGTTAGGTGCATTATTCTCAATTCATTTTGGCTGTAAAGCCCAAATTTGTTTTTTTAATCTTTTGTAGGCAGTAAGCCTCTGGACTGCAAGCAACAAGCTTTTGTATTTGGAGAGTGATTCCTTTTAGGGTTGTGAGCCTTTAGTTTTTAGTTTGAAACTACTTTATATTGTGAGTTAACCCTCATCATGGTTTTTCCCTTATTGGGTTTTCCACGTAAAATATCTGGTGTTTGCTATGTTAAATTACTTTCTTTTATCTATGTTTCATGCTCTTAATAACATATAGTGTGGTTGTGGAATTGATATGTGCTGGAGTTTTTAAGTTTGAATTATGTGACAACTGATTCACCTCCTCTCTTTGTTATCCTGCATCTTTTAATAAAATCAACCTCCACCTTTTACCACAACAATAAATGATCACCCTCCTCTTGATCCACCACAAGATAGTACAATCCAACCCTCACAACAAAATTATTTGATCCAACAACCACAACTCTTGATACATCCTTCTTTGGAAATCACCCTTCGTCCTCCTATCACAATCAATCTTCTTGATAATGATGATGATGAGGATATTTCAAAAGAATAGATGAAGAAGTACATAAAAATCTAAACTCTTTATTCTTATCTACCATGAGATTAAATGATAAATCTTCTACACCAAGTGAAGAACCTGGTACATGATCTAGTTTGAAACTTGCAATTCTTCCTTTGGACAATCAACCACCCTTGCAATACACTAAACATGATTGGGAGGCAGATGAATTGTTATATGGTTGACTTTCATTCACCTTGCTAGCATTTTGTATTCTTCTTTCTTTTACAATTGTATGTGTGTATCATGTTCCCCCATAACATGTGTTTGATTTTCTCTCTCTCTCTCTCTCTCTTTGTAGACTTCTTCTATTTGTAACTCTATTCTTCTATATGTCGTACATTTATTTTTCCTTTCACTTTGTTAAATTGTGTTTTCCTTTTGGGGATGATGCAAAGCGTAGAGACATCCTATGTCTCTTCCATGTTGACCCAAAAGGTCCTTTTATTTTTCACTTTTTGTTTTGTGTTTTCTTTTTGGGGATGACGCAAAGCATTGTCTCTTCCATGTTGACCCAAAAGGTCCTTTTATTTTTTGCTTTTTGTTTTTTGTTTTCCTTTTGGGGATGATGCAAAGTGTTGAGATGCCCTATGTCTCTTCCATGTTGAACCAATCGACCCCTTGTCCTTTTTTCTGTCTTTTCTTGTGCTTTTCCTTTTGGGGATGACGCAAGACATCAAGACCGAAATGTCTCCTTCATGTTGAACTAAAATATTTTTCTTTTCTTTTCACTTGTGTTCTCCTTTTGGGGATGATGCAAAGCATTGAGACCATAATGTCTCTTCCATGTTGACCCAAAAAAAACTTTATTTTTCCTTTGTTTTCACTCTCTTTGTGTCATTCTTCTAGTTCTATGTCTTTGGGGAATGATGACAGTTTTGAGCTCTTTAATAAAAGCATTGAAGCGACAAACATACCGACCCCAAATCCATAGATCCCTTACATGTTTGGTGTGTTCCTTTCTAGGGGGAAAATCCCCTTCCTTTTGTTTTCTCTTTTGTTTACATGACGTAGCCTTACTCAGAAACATATGACTTGGCATAGGGATTTCCAAGTTGGCTCTCATGTATTGTTGTATTTTTGTATTTTTCTTTTGCTACTTTAAAGTAATTTCTCATAAAAAAGTGTTTAGAAATTCTTTTAAGGTGGGGGGCATACATTGGTATTATTCATTTGCATTCTTGGTTCTTAGTGTAGCCTTGTCACTTCATACAATGCATTTGTTACTTTGTGGATGATATTGGGTATGATGTCCTTCATAAGTGTAATCTACCTTAGCATATTACATTCCTCTTGGTGGCTTGATGCGACACATTACATCCCCTTTAAGTTTTGAATATACTATTATTTTATTGGTCATCTCTTGGAGACATCAGGCACAATGTTCCCCAAGTGATAGAACTTGTGGCACATGAACTCAACAAGAATCCTTTGAGAATCTTTCACACTTTTACATTTTTGCATTTTACATTTTTCATCTTTACCACCTTGCATAATGCAACTTGCATGCTTGTGGTACTACCCTTGTTGGTGTAATTAAATGTCTTGTACCTTGTCCTAGGTCATGATTACACCTTAGTTAAGTTTACTTAGGGACCACATAGGAGGTTGTTGGAGATTTTCCACTTTTGGTGGAATTGACATGTTATTACCTCATCACTTCCACCTTTTGTGGACACATCATATGATTATCTCTCCACCTTTTGTGGGTGATCCGCCTTTTGTGGTGATTATCACATTATCCTTTTCCCACTTTAGGTGGAGTGATAACTTTTCATAGTTGTCTCATGACATAAGATTACGACACTTGTCATAATCTGATTCCCTTCTATGTTCTCACCTTGGCTATATAACCAAGGGGTTTCCTATGTACTAATCATCCCATTACATTCTATTCTATTAATAAGAATACAGTTTATTTTTTTCATCTTGTTTCTATCTCTCTTATGCTTGTGCTTTCTATTAGGCCTCTAGATCTTGGGTGGCTACCTTCATAGGCAATTCTTACAACCCTCTTTGTTCATGAGTTCTAAGCATAAAAAGCTTTTCTTGTCTCATGAAGCAAAAACTAACATTTTCCATTGTGGCACCTTTTTGAAGTTATTAGGAAGTATAACTTTGATATGGTTGAGTGGGAAGCCCATTCAGTGCATGACTTTCCCCATAGGCACCCATGTGTTTTGTGAGTGCATACCAACTAGTGTATGTTTCTCACCTTTTGGGCCTTCTCACCTGGTGGAGTGTCATGAGTTCTGTCACCCTAGAGTGAGTATGCATTTCTTTTTTTCAGACAAACAACCTAGATCTGATTCATGATTAGCTGAACAAATGATCAAAGCTTGATCCGACTTTTCATTTTCCTAACTTTCATTCTCTTTCACATTCACATGTGTTCCTTTGTTCTTATGTTTAGTTTTCCATGGGATCTTCATTTTGGGGGCTTGATCATCCCGCTTGATCATTTTCATTCCATCTTGCTAGCATAAGTGCACCTGGATCCCTCTCAATATGCATGGCTACTTTAGTGTGAGTTTGAAGCAAGTTCATCCTCTCACTAAAGTGGGGGCTAAATGTACCATAGAAAAATGGATCATTGACATTTTCATGGTCTTTTAGGTCTTTCTCTTATGATGCTTGACCTATTTTTCTTTGATTTAATGTAACTTATGCATTCACATTAGGTCCTAAAAATTCAAAGTATGATGTCTTGTGAAGGTGTTGTAACACATTTCTACACTGTTCTAGACTCTTCTCATTGCAATTCACCTAAAAATCACCTTTTCATCACTTATCAAGTCCTATTCTAAAGTACATTGTAAAGTCTTGTAACAAGCTTTCACGCTTTTCTAGGCTTGTTATCACTATTTACACCTTTTTTATGCTTTATTTGACCCCTTATGTACTCATAAGACTTAATTAAGTGTGTTTTTGAATGTAAACCCGACAAAAAACATTAAATGCAAGATAATTCCTAACTCCCACTTACAAGCCCAAGGTGAGACCCATTCTCCATGGGTGGTGAATGAGTCCCTCTTTGCTCCAAATTCAAAATAATTTAAATTTCCTTTTGGATTTTTATTCAAAAATACCTTATGTCAGCCTGTGATGTTGTATTATTGGGTTATTAGGGCATAATTGTGTATAAATAAGTGTTTTTACAACCATTTCAACCCTCGTTCATTCATCTATTCGTTCAAGTATTCATCCTTGCATTCAATCTCATTTAAACACTTGGCATCATTCAATCAAGCAATCATCAAGCATCTTGGAGCAACCATTGACATATCTTCAAACTTCTTCAACAAGGTTGTGGTGAGTTTAGGACATTTACATGTTATTTATTCATCATTCCTTTTTCATTTCATTCCATTTCTTCATTAAGGCTTTGATTACCAAAGTGGGGTTTGACAAAGGCAAACCCCTATACTCTAACCCTTAACCATTTTTACCCTTTTGCATGTGTGTTTGCAGACTTTTCTATGTAGATTTGTCAAGAAAATAGGTGTTGAAAGGTGGTCAAGGAGTCAACAAAGTGTTTCAAGTCAACTAAACCCTATTTCAAGCTTGGAGACAACCTATAGTATGTTTTCTGCATATTCAACTCTGTTAACCTAACAAGAAGACAAGTGTAGATCTGGAGCTACAAAATTGACCTTTGATTTCATAGAATTTTGGGAGAGGAATGATTCACCATCAGTGGAAAATGTGTCCCACCTTAAGGTTAGAAAAGGTGATTATGTCAGGTTTCAATTCCCGACACTTGGAAACCAATTTTCAAGTGTTTTTGCCAATATAAGGACTGATTTTCCATTTGTGGTGAATGAGTCCCACTGGTGATTTACAGTGATTTTACTAGCATTCCAGAATCTTCTCAGGACTTCAATCTTCCCCCAAGTGCACTCTTTTCAGTCCCTTTCAATATTTGTATTCATTTGTTCATGTTCTAATTCATGCTTGCATATCACATTGAGTTTTCAAACATTGCATATCACATTAGTTTAGAACTCATAATCAGTCAATTATATCATTTATTTGTATTTAGATCATTACATTTAGTCATACACACATCACACAATCCTCTATTTGAATGAACCACCACAATTTTGAGGTTCAATCTCTCTCCTTTTAGGTGAAAAATCCTAAGAGTGTAAGAGAAGCATAAACATGATCAATTTTGTTGGTTTAGGGTGCTAGATGCAACTACTTGAAAAACACATCATAATAGCAATCTCATTGCTTGTACATGCTCCTAATTCTCAAAACATGAGTGATGCAAAGAAGAAACTTGTAATGTCAGGATTAAATTTGAAGTACTTAATACTTGGGCTAGTTGGTAGTTGCATCTAGATATATGATTAAATGTTTTCATATGCAAATATAAGATATTGAAAATTATAAAAAATAGGTGACAACATACTTAATGTTTATGAAAGATAAATTCACCACACGTGAGGAAGACAAATAGCTAAAAACATTTATAAATTGTATTAAGATGCGATGTGTAGTATCAACAATGTCTCACTTCAAATTATAATTCAAGTGTCAAGAAGCTAAAATAACCAAGGTGTTAGGATTATTATATTTGAAGAGTAAGAGAGAAGAGCCCACATTTAATGGATTGTAATTGAGAGGGATTTTATTGACCAGGAGAACTACAAAACTTGTATTACAAGTGATTTTTCATCTTAACAATTAAGATTGTCATTGAATAATGGAGAAAAACATCTATAGAATGAAAAAAATAAAATTGTGCAACTCAATAATGACCTTCCTTGCTTTCATGTGAGATAAGAGCTCAGATCCTACTAGCCATAGTTACAAGAGGAAGTCTCACATTTAAAAGCATAAGCTTGAAAATTAACATTTTAAAAAATTGATGTACTTGAAGAGAACTCAAATTTATTAAATTGCACATGCCATGCTTCATGGGATAAAGAAGATCAATGGGAATAATAAGTTGTGAAAAATAAATCAGCACAAGAAGTCGCCCAAATTGTGAAATAGATGAAATTGGTAACAATCAAGGGTAAAAAGTATGAACACTTGAATTGAAAACCCATCTACTCATTCAAGATTTGACAACTACTATTGATGGTATTATGGGAGGATTTGGCATCAAGGACCATGCCCATTATTCATTCACACAAATTAGAAAATATGAAAGAGGGCAATGTGCATTGAAGGGCTATTCCTATGTTGTCTTTGGGTACTTAAACATCCAGTATACAAGTGGATTAAGTCATCTAGTTGGAAAAGTAAAAGAACATTGTTGCCAAACAAAAAAGGTTGTGAAGGAGTGAGTTTTGGTTCTTATGGCAGTTCCATTCAAAGTTTCCTAAATTCAACAACATTATGTATCTTTTCTTTATGATAGTAGTCTTCATGATACTATGAATCTTCTAAAGCATTGATGCCCAAATAGAAAAGTTTAATTATAGAATTTCATAATTGATAAATGTTCTTTTTCTAATTTTGGAAGATTTGTTTACATATATAAGCTATTATAATGTATATTTTTGATAGTGTAACATTTAGAATTGTGTTAATTGTCACATGATGGGATTTCCTAGCATATGTCTAGTGTCAAAATCTATATAGGTGATAGGTGAAGCATTAATTATGCCACTTTGGTTGATAAAAATGGGTTTAGATTTTTTTTTCTTTGCATCCAAAGATAATAGGCTTGAGAGTGCATTCAAAAGTGTACAAAAGTCTAATGACACAGAAAGGGCAGGTTGGTATTTTTGAATTGTGTGCATACAAAGGAGAGGCAAAAGACCGTTGAGGTGATTAAAAGGGAATATAAATATTCTGCCCATAAAAGTAGGCCAAGATCATTTTTGTATCTAAAGTTTGAAAAATTTAGAGCTTATAGTCTCGAGAGTGCATCCAAAAAGTGTAGAAAAGTCTGATTGCATGTATAAAAGGGTTTGTTTGCATTCTTGAATTTGTGTGCATGCAAAGGAGAGGAAAAATAAGATTGAGGTGATTGAAATGGAAACCATAACAAAAACCTCCTTAAGGTGGATGAAGTGTGTACACTTGACAGGGAGTGTGGACACATTTGGAAAAGCTACTTGAAGACTCCAAGGATGGAATATATTATACACTTTAATAGGTTATGTCATCATGAAAGATTTCAATAAATGTAGTATATTGTTTTGGTATTAATTATTTCAATTGCCTCAAGGAGATCATTGTCACCATCTAGGTAGAGTTCATGTTTGGTAAGACTAAAAGGATAGATTTCAACTTAAAGGAAGCTTAAGTTAGGTAAGACTCAAAAGGATGGATTTGAACTTAAATGAACCTGAGTAGATCTAGGTAATACAAAATCTCGAGTAAACCTACTTGACACTAAGTTAGGGTTTTATAATATGACCCTATTGATGGATTGGTTTAGGAGACATACAACTTAATTTTTTTCCATAATGAATGGGTTGAGTGCCTAGATGACTAAGGGAAACTAGTGATACTCCAAAGAATCCTAGGACCAATACTATAAATCACAAACACCACCATACAAGTTAGGAGGCCAATGAAGAAGGGAAACAAACTCTTCCTAATTAAGATTGAGGAGGGAAGTGAATATCTAGTACCTAATATAGAAAAATATATTTGATCCTATAGAAATTTCAAGATGCCTCCCCTAAATATTTTCTAGGCTTAACCCTTAAACACTAGTTTGATTTCTCAATTGATTTGGTTGTAGGGGTTGAACCTGTTTCATATGATCCATATTAAAAAAATGTAGTTTTAGGATCTAATGGAGAAAGGTCTAAATTGACCTGATGTGTCCACATGTGGAGCTCTAGTGTTCTTTGCCAAGAAAAGGGATGGGACTTTAAGATAGTGTATTGATTATTAAATGTTGAATAAAGTGACCATTAGAAACATATATCCTCTTCATAGAGTTGATAATTTGTTTGATCAAATATAAGGAACCACACTTTTTTCTAGAATAGATCTAAAGTTTGGTTATGATTAGCTAAAGATAAAAGAGGAAGATATTACAAAGACAACATTTCAAAATAGATATGATCATTATGAGTTTTTAGTGGTATTATTTGGTAAATACCAAACTTACCTTTTGTGTTTATGAGCTTAACAAATCATGTTTACCGTGATCCTAGATAAATTTGTGTTAGTGTTCTTGGATGATATTATAATCTATTCCAAGAATCCATAAGAGCATGAAGAGTATCTAAAAATTATACTACAAAAGCTAAGGGAGCATAAGTTTTTTTAAATTCACCAAATGTTCATTCTTCCAACTAAAGATACACTATTTAAGACACATAATATTAATTGAGGGAATTTTGGTGGACCCAACTAAGATCCAAGCAATTTTGACTAACTTGCCCCTAAGAATGTATAAAACAGAAGAATTTAGGCATGATTGGATGGATATTACCAAAGGTTTGTGAGTAGCCAACCAAATAACCTCTCTCTAATGAGAATAAAAAAATCAAGTGGATAGAAAAGTGTGAAATTGTCTTTCTACAATTGAAGAAAGCCCTTACCACTACACCTATTTTGTAAGTACCCAATCCTTAGAAGCAATTTTTAGTATGAATACATGCCTCATTGGATGGATTAATATTTTTAATGAAAAAAGGTCATGTGATTGTATTTGAATAAGATAATTTTAAGAACAAACTAAATTATCTTATTATGTTTTAGAACTCATAACAATTGTACATGAATTAAAGATATGGAGGTAGTACCTTGTAGGAATACCATTCAAGTTAAATAAAAATCATTAAGGACACAAGTATATATTTATGAAACTTGACCTAAGTACTTGGAAAATAAGGTGGTTATAATTCTCAAGCAACAAAAAGTTTGATATTTTTTATGAAAAAGGGAAGAAAAATTGATTTGAAGATTCTACAAGTTATAGAGCGAGTTTAGTTGCAATCATGAAAATAAGGTTTAACCCATAAGAAATTATCAAATAGATGCAAGAAATAGATCCCTTTTTTTAGCAAATGAAAATAAATCACTAGAAAAGGGACATGTAAGCTAGACTATCACCTTATAGATGTCGATATCCTTTGATACTAAGAGTGAATATTTATACCCAAGAACAAGAATCCTTGGGGAAAGTTTTAATGCACCTTATGAGGCACATCTCAAGGTAACCATGATGTATGCAAACATGAAATCCCTCTACTTTTGGCCAAGAATGAAGGAGGTGGCTAGTTAGGTTGTAAAATACTTAGAGTGCTAGTGGATTAAGGCATACCATTACAATCTAATAGGGATGTTGTACACATGTCATACCATGACACAAATGTGCAATGTGGGAAAAAAGATCTAGAGTCTATTCCACTTACATCACATTTGAGAGGACACAAAAGTGACCATACAAGACCACTTGGCTACTTTTCCCAAAGGAAGAGCTAGAATGGTTGATCAGGGTTTTGGTCCTTTTTTGTGTGTGTGTGTGTTGATTTAGGAATTAAATTGGTTTGATTATGTAAATTAGGTCAATTGTACAACTACACAAAATTTATAAATATACAAAATATATAGAATTGATGAGCAAAATTGAAAACGTAAGAACAAAGAGTAGAGACAAAGGAACCTTTCATTCAAATTTGGGCTGAAACTATCCAGTTAGGGGCATGGGTGCCCTAGATTGAGAAATGAGGGTTTTTGGAATCTCTAAATATGTATCGATAAGCTACAGTCTATAGGTTCTTTTTTTTAGGCTTAACTTTAGAATTTTGTCTATTGATGATTAATAAATCTAGCCCTAATTTGATGGATGGCTAGGCTTGAATGCTTGATCTTGATGTTGAGCCTTCAATCTTCTATAAATCTACTTCATAACTTGCAAGAAAGAGAGGAGAGGAAGGGTTGTATCGTATAGGGGCTCGCCTAAGTCAAACCTCGTTTTGGTGTTTCCACATCCACAATGCTTATGATGATATTAATAAAGAATGCTTACCCTAGGTCAGACAGTTACAAATGGATAAAAAAAATTATGATAAAGCACAAGTGTTGCAACTTACCACTCCTATTTGATTTCCTTGATGGGTTGAAGTCATGTCACTCATCTCATGTAAGGATAATTGGATAACTTAATTGGAGGTCCTGCAAGTGTTTGTACTCACAAAACAATGAACATAAAACATTAAATAAATCTTACATGATGCATTGATAACATGAATCTTGATTGATGAAAATGCTATAAAATGATACTTTATTCTGCTCCTCAATTGCCTGGGCTACTTTTTATGATGCTTAATTGATATTCAAATTGCCTAGGTTGCCTTAGATGTTCAAATGGTAAAAAAGACATTTATATGCACTTCTTGATTTCTCACAATAATTATTTTGAAAAATTGACAAATGAATTTGAATTTGTAAATATAAAAAATACTAACAATAAAATATTCTATAGAAGGAAACTCTTCTTACTTGTGTGAAGTCCATATTGATTTTTACATGTATTATCTTATGGCCTTTTGGACCTTGTAAGGAGATGTACAATTAGTAGTATTTGAAACAAAAATGGAGAAGTTTACTAACCTTGTTAGGCTATACTGAACATGGCACCACATAAATTGTTAAGTCTAGGGGCCTAGTGTGGAGGTGTATAGAATGCACATGATATCCATTTGTAATTCCTAAATTTTATTATAATTCCTTCAAGTTGAATGGTTGTTAATCCTAAAATAATAACTTTGTAAGAGTGCATAGTATTTTTTAAGTTAATATTAAACATAAGAGACATGTTGGATAAAATTACTACACCATGATTGCATAACTAAGCTATTAGAAGGCTATGAAAAATCTTGTTATTGTATGTTTGGCATGAGGTATACCTAATGGATTTGAGAATCAAAGGATTTTCATAAGTTAAAAAAGTCTCCCTAATTATGTTTAATTCATAACCATTTTTTGGTTGATTGTATAGGATGTATTTTCCTAGAAATATGATTAAGGGCATGTCCTTGGTATGAATTAATGATTATCCTATATATAATTTAAATGTTCTAGCTATCACACCTATATTGGTGTTGGATTTTTGAACATCTAGTCTTAGGAATATAATACTATTAGACCACTAATTATATTTATCAAGCTATAAGATGTTCACTCATGTTAGAGACAAGTCTAATATATGTGTGATCTAGTTAGTTGTCACTAATAGAATGTAGATTATGGATGCCAAGGGCTAGGTTCCATATCCTAGGGATTAGCCAATTATCACTAGTTACATATAGATGATGTATGCTAGGAACTACCCACATTGTTATAGAGGGATTAATTGGATTCACTATTATAATGTAGGTGAACTATGATAGGAGATATTATATATCAAGTTAGATTGATTTCCACCACTAGCATGACGGTGATAGATTCTAGGATCTACCAACTCAAAAGTTTTAATAATATTTTAAACATTATACATAATTACACATGTTGTGGATGGTTACACTTACAAATTAGTTATTGATGACTAAAATTAGTATGATGTTTTCTTTGTCCATGTTCCTCCATGTTATACACTCCTATAATTATTTGTAATTGACTATATTGTGTCATCATGAATACCCTTATGTTCCTTCAAGTTATACACTCCTATAATTCTTTGTAATTTATTATATTTTGTAAAATTTTATCTCCGTCAAATGCTCATTCACTAGACTACATTTACTTGATCTAATCTAATAGAGTTTATAAAACATAAACACATCTGATTTAATATAAATATAATTTGATTTAATTAGAAATATGATTTGATCTAAGTTCAATAATAACTGAAAATATTAAAAAATAAAAATAAAAATAAAATAAAATTCTCAAATTGTTTTCAAGGTGAGACAATTCACCGTCAAAAACCTCATACTAAATATACCCTATCAGTTATTATGCCGAAGGCGTGTCCTATTCATTTCAGAACTCATGTTCCCTCTCAACAGTCCAAAACGAAGGATAGGGCTCGGTTGACATTAAAACGAATCTCATCCGTCATCATTTTTCGCCACTTTTCGGCTGTTTTTCCCCGTTTTTCCTGCTTTCCCCGCCGCTACCAACATTACGGGAATTACGGCCGCCGCTTTTGGTTTCTGCTCCACCCACTGTTTTACCCTTCGTTTTTTTGTCGTCCCGATTTTGCCGTTACCGACTGTCACATAGGGTTTCGTAATATTTTTCCTGCAAACTGCACTTTTTCCTCGTCCACCACGTGGTATAAATGTTTATCTGTTTTTACTTCCTTATGTCAAGCTGTAAATGGGTGAGGGCAGCTTAGTCGGCATTGCTATCCATCCATAGCCGTACCCCCAGCTGCCGCTAGGATAGCTGTTTGATAGTGCTGCCGTGTTTGTCAAACCTGCAGACGCGCTTTGATGTGTTGCCGTGTGAATTTTGTATCCTTTCCTTTCCATTTTCAAAATCTTAGTGCATAAATGCTCCACCAAAGATGATAATGACTCCAGGAAATGTACAATCCTGTGATGGATGTGATTCACGAGACACATTTACCTATCTTTGTTATCGACAGGTGTAACTTCTTATACGACCTTTTGTTAATTAGAAATATGTGAAAATGTGAAACTGAACCTTTGCTTTTGCGACCTTTTGTTAATTAGAAATACGTGAAAATGTGAAACTGAACCTTTGCTTTTGTTGGGAGGCTCTAACTTCCTCAAAAGTAAGCGACAGAATGAATCTCTCCTTTCGTACATGTAGCAGTAGTTGATCTTCTTACGAAGCATTTTCCTTCTTCCCTCGGATGTTTCGACGAATCTGAACCCACCATACTTTTTGTGTAGGCCGGGGACTGAATATGTTCCAGGCATTTTCCTTCTCTGTCTTTCTGCTCGTATGTTTCGATGAAAGCACTGAACCTCGCTTCTTCATTATACAGGCCAGCGCTTGTCTAATTTGTAAACGAATTCTTCATCAGACTTTTACCCGTAGTGTAAAGGAAAAGATTGAACCTGCCTGCATTAAGATCTATTTAATTCACTGGACCCTTCTTCTTCCCCAAAGGCTCATCAAATCCTATGCGCTCTGCTTTTTCTCTTTCTATTTTTTAAAACGGGTTGTTAACGTTTGAATTGGAACTAATGTTGTCTTCTTCATCATCTCCCCAGCAAAATCAGAAATTAAATGCTTTCTCTGGAATAGAACCTCCTGGCAAAAGAAGGAAGGTTTGTGAATCTTCGAGACTGTTTGATGTATTCATCAATCACAGAGGCCCTGATGTCAAACAAACTTTGGCAACTGAGCTCTACAACTCTCTTGGGCAATCGGGAATACAGTCTTTTCTTGATTCCGAAGAAAAGGAACTAGGAAATTCGTTTCCTTCTACTATTGAGACAGCCATCCGCTCTGCTAAGGTACACATAGCCATCTTTTCCAAAAGATATGCAGAGTCACCTTGGTGTTTGGCTGAGCTAGTTCTCATGTTAGAAAGCAAGGCAAAAATTATTCCCGTGTTTTATGAAGTGGAGCCATGGGAACTCCGGCGCATTGAAAAGGGAGTATACGCTGATGCATTCATGAAATATGAAGAAAAGGGCAGGTACCTGGGGAAGGTAAACGAGTGGAAGGAAGCCCTTCAAACTCTTTCATTTATAGCTGGAGAAGAATTTCACAGGTAATTTTTCTGTGGTTTTTTGGTAGTTCTACTTTGTATAATTTGTTTTCCCTTGAAATCAGGTTTAGTATTATCTCATGGAATTCTGCTTTCATTTTATATAGTTCCAGTGACTGCAAAACCATAGTAGCAGCAGTGGAAAAGGAAGTACAAAGGAAACGATGTTTACATGTTGCAAAATATCCAGTAGGGCTTAAGAATCTTGTGGAAGATTTCGAAAGGCGATGTCTTGATGAACTTGTACAAGACTTTGAAAAGCAGTGCGGCTTGGAGGAAAGGAAAAATAAGGCTAATGTTGTTGCTATTTTCGGCATGGGTGGATTGGGGAAGACAACTCTCGCCAAAGAGTTGTTTAACCGAAAGCGTTCAAATTATGCTGGAGCAAGTTTTTTGTTTGATGTGCGAGAAGCATCCGTGAGAAGGGAACTACCTCTTTTGCAAAGTCAGCTTGTCAGAGATCTCTTCCACAAAGAACAGAATTTTAAAAGTATAGAGGAAGGAACAAGCTATCTCAAGGATCATCTACAAAGGAGCGGCTTTGTAAACTTCCTAATAGTTGTAGATGACATCGATCATGTGGAGCAGTTAGATGCTATATCCATGGATATCTTAAATAAATCAGGTAATAGTCTTGTTATTGTCACAACCCGTGAAGTGGGAGTGGTTATATCTGCAGGGATTACTCTTGGCTATCCTTTAAAAGGAATGGACAGAAACAACGGGAGGCAACTCTTCTGCTGGCATGCATTTGACCAACCCATTCCATGTACCGGGTATGAGGTGTTGGTTGACCAATTCATAGACGTGTGTGGAGGGTTACCTCTTTCTCTTCAGGTTCTGGGCCGGCTAGTTCATGGTAGACCATACAAATATTGGGAGTTAAAATTGATTAAAGCCAGAGAGATGCTGCCTCGAGATGTAAAGCAAAGATTGAGAATAAGTTTTGACGCATTGGATGATGAAGAAAAGCAAGTTTTCATGGATGTTGCTTGTTTTTTTTTGGACAAACCGAAGTGTATGGCCGAAAGAATATTGGAGGGATCAGGATGGGATGCTCAAAATGCACTGGAAACACTAAAAGATAAATGTCTTCTTATAGAAGAAAAAGAGAATTATTATTTTTCCTTTTTGGATGGAAAAAGGGAAATTGTATTGAGAATGCATGACCACCTGAGGGACTTGGAAAGAGAAATGTCACTTGAGCTCGGCTCTCCTAATCGCCTTTGGCATCCTCGACATTTGAACTCTCTGGTATGCTTGTTACCCCTCCAGATTTGTCTAGTATTATAATATTCCAAATCTTAAGTTGTTACTACATAAATTGAAAACTGCATTGCTTGCTTCTGTGTATGCAGAAATTGATGGGTTTGAAAACTATCCTCGCCAAAACCAATGCCAGGTGTTTCCTTTCCTTTCCTTTAAGGACAAGTCCATGGGTTTTCTAGTTACACTATTTTTAGGCCAATCAGATAGTTGTGTTGAGACGTCAGCTTCCTTATTATGGCTCGAGCTTATTGAGGTCGGATGTATGATAGAAGAACCAAGCATCCCTTCATGGATTAGTCTTCAAAATTTGCAGTGTTTGAAAATCCGTGGTGGACGATTCAAAACTTTGTGGGAGAATTGCATACAGGTATTTTGATCTTTTCAGCCAAAAACGAAATATTTTGTAAGGCTATATATAAAGTGGAATGCATTATGTTATGGTTGTCTATGGACTATTCTTTTTTATCATTAGAGCTTTATAAGAAAATATTTTGAATTTTAGGCGCCCTCCCACTTGAAAGAGCTGGTGATTTTTCAAACTTCTTTGAAAGGCTTTCCAGAGTTAATAGGAATATCAGATTGTTAGAAAATGTGTTCTTAGATGCCCAAAGATTGCCAATCGAGGGTTTGTCTTTAGTATAATCTCTCAATATGAATCTTTGTAGTTTATATGTCTCTAGTCTTCCAAAAAGAGAGGACTCTGTATATCTTTGGTTATCGTGAATTTCAAATTTAATGGGAAAGTAGATTGGAATAATGGAGGAATATCTAGTAGTGTTAAGGCCCTAGTGAGTGGCCCTGAAAGTTAGAAATTAGCTCTGAAAATTTTCTATCCAAGATCTTCACTAGTGCAATTCACTATCCTAGCCTTAAATCTATCGAACTTGATTGCATAAAAAATATGTGGAAGTGAATTTAACAAGGGTCAAGACATTAAATTTTTTATTTATTTACAAATTGTTAAAAACTCAAAAGACTACAGGGACATCTGATCTTACAGATCTTGTGCTGTTAAACATTTTTGAATGTCCAGACCCTGAGTTTGAAGACTGGGTTAGGAAGTGTCTGGAGAGCATAGCCTTTGATGGAAACGTGAAGATGAAATATTTTGAGTTTGATTTTGGTCATGAAGAGCTTGTAGAATTAAGCATTCACGTCTGTCCGGAGCTTGAGGAGTCGCCAGTTTTATAGGTCCAAATTGACTAGAGAGGATTATAATTGATGGATAAAGTGTAAATATTTTCTATTGGATGGTTCTCGTAATTTGAAAAGTGTATTAGGTAACTTAAAGAGTCGCTGGCTGGATATTAGTCTCGTCCTAAGCCTGACGAGTTGCCATACAAATTGCAGAGATTTCCAGAGTATAGCAGGGACCATGTTAGAAGATTCTGGTAGAGAGATAAAGATTATTATTTTTAGTAAACTGGCCTGTCAGCCTATGATCTAGAATAGTAGTAAACTGTTTTAAGAAAGCAATTTGAATAGAAAAGCTGTAGCTTTCTGGTTTCACCTCTATCCATTGTCAAACCAGTAGACTTACAAATCTTAGAGCTGATTTCTAATGATTGTCTTTAGCTTGAGGAGTTGCCAAGTTTCTCCAGACTGAGTAGTGTGTGGCCAAATTGAGATTGGCTCTTGTGAAAAGTTATATAACGTTACGCTCGCAATTTTTAAGAAAAACAATTAATCACTAACACCCAACTGTTTTCTGAGTTAAGTTGTGAAGATTCTGAAACTGAATTAAGTTGTAAAGATTCTGAAACTGTATTAATTACCAATAACATATATCATCATTATGATAAAACACATTGATTTACAGCCATAAACCAATCAACATGTACTAAAGAAAATCTTGATACTATACTGCAGAAATATACACCATGAATTCTGTATGTTTTTGTCCTTACAAAACAGCAAGAGGCAATGCCTTTTTAAAGAGTTTGCATTCCTAAAAAACAGTAAGGAAAAGCTTAAAAAGCGTAGCTTTAAATGCAGTTTTATTAGCATAAAAAAACTATTTAAACAATATAATTTTATTTTTTTAAAATTAGATCTTTTCTGTATCTTCAAAAAAAGGCTAAAGATAATCCTAAAAAT
Source organism: Sequoia sempervirens (assembly GCA_007258455.2). Taxonomy (NCBI): domain Eukaryota; kingdom Viridiplantae; phylum Streptophyta; class Pinopsida; order Cupressales; family Cupressaceae; genus Sequoia; species Sequoia sempervirens. Next base: position 70,423,725 of record VDFB02105785.1, read on the forward strand.
AGAGTTCGAAATCCTTCCATGCAGATTTTCCCTTATGGGCATCAATTAACAAGTTGCAGAGTATTAGGAAATGGCGACCTTACCAAACTTAGAGAGCTGACCATCACAGATTGTCCTGAGCTTGAGGAGTTCCCGAATCTTTCCAGACTGAACTCCATGGAGAATATTGAGATTGAGAATTGTGACAAGCTACAGAACATTACGCTGTCAACAACACTCATCAGTTTGTCTGTTCAAAGTTGCAGAGATTTGCAAAGAGTATCAGGAAGTGGTGACTTTATCAAACTTACAGAGCTGTTTATTACCAAGTGTCCTGAGCTTGAGGAGTTGCCAATTCTCTCCAGAGTGAGCTGCATGGAGAAAATTGAGGTTCACAATTGTAGGAAGCTACAGAACATTATGCTGCCAACAACACTCTTTAAGTTGTCTCTACAAACTTGCAAAGATTTGCAAAGAGTATCAGGAAGTGGTGACTTTATCAAACTTACAGAGCTGTTTATTACCAAGTGTCCTGAGCTTGAGGAGTTGCCAATTCTCTCCAGAGTGAGCTGCATGGAGAAAATTGAGGTTCACAATTGTAAGAAGCTACAGAACATTATGCTGCCAACAACACTCTTTAGGTTGTCTCTACAAACTTGCAAAGATTTGCAAAGAGTATCAGGAAGTGGTGACTTTATCAAACTTACAGAGCTGTTTATTACCAAGTGTCCTGAGCTTGAGGAGTTTCCAATACTCTCCAGAGTGAGCTGCATGGAGAAAATTGAGGTTCACAATTGTAAGAAGCTACAGAACATTATGCTACCAACAACACTCTTTAGGTTGTCTCTACAAACTTGCAAAGATTTGCAGAGAGTATCAGGAAGTGGTGACATTATTAAACTTACAGAGCTATTTATTACCAAGCATCCTAAGCTTGAGGAGTTGCGAAGTCCCTCCAGAGTGAGCGGCATGAAGCAAATTAAGATTCACGATTGTGAGCAGCTAAAGATCATTACGCTGCCAACAACACTCTTCAGTTTGTCTGTGCAAAGTTGTAGAGATTTGCAAAGAGTATCAACAAGTGGTGACCTTATTGAGCTTAAAGGGCTGTTTATTACCAATTGTCCTGAGCTTGTGGAGTTGCCAAGTCTCTCCGAAGTGAGCTGCATGAAAAAAATTGAGATTCACGATTGTGAGAAGCTACAGAACATTACGCTGCCAACAACACTCATCAGTCTTTCTATACACAATTGCATACATTTGCAAAGAGTATCAGAAAGTGGTGACCTTATTGAACTTACAGGGCTGTTTATTACCGAGTGTCCTGAGCTTGAGGAGTTACCAAGCCTCTCCAAAGTGAGCTGCATGGAAAAAATTGAGATTCACGATTGTAAGAAGCTACAGAACATTACGCTGCCAACAACACTCATCAGTCTTTCTGTACACAATTGCAGAGATTTGCAAAGAGTATCTGTGAAAATTCTATTGCAGTTACTGATTATTAATCTCCTATCTAATACATAGATTATTTGACTCTGGAAAATTAATTCTCAGCAAATATCGAAGAATAACACAA